>JAMWYP010000020.1:4849766-5449766 GCA_025563575.1 Acacia pycnantha
CCACTTACATTTGAAAATGGGAAATCTAATTTTAACATAGTCCACCTCCCAAATCTCTTCAATCACCCCATAATAAGGCATGACTGCCAATTAGGCCTCTTGTCTTTCGAACTGGAGAAGTGCATAGATTCAACCTCTAACATAACACCACTATTCTGGACGGTGCTCCTATCATCTAGGGACTTCGTGTAAAATGTATAACCATTGATAACATACGAATTTCAACTTATGACATCAACCTTAGGACCACGTGCTAACCATTTGATTGTATCAGAAACACATTCCTCTCCCTAGACCTTTTGTTTGAACCAGTTTGCAAAAGTTCTATTATGCTCCCTAACTAACCTTTGTTCAATCATTCAATGATTTTCTTTCCTTACAGCTTCTTTATGTGCTTCTATGATGGCTTGAACTTCATCAACATTATTCAAGATGTATAAGTGGACTTGTGACAATTCATCAGGATCCACACTCTTTACTGAAGCCCCTTGTCTACCCCCTTTAGCATGCTGACGTTTAGGAAGCCCAATATGTCTTACTTTGGCTAAATAATTTTGACAAAATTCCATGGCTTCTTCAGAAACATATTTCTGAAGAATTGATGCTTCTGGCCGGTATGCATTCCTCACATACCCTTTTAGGAATTTCATAGATCTTTCAATTGGGTACATCATGCCATTCGTGCTAAGCCATGTACTATGTATACTGCTAAGACTACCAAAGGGATTCATGCCATTCGTGTTAAGGGCGAGCCTAAGGTTCCTAGGTTCTTCGCCAAAGTTAGGAAATAAGTAATCGATTTTGTTCCATTGAGAAGAATCAGTCGGATGTCGAAGCTTTAATTTCCATCAGAAATCCTCTCATCTGCATGCCACCTCAAATTTTTTGCATCCTTTTCATTAGCAAACAACCGCTTGAACTTTGGTGTGATTGGAAGATACCACAACACTTTTGCAGGCCCCTTATTTGATTGGTACCTTAGGGTTTCACATACCGGACACTTCTGCTTCTCTTCAAACTCTTTTCTATACAATATGCAATCATTCGGGCATGCATGGATCTTTTTGTACTCCATCCCCGGTGGGCAAAGTATTTTCATAGCATCATAGTATCAATGCGACAACACATTATCATCCGGAAGCATGTCCTTAAAAGCCTCAAGCTTTTCAAAAAAACTCTTGTCGCTCCATCCATGACGTGTCTTCAAGCTTACCAATTTCAATACAGTGTTCAACAATTGGTATTTTTTTACACCCAAGGTATAGCGGCGTCTCTGCATCACTGCACATATTACCATATGCATGTGATTGCTCAAAAGCCTATTCTCCTACATCACAAATAATGTCCTCTATGCAATCATCCATATCCGTGTCATTATCATCAATGGCCACTTCCCCATGTTGAGACCCATTTGGCATTTTTTTCACCATGTCATACCCATATTGTATAGGTCTTACAAAATCCTTCACAAATTAAATGTGTGTGTATAACTTCAAGACTTAGCCACCTCTCATTCAAACATGCTACACAAGGGCAATAAAACTTCTCACTATCATCATGGGCATTTTGTTTAGCAAATTCTATAAATTCCCTCACCTCATTATGATATTCAACACTCGTTTGTAAAGCATTTATCCAACTGTGATCCATAGTAGAATTCCTATAGACGGAAAGATTTAACATACATAATCTGAAAAAATTGAAACTTGCATATAAAATAAGCCAACTCCAAATGCATATAAATTGAAACTTGCATATAAAATAAGCCAACCCCATTCGGTTGTCTTTTTCTTTTTCTTTTTTACGGAGAAACTTGCCCATTAAATGCATAACGAAGAATCACTTTTGGTCATAAATGTATCACAATGAATCCAAGAAGCAAAATAAATGCATGACGAGGAAATTAAATGCATCACATGAAGGTCTTGTGGACTCACGTGTAGCATATAAATTGAAATGTGTTTGATGAGTCTTTCTTCTCCTGCCACGAACGTTGATGTTGCAGGAAGCAAGAGTAACCTAAAAACACTTGTTGGTCAGTTGAGTAGTTATAAAGTGCAAATATAATCTTGAGTAGGAAAATTTCATCGATTTCGTTCAACCCATGAAAAATCCACAAGAACATTTCATCGATTTTGTTCAACCCGTGAAAAACCCAGAACGATAAGCAGGAAAATCATAAAATTATTATAACCGAAATACCTCTTACAGCTTGGTCTATAGACGTTTAGCTAAAGAACCAGAAAGTGATTGTCGAGAGAGCAACGCGAAGCAACGATGAAGCAACATACAAACACTGGAGACAAAACCTGAGTTATCACTTTCGACGTGAAAAGAGAAGTCCAGAGAGGGAAATTTAATTTTCTGCGCGATAAAGATATTTTTTAACGTTTTGGATTTTATTAAGAGCGGTTAATTATAGAGAATCCGGTCCTAAACTTTTACTATTCATTTAAATTCAAGATCAGAGTTTTAAAATATCCGGTCTTAAAAGTCAAATACTTTTTAGACCAGAAACTTATAAAGTATCCGGTCTTAAAGGTCCTCATTTATTAACCAAACCCAAAAAAGGGGATTGGCTTTGGCGAGCGCAGCAGCAACTGAATGAATAAATAAAGGAAAACTGGAGAATAAGCGTCTTTAATTACTGGAGAATACAAACAAAAGACACAAGCTTAGTTCTTAATGCTTCATACATTACTGGAGAATATGCACGTACACAAGGACAAAAAAACAAACTTGTTAGTTCTCTATGTGTTTTGATGATAACTGACAATTGTAAATACATATTGAAGTTTATCTTTGTTAAGTTGAAAAACTTACTGTCAAAGACAAACTCGAGTTTTGGTTTGGAAACTCGAGTTTGAACTTGACAGAGAGTAGCTCAAGTTTTTGCAAACATAGACAAACTCGAGTTTAGATTTTGAAACTCGAGTTTTGACTATACAGAGAGCTCCTAAGTTTTTCAAAGACAAAGCAAAATCGAGTTTGGTTTTAATGAACTAGAGTTTTGAATAGACAGAGAGCTACCAATATTTCAAACTTGGCAAAACTCCAGTTTCCATTTAGAAACTCGAGTTTGTGCTAAACAGAGAGTTCTCTAAGTTTCCAAGTTTTGTTGGAAACTCGAGTTTGAGTTTGTAAACTCGAGTTTACAGCATACAGAGAACAATGCTTCATTCTGAACTTGTGAAAACTCCAGTTTTCATATGACAAGGTTTTTCAAAGTTTTTCTCTCTTATGAGGAAACTCAAGTTTAGTTTTAGAAACTCGAGTTTAGGCTTTACAAAGAAGAACTCAAAGTTTCTAAAGTTTTGAAAACTCCAGTTTTAATTTGAAAACTTCAGTTTTGATTAAGCAGAGAAGTTTCCACTTTTCAAAGATTTATGGAAACTCGTGTTTAGGCCAAGCAGAGAGCTATGCTACTCCAGTTTGGTTTTGGAAACTCCAGTTTTGAGCTTTTGGACTTAAACTTGTTTTCATCATAAGTGTCAAAAACTCGAGTTTGTCACTTAATGACTTGAGTTTTGAAAAATCCCAGAGAATCTGGGGACTGGACGTAGGTCAAGAGGTTGGACCGAACCAGTATAAATTCTTTGTGTCTTGCTTCTCTTCTCTATCCTCTGTCTAGCTCTTTTTTAGTGTTTGAAAACAGAGCAATTCGCAAAGAATTTTATAATCCCCAATTCACCCCCCTCTTGGTGATTAAGCTCCAATTTCAAAACTGAACATTATCAAAGCTTATTATCCTCCAATGCCTTGGCGATATCGGCGTGAGCAGCATTAACTTCCCGCCGGAGATTGGAAAATTCCTGTCTTATTCGCATCAGCCACAATGCATCATTAGAGGAAAGAGGAGAGGGGTCAGCGGTAGGCGTGCTGGGGCTAGGACGTTGGAGAGGGGGAGCGGGAACCTCTTCATGGTTTGAAGGTTGGAGGGGGCTGGGAATCTCTTCATCACGCGAATCAAGAAGACGGAGGAACTCAGCGAGAAGGTCACTGGGACCAACAGGCTGAAAGGTTTCAGAAATCTCTTCATCATCCAAAATGACAATGGGTCCAACTTCCCAAGACTCTTCTGTCACAATAGAACGCAATCTCGTATGCACTCTCGCTTGATGCGCCCAATATAACAATCTAAGGGCGGCATGAGCTTTAGGAGGACCCCTACGAGCGGTTATCTTGTATCTAACCATGGTTTGACCAGTTAGGGCAGAAAGCTAGGTAGTGAGGAGTTAATAAGGGTAGAGAGGTAGTGTAAGGAGTTAATAAGGACAGAGAGATATTATGAGAATGAATTGGGATTCAATTGGTATAAATGAATTTATTGTTTCAACTTTAAGAGCGTATTTTATAAATGTTCGGTCCTAAAAGCCTTTTCAATTCAATTACTTTTAAGATCTACCTTTTATAATATATCCGGTCCTAAAAGTCTATTTTTTATTTTTCAATTCAATTACTTTTGAGACCGTCCTTTTATCATATATCTGGTCCTAAATTTCTTTTATTTATTTTTTCAATCAATTCAATTACTTTTAATACTGACCTTTTATCTTGTATCCGGTCCTAAAAGCCAATTATTTTTTTTTCACTTTTTTAATTTTTTAAAGTACGAATTTTTCCTTAAAAAATATTACTTTTAAGAACAGATCTTTTACAATATCCGGTATTAAAGGTTTAGTCTTTTCAAATTACTCAGATAGTAGAGCCATATCCTTACACTCTGTTTATTGAATGATTCAGAGTCTCTTTGGCTTCCAGGTAAACTTCCCAACTATGCGTCTCCTCATATCCTCACGAACTAAGCATCTCCTCGTTAAAGTTTCCGGCGTTTCATATTCTTCAGAATGGGTTCTCTATTTAAACCCGTTATTACTTTAGTTTCTTCACATTCTTCTCCATCACTTCTACAACCTCCACGGCCTCCTCCACGGCCTAGCCTCCACTATAATGGCTGCTCCACCAGGTCCTCCTTTTCCTCTTCCTCCTCCTCAACCTCAGCGCCCTCCTCCATTTCCTCCAAATCCTTCTTTCTACCAGATGATGGAGCACATGGTGGCCCGCGTCGATCATATCGACCGACGCTTGGGCCAATTGTTTGGGCTTGTTCATACTGTCAACAACAAGCTCAATATGGTACTCGACGCCAATGACGTGGAGTACCATGCTTCTGAAGATGACGCCTCCAACAACTCCTCCACGTCCGACAACGATGGGAGGATTAGATGTTTTATGTTTTTTTATTTTATTTTGTCTGTAGTAGTGCTGCCTTTTACCAGGTAGCATAAAAATTATAAATAAAATAAAATTTTTAGTTCTCATCTTCAATCATTGTCCTTTTCATTATCTTCCTTTTTTCTCGACAAAAAGGAAACAAACAAAACATTGTCCTCGTGTGTGATCAACATTAAAAATTCGCAGAATACAATTTTAAGACCATACAAAACGGAAAAAAAAACATTGTTTACCTCATTAAAATTTTTAGGATCGGATGGTTTATATATGTCCGGTCCTAAAAGTCTCTGTTTAATTTTGAAAAATATAGCGAGTCTTTTAGGAACGGATGGTTTATAAAGGTCCGGTCCTAAAAGTCTTCGTTTAATTTTGAAAAATATGACGAGACTTTTAGGAACTGATGGTTTATAAAGATTCGGTCCTAAAAGTCTTCATTTAATTTTGAAAAATATGGTGACACTTTTAGGACCGGAGTTTTTATAAATACGGTCTTAAAAATCTATCTTTTAGAACCATATTGTTTTAAAATCCGGTCTTAAGAGTCTTCGTTTATATATAAGAAATGGTGACACACTTTTCAAACAATGCATTAGGGTTCAAGCAACCGAGGTTCTACTTAAGGTAGGGCCCTCGTTGTCGTCGTTCTTACCTCTCCTGGTTTTGGTGAGCATTATTGGTCTCCCTTTTCACTGTCTTTTTTCTTTTTGTCGGATAAAAAAAGAAAGATAATGAAAAGGATACTGAAAATGATCAAAGCTAGGTGAGGTAAAACCGACGACAACAATGGTCCAACCTTGAGAAGAATTGTCACTATATTTGTTTGTATGTTTGTTCGAACAAGGTAAACGATGTTTTTTTTGTATGGTCTTAACGTTGTATTCTGTGAATTTTCAATGTTGATCACATACGAGGACAATGTTTTGTTTGTTTCCTTACTACTATATGTGGACCACTTGAAAAATGAAGATAACTAATGAAGATGGGAACAAAATTTAAAATATTTTATTATTATATTTTTTATGCTGCCCGATAAAGGGCAGCACTACTACAGACTTAAAAAAAACATAAAACATCTAATCCTCCCCATGTTGTCGAAGGGAAAGGAGCCATCAGAGAACGTGTCGGAGGAGTCCTCTTCAAAAGGATGGTACTCCACGTTATTGGCGTGGATTACCATGTTGAGCTTGTTGTTGACGGTATGAACAAGCCCAAACAATTGGCCCAAGCGTTGGTCGATGTGATCGACGCGGGCCACCAGGTGCTCCACTATCTGCTTGAAAGTAAGATTTGGAGGCAACAGATGAGGGCACTGAGGTTGAGGAGGAAAAGGAGGACCTGGTGGAGCAGCCATTATGGTGGAGGCTAGGCAGTGGAGGAGGCCATGGAGGTTGTAGAAGTGGAGAAGAATGTGAAGAAACTAAAGTAACAACGGGTTTAAATAGACATATTCATCCTGAAGAATTTGAAATGCCGGAAACATTAACAAGTGGAGTGGCCTCAGAATATGAGGAGACGCATAGTTGGGAAGTTTACCTGGAAGCCGAAAAGACTCTGAATCGTTGAGTAGAGTGTAAGGATACAACGAAACTGGAACTTTTTAAGACCGGATATTTTATAAGAATCCGGTCTTAAAAGTTATTTAATTGACATAATAAATAATAGAGTTTTAGGATCGGATGCTTTATAATAAACCGATCTTAAAAGTTATTAAATTGAAAATTTTAATTATAGAATTTTTAAGACTGGATACTCTATAATAAATCGGTCTTAAAAGTTCATTTAGGACTAGATATTTTAGAAATACGCTCTTAAAAGTATTTACTAATTCTATATACCAATTGAATCTCATTCTTTCGTGTCTCTCTGCCCTAACTCCTCACCGCGTCCTTGATAATCTTTTGTCCCCAATTGCTCAAACAATGGTTTGATACAAGATAACTGCTCGTAGGGGTACTCCTGAAGCTCGTGCCTACCTTAGATCATTATACAAGGCGTCTCAAGTGAGATTATGTTTTGTTGTGACGGAAGAGTATAGAGTCGTTGGACCCATTGTTATTTCGGATGATGAAGAGGTTCCTACTCCCCCCTCTGTTAGTTCTCTATATATGTTTTGATGATGATTAATCATTATAAACAAAGACAAGTCTTATGATCAAGCAAAATGTTTCAAACAGTCGAAAAATTGGACTTTATCAGTAAAAACATTTTGCTCTCATATTGGCTTGAGCCAATACTTAGTGACTCGAGTCAATCCCTTCTCTTATATTTCAAAATTGCCATATTGACTCGAGCCACCAAAATGCTGCCTCGAGTTTAGGCCTTGACTCGAGCCAGCTCATTCTCTGACTCAAGCCAAGTGTTTGAAAATGCTCTTTGATCTATCTTCGCTGACTCAAGCCAGATAGGTTGACTCTAGCCAAGAATATTGACCGTTACTTTTGAAAATGGACTTTAACTCAAGCCAAACTCAAGTTTGTGAACTTCAAAATGCTTTTCTTCACGATCGACTCAAGCTTTTCTTTTACCTGCCTCGAGTCTAGAGGTTGACTCGACCCTGGATGTTTTTGCCTTGAGTTAAATGTCTTCTATTTGGATGATTAATTGAATTTGACTCGAGCCACATCTTTCTCTGACTCGAGCCTAATCTTTGACTCAAGCCAATGTTTTGTCTGCCTTGAGTCAGACAGTATTTTCAAATGTCCTCTGAGCCTTGAACGACGGATTGACTCGAGCCAGTAATAACCTTGACTTGAGCCAATGTTACTCTATCTTTTTGAAAATGCTTAACTATATTTGATATAATCTAAGTATGTTTTTGGATTCTTCATATCACAATCATTATTGTTCTTAACTTCATTTAATCAGTTTGTTAATGAGTTACAGATGATTAGAATACGAATTAATTCTGTTTTTCAAATAGAGTAATCCGACGTGTCAGAGCATTTAATGCACTTACCTGTTCGAGACACTCAACCAACAGACATACTCCTGCGCATCAGAAAGACGTTTTAAGGAAGATTATTTCATTCCTTTTGCTGGCTTTCCAACGGTCATAAAGGAAGGAATTAAAGAATTAAAGAATGTTGGTGAGCATTGATGGTTCTGCTTTGAAAGTGAAAGGAAATCACCAAGAGGGGGTGAATTGGGGATTTTAAAAAATCTTTCAAAATCACACACACTCTGGATGAAGCTGGAAGTAAATAGAAGATAGGGAAGAAGAGCTGGACACAGAGAATTTATACTGGTTCGGTCCTAACTCTTGACCTACGTCCACCCCGTGCTCCCCGGGATTTTCTACTATCACTCAATTCGATACACACTCGTACTCAAGGATTATCCTCTCTAGGATACACTCCCCCTTACAAGTTGTAATCTGAAATCTCAATCTCCAAGTCCCCTTGACTTGAGATTATTACAATGATTGAATTACACGTATAACAACTCTCTCACAGAGTAGATGTTGATAAACACTGAGGCTCTAGGTATCACAAATACAATACAGAAAGAAAAACTGAAAGTATAGGTAACTGTTGAGCTTGCTTTTCATTTCTGCTTGATTTCTTGTGTCTTTGAAGTTTGTAATCTGATCTATATATAGTGGCACATCTTCATATGACCGTTGCTTCTTGATTTGGTACTGTCTTCACTTGAAATTCTTGCTATTGAAAGATATAGCCGTTGGGTTCATAGTCTTTGCTGATTTTTGGGTGATTGATCTGCAATCGAGGTCTTTTAATGTTCATCAATTGGTTTAAATACTGAAACGATCTGGGTAATTGGTGTGGCAATGATTTCCAAGTGGGGAATTCGTCTTTATGACAGAATCTCTGTTTGTCGCGTGGAATCAATGTTGTCAGTCAATTGTGGATCCGACGCGAACTCGAGTTTGTAAGTCTAGGCTCGAGTTCGTAACCCATCTAGAGTGTCAGGTTCAGCTTCTGTGAAGTGCGAACTGTTAGTTCTCTAGATGTCTTGATGATAACTGACAATTGTAAACACAAGATGAAGTTTGTCTTTGTAAGTTGAAAAACTTACTGTCAAAGGCAAACTCGAGTTTGGGTTTGCAAACTCGAGTTTGGATCTGACAGTGAGAAGCTCAGTTTTTCACAACTTAAGGCAAACTCGAGTTTAGGTTTTTAAACTCGAGTTTACAACATACAGAGAGCTTCCAAGTTTTTCAGATACAAGGCAAACTCGAGTTTAGGAACTGAAACTCGAGTTTAGACAAGGCAGAGAGCTTTGTTCTTTTCTAATCATTTTCAAACTCCAGTCAAGGATTACAAACTCCAGTTTAGAACTCATGGCAAAGTTTCCATTTTCTTAGAAAGTGTGGAAACTCGAGTTTGGGATTGCAAACTCGAGTTTACACCAGACAGAGAGCTATGCTCTATTTTGAAACTTTTCCAAACTCCAGTTTTGATTTAGAAACTCCAGTTTCGAGGTTTGAGCTTAAATTGATTTTTCATTGAAACAGTGCCAAACTCGAGTTTGTACTTAATGACTCGAGTTTAGAACATATTTCAAAAAATGGTTCAAAGATGAAATCACGACATTTTTCCTCTGGACAAAGGAAACTCAAGTTTCCATTTACAAACTCGAGTCTAGACTTTAATGAAATATGCAAACTCCAGTTTTGGTTACAAAACTCGAGTTTACATCGCAGATACAGGAAATCAGTTGACCCGCATTTGAAAATCCTTAAAGTTTATTTTGAATATCTCTTATCATCATTCACTATTATTCTTTATGATGTTTAAACCCAATTACTAGTGAGTCACAGATATTCAAAAGAAGACAAGATACAAAACAGTATGCTCATGATTTCGCAATCTCCATGATTCTGAAATAAAGACACTGAAATCGTGGGAGATCTCCTTCAAACGGGCAGTCAACCCTGAATCATGATACATAGGCAAGTATCCTGGACAATCAAGATGCTCTAAACGGTAATATCATTATGAAAATCGCAAAAAGCATCGGATCAGAATATGGGCATTAATGGAATTCAATATGGGAGCATCTGCAATTCTTCAATACACTATAAATAGATGGAGAACCATCTGCTCTCAATACTTCACACTGCAGAGAAAACGCACAAAGAGAAACAGAAAGATACTTGCGAGAGTCTAGTTCCGCTATACTCTTGTCAGATACTTTCGAATACCAATGCTCTGCAATACTCTCGATTGATATCTTGTAAAATCATATACTTCAGTGCTTAGAGTTATCTGCTCTTCTTAGAGAGTTATTCTTCAATTATTATTTCCTTGTGAGAATCTCAAAGTTGTGGGACTTTGGGATTGGGTTATTTGATTACAACTTGTAAGGGGGAGTGTAATTCAAGAGTGAGAATTGCTCCGAGTGTTACGAGTGTGTAATCATTTGATCATAAGTTAGTGGAATCCCGGAGTGTATCTGGGGACTGGACGTAGGTCAAGGATTAGGACCGAACCAGTATAAATTGCCTTGTGTTCATCTCCTTCTTCTTCCTTTACTTCTTTGTTTTTAAACTTGCAAGAAAATTCTATAATACCAATTCACCCCCCCTCTTGGTAATATTCCTGCTTTCACGAACTGGAGGTTCAAGGCCAAACTCTGGAGTTTGTAATTTTTCTTCAGAGGTGAACTCGAGTTCATTGCTGCAGGCTCGAGTTCAGGGCATTGAAGGTCATTTGTCGTGCGAGCCACCTGAAATCACAAATCTACAAAATGGCAGGCTCGAGTCTGTTAGTGAACAGGCTCGAGCTTGACACTATTCATGTCAAGCAAACTTGAGGTTTGAAATATGAACTCTAGAGTTTGTGAAGTAACTTTACTCATCAGAGGCATAGGCTCGAGTTCGGAGGATGGGCTCGAGTTTATGTTAAACAAATGAACTTCGAAATCAATTGGCCGAGGCAAACCCGAAGTTTAAAGTGTCAGGCTCGAGTTTGGAAAGATTGGAAAATTCAATTGCTCTCTGCCAGGGGCAAACTCGAGCTTGCACATGCAGGCTCGAGTTTACACATTTTGTAAACTCTTTTGTGTCTTTCAAACTATAGAGTAAACTCTACACAGTCTCCATAGGCTCGAGTTTATTTGATTAGGCTTGAGTTTGCAATATTTGAAATTTCGCAAACTCTACTCAAAATACAAACTGTGGAGTTTAAAGAGATGATTTTTAAATGAAAAGTTTTCCCTCCAGAGGTACACTCGAGCTTGCTTATGCGGGCTCGAGTTTACTCTTTCATAAACTCTTTTTAAAACTTTTACAGGAGCTTTTAGGCTCGAGTTCAAGAACCTAGGCTCGAGCTTAAAATGCAAAGATAAGTCAGTCTTGCTCTCTGTCAGTGACGAACTTGAGTTTGCTTATCTAGGCTCGAGTTTGGCTCTGACAGAATGTTTTTGTCTTCAAATTAAATTGTTTAGCTTGTCAAAAACATCCTCGCTTGTTTACAATTGTCAGATATCATCAAAACATATTGAGAACTAACATGCTTCTCGTCTCTCCAACGGTCAAATTGAAGAGTCTCAACAGACTAATCTTTAAAGCTTCTCAACGGTCATAAATACCAAGCATAAATATCAGAAGCATTGAATTCTCAACTACCGAAACTCTGCACGTTCAATACGAACTTATTGCAATCTGCTCTTTCATCAGTTTCATTTACTATCTTCGGATATCTTATACTTCAGTGTTCATTAATTATCTACTCGTGAGGAGTTGTTAAACACTTATTCATTTTCTGTTTAAATCTTAAGGTTATGGAACCTTAAGTATGGGTGTACAATTACAGCTTGTAAGGGGGAGTGAGTCCTAGTGAGAGGATTGATAATTGAATATTTCATACACTTATTTTTATCTCTTGATTAATAATTTATGACTCTTTAGTTAATAAATAATAGCTTTTATACTTATTTGGGCTTTGGGCCTTTGATTAGCTCTTAGCCATATTTAATGATAAATTTCCAGTTTTACATTACTTCACTATTTTTACCATAACTCTTGAACCAGACATCGAATTTGCCTCATTCTTGTTTCATATTTCAGATGACTCAAAGAGATAAAAATGTTATGAAGACATGAAGGGAAAATTCGGACAAGAAGGCGGTCGATTTTGGAGCCGAAGAAAGATGTATATTTCTGGATATTTATTGGGCCCGAATTTTGTATTAAAAAAAAAACCATTTGTTATTTATTTCGTTTTGGGCCATTGTGTAGCCCTAGCCCATTTCCATTTTAGGTTAACTTTTAGTTAGGCAGCAGCCACAAACAACTTATGTCATTAAGTTTTTACATATTTTCGGATTAAACACATAAGTTTCATTTTCTTTGCAATGTTCTTCGCGTTCTTCGTCTGTTCTTCATTTTTTCCAGCCATGCTTGGATAAACTTCTGTGATTAGCCCATGGATTGAGGATTCCACTATCCAGAGGACTCGTTCTTAATAGTAATAAATTCATTTCTATTTTGTAATTTCGGATTCGATTTATTTTCGGATTGGGTGTTAGATTTAATGCCCAGATTGAGAAATCCCAAGGATTTAGTTTGAACTAGGTTTAAGTGCTTGCTGTGAGATTGCACAATGACATGCTACTGTTTGGATAAACGATAGGCGATCGTCTAGTTTAGGGATTTTCTGGATGAACGCAGAGATTTCGGTTCGTCCAGAATAATCACGAGTTCGTTTAAAAATCTGTTTACGTCCGAGGAAGGAAAGTGGTGGAATTCGAAATCCTGGGTTAATCTTATGTTTATCTATTTAATCTTCATTTTCTTTGTTTCTGTTTAGTTATATTTTATTCTTCACTGCATTGAAAAACTCCCCCCAAATTGTTACTGTTCTGTTTCGTTGTTACTGATTTAAATCCACAGTGAATTCGTTGGGAAAACGATCCAGGTTCCCTATTATTGCAAATCCTTTTCGAACTTGGTTATTTTGGGAGATCATGACAAATCTCTGTCAATGATCATCCGAGTGTGTAATTGTAACTGTTTCGAAAGATAGTGGAAATCCCTAGTGTTCTAGGCACTGGATGTAGGTCGAAGAATTAGACTGAACCAGGATAATGTCTTGTGTCTTTCTGTTCTTTCATCTACTTCTATCTTTGATGTTCTTGATTACTTAGTGAAAGAATTTTTGTAATCACCTATTCACCCTGTCTAAGTTTCATCTTCATTTGGTATCAGAGCGTTGGTTTCTCAGTTGGGCTTAACATCCCGAGAAAGGTCATGGAAGGAATATTGCCTGATGGTGTCTCAATCAATCAACCTCCTGGATTCAATGGCGAGCACTACTCATTTTGGAAAGCAAAATTCAAAGTGTTTGTGCTAGAAACCGAGTATGGTCTTTAGCAAGTAATAGAAAATGGAGACTACGTTCCTATAAGGATTGAAGGCGGAATCGCTGTTCCTAAGACAGAAGAAGAATTTGATGAGAATGACAGAAGAAAAATTACGCTTTTAAGGTGGAATATCACCTAGAGGGGGTGAATAGGTGATTACAAAAACTTTTTGCTAAAAGCTTACGAACACGAATAAAACAGCGACAGAGAAAGGAAATAGACATAGAGCAATTTATACTGGTTCGGTCTAACTCAACGACCTACGTCCAGCCCCCAAGCACACTTTGAGATTTCACTAACACTTCAAAACAGATACAATTACACACTCTGTAACTCAGGATGATCCTCTCAAACTAGGACTCACTCCCCCTTACAAGTTGTAATCGTACACCCACACTTAAGGTTCCTCAACCTTAAGATTTAAATAAAAAAGGAATAAGTGTTTAAAAACTCCTCATGAGTAGATAGTAAATGAACACTGAAGTACAAGATATTCGAAGATATTGATGAAACAGTAGATTGCAATAAGTTCAAATTGAATACGCGGCGTTTTGGTAGTTTGCAGAATTGAATGTGGTGAGCATTTATAGTGATCTTCAATTAATGCAGTTGAGAGACTTTGAATATAGCCGTTGAGTCTCTTCGTAATTTCGTTAGGCACAATTTATTTCCGTTGAGCATAATCGGTCGTTGCTTCATTAAATGCATTCGCCGTCGACTGTACTTGTGCAAAGAGTGACTCAGAATAATAGCCAAAAATAGGTATGCCTTGAAGGAATATCTTCGTCTGCCACGAGCTTTAGTTCCGATTGTTGCCTCTATTTCTAAGACGCATTTAATGCTTCTTGACACGTCGGATTGCTTTTCGCTCAAACTCAAATTAAACACGGTTAATCAACTGAAACTCATTCAAAAAGATGATTAAATATGATTCAGATAAGTTTGGGTATGATTAAGAAAGAATGAATAAAAACCCAGATATTTCGAGAATTGATTATCGATACTGAGAAAATGATGAATATGCTAAAAACGTATTCTTGAGAATCTCTTATATCATTCTCGAGTATTCCTTAGAAGAGAGGCTTTACTAAAGACATCTCTCGACAATACTCGAGAGCCAGGATATACATACTTGAGAATGATATGATCCGAGAGTGTTTTTAACATAAGGAGTTAAACATACTCGAGAATTCTTTACCCATACTCGAGAACCATACTCGAGAATCTAAATATCAATACTTGAGAATACTACGACCCGAGAGCATTTAGCATATTAAACCACATATTCTCGAGAATTATCTTACCTATTCTCAAGAATCATTATCGTGAATCACTTACCTTATACTCAAGAATTGTACTAGTGAGAAGAGAAATATCGAATGCCACCAAGTTATATACTCGAGAACCAAGAACTAATTCTCGAGAGTCATATCATAACAAGCTTGCGATATAGGATCTGTCAAAGCATACTCGAGAATGCCTTACCCATTCTCGAGAGTTGTTACCTAAAACACTAAGACAAAAATATTAGATCATGTGATTCTCGAGTACTACTTCATAGTGCTTAAGAGCTATTTACCCATTCTCGAGAATCCTTACCACATTCTCAAGAATCATTTACTCACAGAGATGAAAAATAAGTTAAATTTGATTCAAAACCTTAAAAACCTTTTAAGCCTTGTTATCGTCAAAACACTGGGATCTAACTTTCTCCCCCTTTTTGATGATGACAACACTTAGATAATAAAATGAAATAAGATAGCATGTTATGTTTTGATATCAGTATATATAGAGTCAGTGAATGGAAGAGCGATATGAAGCAAAATACTATAATTGCATAATAGTCAGTTCATGTACATATACGACCAAAAGTTTCAAATGACCTTTCCCTAAACCCTAAAACAAGAACATCAAACAGAAATATCAAGCATAACATCAAGAGGCTTCTTCTCCCCCTTTGTCATCATTCAAAGAAAGGGAAACAAATGGTTCAGCTGGATTAGGAGTAGGAGGCTCAGATGAAGGTGAAGGATCAGGGGCAGGAATAGGAGCAGGAGTAGGAGTAGAAGCAGGAGGAACAAACTGAGAAAGTGTCCTGAAAGCCAAGGCATCCATAGATTAATCCATTTGATGAATTTGATTCCTGAGAGACAAAATTTCTTTTGTTACTTGATCCTTTGATTCCTGCTAAGCAGAAAAGCAAGCTTGAAAGCTAGCTGAAATATGTTTGGCTAGCTTCTCAAATTCAGCACCAGTAGTTCTCACAATGGTAGATGTAATCTTCTGAAGATTATTGACAACACCTGTAACTTTATTGGCATTATCATACAATGGAGATATGGCATTAGAAATGCCTCTTGCCATAGCTCTTGCAACTTACTGTTCTATAAGATGCTGAATAGAGGCAGTGGCAAACGAGGGAGCAGCAGTAGACACCCCAGCCTAAGATGATTGCCTCTCATCAGGAGACTTAGATGAAGAGGGATTGGGAGGACCATCAGCAACATGCTTATCCTTTTTCTGTTTCTTTTCAGTAGAGGCTTCAGTGAAGGAAATCTTCATTTAAAGTATATGAGACTTGCCAAACTTCTTAGGAAAGATTACCTTATCATTATCCAGAAGATACCATATGTTGTTGAGACCAAGAATCTGAGAAACCAAATTAGGATATGGAATGGTATTCTTCTTAGATACGCCAGAAGTGGAGAGGAAGTTTGACATCTCAGAAACAACCAATTGTCCTAAATTTCTTGGTTTAAGAGCAATAATAAAAGCAAGCAGTTGATAGTCTTTGTTTACAAAATGAGTGAAACTTTGTCCTTTGTTGACCATGTTACGGCTGTAGAGATACCAAAGCACTCTCTAAGTGTCATACATCTGTGTAGGCTTGAACTTCAGAGGATTGCCATCATATTGTTCATTTGGCATAAGAATGTTAAAACATTCTGACTCTGACAACTTGGGAGGATCCTCAGGAACATCAGTAATTCCAAGAAAGGAGTTAATGATATCAGCAGTAACCTTGAAATCGATGAAATGTTCTTGTGGGTTCCTCTGTTGTTAATGAATATTTGTATTTTCAAGATTATAACTGCACTTGAGACCTATCCAACTGACCAACAAGTGTTTTTTGGGTTAGTTTTGTTGTCTTCAACATCAACATTCGTGGCCAGAGAAGAAATCCTGATCAGCAAAAGTATTTGAATTTATATGCTACAAGTAAGTCCACAAGACCTTCATGCGGTGCATTTTTTTCCTCGTCATGCATTTATTTTACTTCTTCGATTCACTGTGATACATTTATGACCAAGAGTCATTATTCGTGATGCATTTAATGGGCAATTTTCTCCTTCAAAAAAAATATATTTATAACCTAGCTACATTGAGCATATGCATTTGGAGTTGGCTTAGTTTATGAAATTTTCAAATTTTAAGAGGCTTGTATCAATGAAGGACTTGAAATTAGTAGGCCAAAAGTCTCATGATTGTCATGTCTTAATGCAATAGCTACTCCCAATAGCTATTCGAGGCATCGCCGAATAGGATCTTCAACACATTTTGACTAGACTTTGTTTCTTCTTCAATGCAGTTTGTTTATTTATGGTTTTTCTATATGCATTGTTCATACATTTTTTATGAGATTAATAGTTACTCTGAGATTCAATTTTGAATCCCAGCCCCTTTTAAGCCCTCTGGCAGTTCATCTAGATCAGAGCAGGAAGACAAAGGTAAGGATCCGGAGCAGGGCTAGGGTAGTAGTGGATGTTGGTGACTCTCTTTTGGATATTTATTTTGACTACTAGATGACTGTAGTATTTTATTTTGGCCAATCAGACACCATTATTTGGATAATTGTATATTAAACCCTTTGGGTTAAATTTATCTCTCAATATTTTTATCAGTATATTATTGTCCAAACTGATGCATGCTCTACTGCTAAATCTCTGGTGAATGACATAAATTAACCTGGGAAATAAATAGAAAATGGAATATAAGCAAAGGGTCACACTACCCGCCACCCGAAGGGGCGAGGCCGATAGGTGTGTAACAAAAGTAAATTTATTACAAAGATAAAGAAAGAAAAGTTAAATTTTCACGATTCATATGAGATGAGCTTACACACATCTAAGCATGTCTCTTTGCCATATGCTCATATCTGTAGTAGCGGGGCCAGGATTTTATATTTGTGTGTGCACAATTAGTGGGGGGATTCGGGGGGCTGCCCCCGATTTTTTTTTAAGGAAAGTTTTAAATGCATTAAAAAAAATATAGACAAGAAAAGAAAAGAAAACTTCAACTTAACATAGAAAAATAATAATCAAGAGTCAATTAAGTTATTAGAACAGAATGATTACAAAAGCATTCTTTAATTCTTCATTCCTTGAAAATATTGCATTATATCTTCTTCATCAGTTTTACCAAACATATCATGTTCAACATAAGTGTGTCAAGAGTTATCTAAGATCATGCAAAGTGAGTTTGAAATGTTTACGATAAGAGAATTAAATTTCTTCTTAGTACTTCAAATCAAGCAAAAGAAAAATGAGATATTTATTTCCCAAACCAAATACCTACGAGAGCTTCTTAAGAAATATGGAATGAATCACTGCAATAGAGCTGATACCCCTATGAGGTTAACGACTTTTGTAATATCCTAATTTTTACTTTTAGGGTTTATTTATAATTAAATGTGAAATTATATATGATAAATGGATGGGTTAAGGTGCAGAATTGCCAACGAACTATTATCCAAGGAGTGTCTGGCACAAAAAACAATTGAGGGGACCAAATTGGCCAACAAACTATTAAAAAGTGAAAAAAACTACCAAATAACTATTAAAAAGAACCCTATCACAATTACGTTAAAATATGAGGCACTGGCGTAGGACGGTGGCGGAGACGCTGAAGAAAAGAGCGGTTAAGCCTTCTTGTTGGATAAGGCAAACACCAACAGAGATGAGACCCATGCGAGCAGGCCCTGTGGCAGCGGCAGTTGCTGCTTGTGGCATCGGAGGGATGCAACCAGGGTGCAAGGCGCATGTCGGTCAAAAGCTGTGGACTACTGGATGAGTTCAAGAGGGTGAATGGAACACCCAACAATAATGGAAGCTTTGGAGACGCCGGCATAAGCTTTTACCTAAGGTGCACCCAACACCAAATGATTTTTGAAAGTGCAAAACTACACATAAACTTACCAAATTAGAGAAAATTTCACATCACTGCTAAAAGACACTAACTCTGTTTGTGGGACCCATGTTATTTAAAAAATAAAAATATCTAAATTTTCTAATTTCCAAGTTTGCCCTCTTGTTGATTTGACCCCTCCAATCCTCTTTTCATCACTCTGAGTATTTCCCCAATGACCGCCATTCCCATGCTCTCTCCCTCATTACCCGCAGTCTCTGTTAAACCCTCGAAGAACTCCAGATTGACCCTAAAAATGAAGGTTCTTCTAGCAGTGACAATGATGACGATGAAAATGGGAAAATCCTGAAAGTAATGAGGGGTTGGTTAACGATCTACATCTCCGACGACCCAAAATCGTTGTTTACCAAAACAAGCGTTAGAACTCAAATATAGAGCAAAGTTAAACACTTGTTGAATCTTTACAAAGATGAAAACCCAAGTATGATTTTAGTTAGTCATAGTCCAGGAGCAAGCTTATCAATTCTCTACGGGTTTGACCCGGTCGAAAATGGAGTCATTGACGTCCCTGTATGTGCTTTCGTGTTCGGGTCACCTCAGGTCGGAAATAGAGCATTTAACAAGAGGTTCAAGAAATTTCCGAATTTGAAGGTTTTGCACTTTTGTATTCGGGACAAGAATCACGATTCAAACCTCAAGCTCATGTTGCTTCGTTCCCCATGGAAAGTATTGCCGTGCGGCATCCGCCACGGCCATGTTTCAATCCGAATCTTTGCGGCTATAGCGAAACCAACACCCCTGCTTTAGTCTCCAACTACAATGATGACTATTAAATCTGTTGATCACAGGTTCTTCTTTGATTGTTTCCTCTATTCATTCAATGTTTTTACCAGATCTATTTGGGAAGAGCTTTATCACCCACTTATTTTTGGTGATTGTGTTAGATCTGGAATTTTTGGCGATTGTTCACTATCTGATTAATGATTGTTGATGGTGAATTTTTGAGGGTGAAGTCGATGAATCGGTGGTTCTGACTTGCGAGAGGTTGGGGTTAGGGGCATTTTGGTTCTTTCAAGTTGTAATAAACGGATGTTAGTGCCTTTTAATGGTGATGTGAAATTTGCTCCAATTTGGTAAGTTTATGTGTAGTTTAGCACCTTTAAAAAATATTTGGTGTTGGGTACACCTTGGGTAAAAGTTTATGTGTATTTTTGTCCCTTTACCCTCTATATATATATATATATAATACTCTTCTGCATTAAGCCGTTAACATGATCAATGGAATACTCTAAAGACTAGATTAAAGTGGTTTTTATATATGCTATTTATTAAATAATATATAGTTAGTTTAATGTGATACCTCTTTCTCATTTTCTCCTCGAATTTCATATACAAATTGTTAAATTAAAAAAAATGATTCAAATTTAATATTTTAAAAATTATTACTCTAAACATAAATAAATAAATTTAAACTCTTAAAATTCAATTTATACAATTCACAATGCAATATCAAAACAAAAAAAAAAAAAATTTATTTTCATAAAATACTATAATAATAATTTTATAAAATATCAAATTTGAACCATTCATTTCATAATTTAAGGGTGGAGATGAGATTTTGAAAAGAAAATGAGAGTATTCACTTTCATGATTTGATACTGGTTATCCAATAATTTATTCCTAAAAATATTCATAAATTAATTATAAAAAAATCTCATTTAAATATTATTCCTTAGCCTATGTTCATTTTTTAATTTTATATTTATTCAATATTCCTTCAATTTCTTAATGAAATTTAAATATAAAATAAATGTGTTTTTTTAGAAAATTGTAATTTATTTTTTTGCTACTACGTTTTATTAATTCATTATCTCTCTCGTACAGGAGAAATATCTAGGAAGTCAGCCTGGTGGCATACACACAAAAAATGTTAAAGATAATTAAAATGGACCATTCAAGAAATAAATGATGCAATATTGCAATTTCACCCATAAATAAATAAATAAACGATTAGAGAGGCATCGGTTTCTATGCATGTAAACCATGTTATGTTGCTGTCAAATAGTAGCATCGGTGCTCCCCACGTACGACTCACTATAATGAAATCATTTAAGTTGATTACAGTACGGGAATACCTATTGAATTCTTTTTCTTCTAGAAATTTTCAATTCTTCCTCCTTTCCCTTTTCCTAAGTGCTGGCCGACTCTAATGTGGGAAGATGAATTGATTTAGGGTATGTTTGGTTTGAGGAAAGGGGAGGGAAGGGGAGAGAAAAAAAAGGAGGGGAGAGGAAAATATGTGGGCCCCACTACACTCACTTTTCAAAAAAAATTTCCCTCTTCTCATTTTTTTTCTCTCCCCTTCCCTCCAACCAAACATACCTTTAATGTCAATTAAAGGGCCCAGTTTGGCTGAAGTAATGAAGGGAAAAATTGATCTCCAATTAGTTCAATATTTACCAATTTGCCATCATGTTAAAAACTAACTATCTAGTTGAAATGTATTTAGTCATTTTCCTTCTTCTATTCCCTTAGTTTGGACCAAAATTTTAACCCTCACTTAGGATGATTTTAGTCCACTTTGTTAACTTATAACTCATGCTCATGTGCCCATAAATTCTAAATAATTATGAGACACACAACACAATTTTGTGGAAATTGAAATTTTAACATTGCTTCAATTTTTCTCTTAATTCCTAATAATAGTCATGCAACTTCTTCTCATTCATTTTTGGTCAAATTTAATACGCAAAAACAAGTAATTTCATGACCACATCTTATTCTGATTATTACACACAATAACCTATATTCATTAACACATAACTTCATAACAAAAAAATCATATATGCAAATAACTTCACATTAATGCACATGAAAAATAGGGATGTTACAACTTTAATGTGTATAAAATTTAAAATAAGATAATGACTTAACTATAATATTTTTCAAAAAAAATATTTGCTTTTTCATTTAAAACTCGCTAGTTGGAAAAAAAAAAAGTTCGAACCATTCAGACTAGATCTGAATGATTCAGAACTGATGAGATTATGGTGGCCATCACAAATCTAGTTCCTTGATAATCATCTCTTGATACTGTTCACATATGCGGCAAATAATAATCTTCGAGTATCAAATCAAATGAATGCAATAAAAAGAGATATGTATAAAGTAATGAGAATAGAGTTTAGTTTGACCCAAAAAAAAAAAGAATAGAGTTTACACTACTACAAAAAAGGGTTACTACTTCCCTAAGATACGTCTTTATTTTTAAAAATGAAGTTAAAAGTGAACGTAGTGGCATTCTTGTAAAATAAATACTGATATTCTCAAATTTGGCATCCTAAAATAAGTTTTAGAACGTCTAAAATAAATAAAGGCGTCCAAAAATAAATTCAGGACACCTAATTTAAAATTTTTTGCGGCAAAAATTAAAGTTTTAGCGCTTTCGCGCCATTTCGCAAATTCCTTTGGTGCCATTTTTTTTATTGGCGTCCTGATAGAAGTTCAGGACGTCCTAATTAATTTTGTGGTGTCCTGATAGCTTTTAAGGACGCCTTAATAAAATTAGTGATGTTCTGAATTAATATCAGGACGCCTTAATTAAATTTTAAGGCGTCCTGATAGAACTTCAGACGCCTTAATATAATTAAAGGCGTTCTAAATTAATATCAAGATGCCTTAATTAAATTTTAAGGCGTCCTGATAGTGGTTCAGGACGCCTTTATCCCTTTTTTGGCGTTCTGAATCACTTTTCAGGACTCCAAAATTAATTAATAAACCCGTGTATCCCCTCCCACACTCTTAATTTCTCAGCTGAGCCTCTTCTGCTTCCCTCAACCGGCCTCACTCTCCCCTACCTCTCCTGTGTCGTCTCCTCCATCTTCCTCTTCCCAAGCCCTAATTGCGACAGTCACCCTCACTCTCCCCTACCTCTCACATTGTGCGCCGTCTCCTCCGTCTTCCTCTTCGCAGGTCCGTCGTTCTCATTCTTCGTTTTCGGCGACGCCCCCACCGTCTCCGACGCCCCCACCTCTCATTGTGCGCCGTCTCCTCCGTCTTGCTCTCGTTCTCTCTTTCCGGCGCGTCCCCCACCGTCTCCGACAATCTCTAACGGTACTCCCCTTGCTTTCATGGTTCTTCGACCGTATGTTTTCAAATAGGAAATTAGAATGCTTCTTCGACCGTAATGCTACTTGATGTTTTTGGTTCTGAATGTATGAGTTAGCAATATTCTATCTCCTTTTGAATTTTTGGGTGTTTCAATTGTTGATTTAGTCTTTAATGGAGTTAGTGAGGTATGAATAAGAGTTGTCTGGTTTGGATTTTTGCTTGAGTGGTTGATTTAAAGAACTAAAGTTAGGGTTTAGTTGGAAAATTATGATTTTTTTATGATGGGGTTATTAAATTCGAATTTTTATGAGTTAGATTTATTTGGAGTTGTATTATATTGAAGATTGATGGTTATAGTTTTGAAAACTAAGTGTAGTTATAAATATATTGAGCCTTTTGAATTAACTTTCAAGTGTTGGGAATTAGGTGTTTTTGAATAAATTGAGGAGGTTGTGGTTAATTTATTATTCTAATGAACACCCATGGGCTAAGTACTTCCATGTTACTGGTTACTCAAAAGCTCACTGGTCATGTGATGAGATTCGGCCAAAATCTTCAGAGCACATGTCCCAGACCATGGGTCTTTTCCCCTCATTGAACTAGTGGGGTGTCGTAAGCCCTCATTGACTTAGTGGGCTAGTCCCTCATTGAACAGTGGGACAATATAAAGCCAACCATCGTGCACCAATGGAGGCCTCACCACGTGGTGGAATAAACTACTCCATCTTTCCCAATTCACCCCTTTCCATAATTATCATAATATATAACTCAACAGGAATTTTTCCAAGATTCAGAAATAAATATATGTATATATTTCACAATTCAAATCACAAGGTTCCACAAGGCAATTTCTAATAAGATATTAATAATCATTTCACAAAATACTCACAAACAACATACTAATATACATAATAAGTGGAAAGTGGTTACCTCTCGCCGAAGCTAACTATTACCACACCGCTCCTAATCTAAGAGCTCAAACACACGCCAAAAATCAATCTACCACAATCAATTACTAATCATTAATAACTTTTCTAAAATTCTACATAATCAAAACTATAACTTATAATTTCATAAAATATACAAATTTTAATATTAAATTTGGAATGCTTGAAGTTGGCAAATTATAACGGGACTGAAAAATCAGTGAGACCATTGTAACCATTAATTCTCTTTCTATTTATTTCTAGTTAATAATACCCCTTTTTTCCATTTATTATTAATTAATAATTTCCTTTATTATTTATTCCCCTTTTTAATAAAAATAGAAATAGTATTTATTTATTTATTTATTTTCATTTTTATTGTTGTTGTTGTTGTTTGTTTATTTAATTCATTATTATTATTATTATTTATCTACAATTAGTTTGAACTCTCAAAGGCTATCCTAACTCTTTAAATCAGGAATTTAATAAATGTTCACACCACGTAAAATATGTTTCACTATGTATATATATTATTTTGTAAATAATATTACAAGTGAAATAATATAGGACTTAGTTAGATTACATCCTATTATAATAGGAGTTTATAATTACTAACAACATAAAAAAAATATTTTTTGTGATATATATATACACACACATAGTACAGTTTTGGGCTCCACATCATACATACAAAATGAAAGTATATTTATATACAAAACCCACAAAAGTTATTTTGAAATGTATTAGCCGTGCATGTTAAAAATATAACTAGCAACTGGTATATTAATTTGAAGACAAATACTGAGTTTGCCAACGTGTATTTTAAGAAATACCAAAAGCTATCTTAAATGTGATCTTCACATATAATAAAGTATAAATACATTTGGATTTTGGCCAACAAAGGCTTCATCAGTTGGTGAGAACTAAATCCATATAATGGGTTCAAATCTTTGCAGTCAATACGGGTTTAGAAAACGTCATGCTCATAAAACATATAAGCCCAATGTATTTAGAGGAAACAATCGAAACATCCTAATAACTAGGAGCAGAAAAATAACATGGGTTGTAGAAAAAAACAAACAAACTGAATCATACATCCAATCCAAACTAAAATCAAGAGTTCGAATACGAAACAGAGCAGCAGTAACGTTATATATGTATATCACATCTATATAAAAATAGAACCAGTTTTCGTTTTATATATATACGAGAAAAGCTCTTGAGTCTTAATGCTATAACTCATATATACTAACAACCCAACACAATGAAACTTTTCTCCATTTGCATCGATATCAATATACACACATTTATACTTAGCAACCACCCTTGTTTTACTATTCAACGAGCAGGGGATTCATGTACTGATTCATAAGTTTCCCAACGCATAAACAAAAATAAAACTTAGGTTGAAAACTGGAAGAAGAAGAGCAAAAATATACCTCTGTTTCAGCAACGTTTTACAGAGGAAGAATGAACGCCGTAACCTCCCTCCCTCTCTCTTTCTCCTCTCACTCTCTCACTCTCACGTTCGATCTCAGCTTGGCTGAAGCAAGGTGAACGAAAACAGGCTGAGAAGAAGCAGATATATAGGGAGCTAAGTGTTTGGACTGAGACGTACAAGCTAACGGTAAAAAAGAATACCCAGGATGTGCTGCTCGAAATCGTAGGTATGATCTCCTGCTGACTTTTCCTTTTTCTCTGTGTTTTCATGTTGGTCGATGCATATGGAACAAAGAGTGCCGCTGTGGTTTAATGTGTTCGGCTCTTTTCTTTTTCTTTCCTATTCTAGCGTTGCAGTCAGCCACCAAGACGAAAGGGGTGCTGATGGAGTTTTGTTTTGTTTTTGTTTTTGTTTTATTTACTTTTTTTTTTTTATATAAAAAAGTTTTGGAGGGGTTCGACATCAGTCCCCCACCAAGGCCAGGGCACGGCCCCGGGCTCTATGAGCACTTACTGGGGACTTACGAGATCGCCTACCAAAGGAGTCTCAGCGACGGCAGAGGGGATCGAACCCACGACCCAAAGGCCTAGTCCTGGATCCCTTACCATCTATGCCAACTCTCATTAGTTGTTTTATTTACATTAGTTATTAAAAGAATAGGTATTGGATATATGGGCTGGAGAAAGGAATAATGGGCTAATGTGATACAAATGAGCTGGAATTGTTTTGCAAAGAACTCACGTGTTGGGCCAACAGATATATGGGCTGAAAAAGAATGACTAATAAAGGAGAATATGGGCACATATATTAAATAAATTTTGTTTTTATTTTATTGTATTTTATATTACAAGGAAAAAATAATTCCCTAATCATCCAAATAATTAATTTAATCACTTGGTCAAATGCCACCGTTTAGCTCTCATATATTATTTCTAAAATTTTTAGGCATAATTAATTCCTTATAAGTCTAAATTTCCAATAATTATTCTCATAATTATTTTAGTGCAAATTTCAAAATTAATTTCCATATATTATTCAAATTTGAAAATCTCAAAATTTTGGGATATTACAAACCACACAATTTTGAACTCATTTCTCCACCACAAAACCATTTTGGCCGACCTGCACCATGCCCCATAGTCAACAAAAACAATCAAAGTGGTGCCAACTTGCCTTCATCTAGAAGGTTTTATACGGATAAAGTCTCCGATCGGTGTCCGAATCGCGTAATCTTATAAAATCTTAGGAATCTGGAATCACAACTTTGAAGATCCTTTCCTACTCATTAGAAATGTCCTGGTTAACTAAATTTTTGATCCCTTTCAGGTCTTCTTCGGTCCTGCTGAAGTTTTACGGGAAAACGCGTCGGTTACGGAAGTAACTTCCGGAATCATTAACTTCGGGACAAAAATTCACTGATTCCGAATATGTCCAGATATTTTCCAACTAGTTCAAGGATTTTGAGTTAAAATTTATTTTCTATAGACTCACTTTTCCAATATCTGGCCTTTTTCTCTTTGTTGGATCCCCTAATTACTCACTTGATACTGAAACGACTTTGGAGACAGTCTATTCCGAGATAAAATTATACTTGTCTATAAAATACTCTGACCTTAGAAACCTTGTTCATGGTTTTCTAAATAGGATTTAATCTCTATCCGTGGTCATTTATCCTATTTGCTTTTTATACAAATATCCCACTATATTTTGCAAAATATCATGATATTATCCCTTAATGCTTTCACACTACTTTTTCTCATTTTTTTTCTTCCCTTCTTTCTTGCAAAATTTCGTCCCCAAAAGTCTTCCCCAATTAATGCCCATGTGACTTTATGGCAATTTAATATGAAGCATTTAATTATTAAACAATTCTATTCTTCTTTTTCAAGTTTATAGAACCGTGTGTGTTCCCCTTTTTGCTCTGCAATATCATGATATTAATTAAAAACTCCCTCCATCCACACAATGATTTTCCTCTCTTTTCTTCAACCTCTCTCCTCTCTGCACTTTCCGTCTCCCTGCTTTTGCTCCTTCACCGGCAGTTTGTGCCTTATGCACAAGCCGCCAGCGAGCACTGTTTTTGTGCCACAGACGAGTCCGAGTGGTAGTTTGGTGTCCAGATCTTGGATCTGCGGTCCCGATGTTTTGGAGTCCGGATCTTTGAGCTATGGTCCTCTCCTCGGAGTTTTGTCAGATGTGGCCTTCTCTCGTCCTTGTGGCGAGTCCTCTCATCTCCTTCTCCAGATCTGATCTGTAGAGGTGAGATTTATCTGCTTTGTGTTTCTTTTTTGTGTTACTCGGGTTTTGTGGAGGTGTTTTGGCTCGGGAAATAAACAGATCTATCGATCTACGTTCAAATCCTCTTGGTTGGTTGGTTGTTTGAACGTTATGAGATCCGACTATCATTTGGTAGCTCGATCTGCGTTCTGGGGGAAGATCTAAAGAGGTGTTGTTTAGTGTGTGGTCGAGGTCACCTGATATGTTTAATCAGAGGAGTAGAAGTGTTCTTCGTGACATCAAGGTCTTCTTTCTTTTGAGGTTGGGTTTTCGTGTTCTTTACCCCAGGATGGGGTACCTATTTAAATGACTTAATTGCGTGCTTATTGCTTATAAGATTGTGTGCCCTTTGGGGTGGTTTTCCAACCAACACTTTCTTGCTCGTCACTTCTAACCTTAGATATCGAGGAGGCCGATTTTGTCTATGATTCTACTTCTATTCTTATATATTTAATGTACGGTGTTCGGTTAATTTTGTATCCAGTTTATTTTGTTGTATTTGTTTTAGCAGTGTTTCTTTCTTTGCTTTGATTACTTGTAACCTTTGTTATCCTCAGTAATAAAATACTCTAGAATTGTTCAAAAAAAAAATCCACACAATGATTTTCGAAATACATGGTCTCCATTTGACCAAAGAATATGCTTCCAAATATCCCATGCTTTATGTTTTCATTGGCTTGTGTTTTATGTTTGACTTTTCAACAACTTACTTGCTAAGTTTTCTACCAAGATTTCTTCAATTTTTCTTCTTCTTTTTCTTGTATTATTTTTCGAAAATGAGGGCATCTTTTTGACAAAAGATGTTGCCTCCTATTTGCCCAATTGTTGACTTTTCAACCCTCTTCTTAATCCCTTAGATTATGCCTTAATCATCTTAATTAGTAATTATCCCATTTGCTAATTAAACCTTTAAGTATTTATATACTTCTTCTTATTTCCTAGGGAAATTTGCCTAGAAATTCCCTATAAATTTGACACCACATATACACCTATTTTTAATAGGTATTATTTTCTAATTTATGATATTTATCATAAATATGATTTTTAAGGTATTACAATTACCATATTCAGCAGTCTTGTGAGTTTTTACTGGTTTTCTTAATTCTTAGTGCAGAAATATTGTATGTTTACCGATTATGAATATTAATTACACAGATTCTTCTCTTAGTGATATTTCTATCTTGAAAGTATTTTCACCAACAATCTTAAAACAATTTTTGTTTGATTGAATCTGTGTTTATCATGATTTGATTCTTGATTTTGAAATATCTGGTATGTTTTCTTGAGACATCTGTATACGCATCAATCTGTTATTACATACATGCATATATGTGTTTATCTACTGTAATTCTTGTGAAAGAAATTCATGACGATTGTTTATGGAAAAAACATTAATCCAGTAAGTAGATTCCCAATGAAGATTCTGAACCCTTGGTGTCCACAGAATTGGAATCTTGAAAATTTGACTTATGAAAGGGTACGGTTTTGGATTCTGAAGTGCAGGAAAGAGTAATATATAGTCAAATATGTTAATGTTTTTTCTGAACGTGGCTTGGCCTTATGTGGCCTCAAATGATCTTCCTAGTTGAGTTTTTATTTTTCGATCTTATATGTATGAATCTAGAAAATCGAGATGCCTCTATGTTTTACGTGAAGTATAATATTGAAATGATATAAAGGTTTTGCAAATAGTAGGAAAGTCTCCTGTAAGGTAAAATGAAATTGACGTAATAGATTTTTTGTGTCTGGGTCAGTTGAAAAATAAGATTCTTAGCCCTATGAAAATAGTAAAATTATTGATAGGACAAGAAAAGAAGGTTACAGACCAAAGAATAATATAGAAACAGAATGGAAGCCAGTATGAACATTATCATATTCAGCCGTCTTTGGTTTTTTGAAATTGGGTCATTAGAAAACAGTGTTTTCAGGTTCCAAAATAGGTTTCATTGCGTAGATCTCGAAAAAAAGAAGAGTCGGATCCGACGGACCCGTTGTTCAATTGGTTATGAAAAGGAAAAACCACAGAAACGCTCCTGGCATGTTCGAACACGCGATCAAAGGCTTTGAAACGAGACGCCTTACCAGGTAAATTGTTGCACACCTTCGGTTAAAAGTGGGCCAAAATAGATTTAAATTATATTAAGCGTGGGGGCTCATTTGTTGGGCCAGACTAGTTTTAGTTTGGGTCGAACTGCAATATTTATTTTTTGTGTTTTGGGCTCCACGTTTTTTAGGCAGTATTTTTTCTTTTGACTGGAATTTAGTAAAAAAAAAAAAGTGAAGTTAATAAATCTCCTACTATCTCTCCTTATTTTAATGAGGATCAAATTAATATTAAATTAATAAATTGAAGATAATATATATCTTATGCCTTGGTTTCATCGGAAGATTTTATTGGTTTTGTTAATTAATATTTTGGATTATATTAATTATTGTATGGAGATGAAATTTTGATATGATTATTGAGTTCATGCAGGTTATTTTATTATTTGGTTTTTAGTTACAGAAATTAAATATATTTAACAGTTAAATGATGAGCTTTATTAAAAAATCCTAAATTTTAGGATGAGAGGGGAATTTATTCCCGTTTAAGACTTTAATATGAATGGAGATATTAATTTATTTGCTAATTTCTAATCTCCTAAAATCTTGTGAAGCCTTTTGAATTAATAATGGTTGAATAAAAATGGTGATATTTGTGAATATCTTAACCATTTAATCTATTAAGAAGGATTTATTATTTTCTATTGAAAGTAAATGTGGTAAAATTATTAAATATTTTGTGGTGGTATGAAAATTTAATCATTTATCTAGTGTAGAGATAAATGTGCTTTAAATTTCATAGTATTATTATTTCTCTTGGTATAAGCATGCATGATATCGTGAAATATCTAAATATAACTAAGATATTGGTAGACATGTGATTATAGTCTTAATTTTATAATTATGGATGTAATACCCTAAAAATCCATATCATAATTTAGTAAAATATACCTATTGAAAATAGGTGAATATGAGATATCAAATATGGGAAGGGGTTTATCATAATTTCCAGGGCAATTTCTAGTGAAATTAAAAGGAATAAAGAGCCGAAAAGCCCTAATTGAATCTATGAACCATAAAATACTGTGATAAATCCTTAGAGGCAATAAAATAATTATTAAAAATTAGGGAATATGTTGTCTCTAATTTAGATAATTTTTGGGATTATTTCCCTTGGAAAATAATGAGGGAAAAATCAAAAAGTATTGTGTGGGCTATAATTGACCCCATGATTTTTAATATTTTACGTGGAGCATAAAATACCAATATAAGTCAAATAGTTGTGAGTAAATAATTAATCTTAAATAATAAAATTATCAACAATTAGTTAGGGATTAATTAAATAATTATTGGCTAATTATTTAAGCTCAAACAAGGGAATATCCAAGGTAAATTATGAGAAACCCTTTAATTAAATATTAATGGATAAAATTAGCATAAAATATATTTGCTAATTATTGGGAAAGGATTAAGAAAAATAAATGAGATTAAGGGTATGAAAATCCCTAATCCTAAAAGATTGCTAATCTCATGATTAGGCACTAATTAGATTTGTTAATCAAATGGGATAAATTAAGTAATTACTAAGGTTTAAGATGTAATCTTGAAAAGTAAAATCAAAGGCCTAGAATTTATTCTAGTAATTTTAAGTCTAAATCCATGTATGGACCAATAGGAAAATTTTGTGAATTATATAATATAATTAAACTATATATAATATTAATTAATTAGGAAATAAAAATAATATATATATATATATATATATATATATATATATATATATATATATATATATTTTGAAGCTAAAGGGATAAGATTTGCAACAAAATAATATCATGATATTTCTATGCAAGTTGCAATTTAATATTAATATAAAATTTTGATATTTTGTGTAAAAAGCAAATAGGATAAATGACCACCGATAGAAATTAAATCCTATCTAGAAAACCATGAATTAGGTTTCTAAAGACAGAGTATATTTTAAACAAGTGAAATTTTATCTCGGAGTAGGCTGTCTCCGAAGTCATTTCCGTAACCGGCGGAACGGTTAGAGAATAAGACGAAAAAGGAAAAGGAGCAGTTGAGGAAATGAAACCAATGGAAAATAGATCATAACTCAATATCTGGGGATGAGTTGATAAAAAACTGGACGTTTTAAGAATCAGTGAATTTTTGTCTAGAAATTGACGTTACCCGAAGCGATTATCCGAAAATCTTCGGCGAAATAGGGGAGGCCCTGAATGGGATCAAAAATTTAGTTAACCCAAGTATTTTGAAAGAGGAAGAAGAGATCTTCAGGGCTATGTTCCCGAAATTTTGAGATTTTACAAGATTACGCGATTAGGACACCGAACGGGGAACTTTATCGGTAGAAGCTCATAAAGAGCACATGGGTGACATCATTGGCATGACATCATGGCCTTGAATGATAATGTAAGGAGGTGGATTGGACGGCCAAGATTGTGCCAACTCAATGAAGTGCGATCCGACGGTCAAGAATTCGTCTGACAAAGCATGAATAGTAACCGGATTTTTGCCTATAAATAGGCCTTCCTTCCCATTTGAATCTTCACACTAAAAACCCACCAAGAAATTCGAAATTCTGGGAGCAGCAAGGAGGAGGAGGAGTCCGGGGAAATTTACAGCGAAGCTCTGGGTAATTTCTTCGGTACCGAGTCTTAAGCTTCAGTAGTTCTTTCGGTAGTTAGAGTAGAAATGCTAGTTTGATCTTTAATCTTCCAAGTATGATTAGATATCATGTTTTATGGGTAATTAAGGTATTAATTTCAAAAATATATGTGGAGGAAGAGTTATGGCAAAATTTTGGAAGATTAGAGTCAAAGTAACGAAGTGCTGGCGAAATTCCGCCGATTAGGGGCTCAGGGGTAAAATAGTCATTTATGACTAAAATGTCCGTCGTAATGATAGATCATTAATAAATGCGTTGTTATCTTGATAGGATATCCCTGATTACGTTCTGACCTACTGTCGTACCGTATTCCGACAGAAGTACCGTTTACCGTCAACGAAGGTACGTTCGCGTACTAGTAACCCTAACTCTGATATTTATGGTATGCGGGTATGTGCTATGTGTATTGTATGTTTATGTACTGTTGTTATGGTTGCTGGGTATTGGGATACGCTTGCTAGTGGCCTAGGTGCCGCCAGGATACGATTGTTAGAGGCCTAGCCTATGTTCAAGAGGCCTAGGTGTTGCTAAGGTTACACTACAGGGGGCCTATGTGCTGCCAGGATACGCTGTTTGGGAGATACTTGTGTTATGTGCTCTTATACTGTTGATGTTGTGAGTGTCTGTATTTCATATGCTATATATGTAAATATGAGATTAACCGTTACCTGGGGTCCGATTGCAATGGACCTCAGCCCTTCACATAGCTTCAGGGTCGGGAGGACCGAGGACCGAGGACCGAGGAGAAGAGTAAGCAGCACGCTTAGAGACCCGGCAGAAGATTTCTTTTTGCAGCCGAAGACTTTCTGTTGTTGTTCTTACTTTTGAAAACTCTCGGATACTGTACTGCTTCTGTAATTAGCCAGTGGACATTTTGAATATATATCAGTTACTCAATCGCTCCGGTGCTCTACTATGATGATTTGAAATGATATTTTGATAGAAAATTTTTTTACTGCTTTTGAAAAACGGGATGTTACAATGGATAATTTTGTGGCTATGAGTTTATGCTGCTTAAGCCTTAAATATTGTAAATAGCATTTGTATGAATGTTAAATATTTAAGTTTTGGAATTAAGTGTGATAGATTTATTAATCACCAAAGTTGTCAATTCTTTATGAATTATTTTAATTCCAAATGTTATGTTTGTATTGTGAGTGAATTGAAGTTTGTTATTATAAGACGTTTATCATTTTTCAATTATAAGGTTGATTATTTGTCTTTATAATTATTGAAAATAAATGTTGGTAGTTTTATTTTGACACCCAAATATGATAAATATTTCTAGTTAGGGTATGAATCACTATCAAATTATGTGAAATCGTTATAGCATTATTATGGTTTAATGTTGTATATTAGTGAGAAAAAAAGAGGCATTGAATTAAATTATGAATGCAATGTTGATTACGTCTAGTTTACCACAGAACTTGTGGGGGAAGCCATATTTTAATGGCTAACTTTATAATTAATAAAGTGCCCCACAAGAGGATACAAAGCATACCATACAAAATATGGAAAGGAAAGAATTATACCTTGAAATATTTGAAAGTGTGGGGGTGCTTGGCTAAGGTTGCAGTTTCTAAACCCAAGAGGTTGAGAGTCAAACCTAAGATAATGTACTATGTGTTTATTGGTCATGCACTTGACAATAGTGCATATCAGTCTTTGATTTTGTAAGTCTGATGTATTAGATATCCATGTTAATACGGTTATTGAGTCAAGAGATGCTACATTCTTGGGAATGTATTTCCATATAACAAGGGAAGTAAAGCAAGTGGTAATAATGATAACAATACTGTGATATCGTGGGGTACTACGAGCAGTGATGATCTTGTAAAGGAGGAACCTAGACGTAGTATAAGATAAAGGATCGCCACATCCTTTGGCATGATTTTCTAACTTTTTTGTTGGAAAATGAGCCTTGAGCATATGGAGAGGCTATGGGCTCTCCTGAAGCGTCATTCTGAGAAGAGGCTATCAATAGTGAAGTTAAATCCATTCTGTCAAACCACACCTGGAAATTGGTTGACTTTCCTCCTGGCAATAAGCCTTTAGGAACTAAGTGGGTCTTCAAAAGGAAGATGAAAGCAGATGGCACTATTGATAAGTTCAAAGTTAGGCTGGTAGTAAAAGGATACAGACAACGTGAAGGCCTAGACTACTTCGATACCTATAACCTGTTATAAGAATTACATCCATTCGGATGTTAATCGTGTTAACAATATTGAATGGGTTGGAGTTACATCAAATGGATGTAAAAAGAGCCTTCTTGAATGGTGAATAAGAGGAAGAGATTTATCTAGAAAAACCTGAGGGATTTGTTGCCTCAGGACAAGAGTGAAAAGTTTGTCGTTTGATAAAGTCCCTTTATAGACTAAAGCAAGTCCCAAAACAATGGCATGAGAAATTCGATGAAGTTATGTTATCAAATGACTTTAGTATTAATGAATCTGACAAGTGTGTCTATATTCAGAATACTGAAAATAGGTTTACTATAGTCTGTCTATATGTAGATGACATGTTGATGACGAGCGGTAATAATCAAATGATTAAAGCTACTAAGCGATTGTTTACCAGTAAGTTCGACATGAAAGATATGGGTCTAGCAGATGTTATTTTGGGAATTAAAATCCATAGAACATCTGTTGGGTTGGCTTTATCACAAGAACATCTATATTGCTAAAATTCTTGAGAAATTCAAGAGTTTAAACATAGCTCCTGTGACGAAACCTATAGATTCCAGTCTTCGTCTGTCGAGAAATACTGACAAAGCTGAAAATCACTTATGTCTAAGTTCTAGGCAGTCTTATGTATGTTATGAACTACAATAGACCTGATATTGCCTACGCAGTAAGCATGATAAGTCTCTTTACAAATAATCTAAACGAGCTTCATTGGAAAGCTATGACAAGAGTTTTGGGTTACTTAAAGCAAACTCAAAACTTTTCTTTTCATCATGATAAGTACCCTGCGTAACTAGAAGGGTATTGTAATGCAAATTGGATCACCAGCTCTAATGACACAAGATCCACAAGTGGATATGTATTCACCCTTAGTGTGGGTGCTGTGCCTTGGAAGTCTTCCAAGTAGACTTGCATTGCAAGATCAACTATGGAAGCAGAACTTATTGCTTTAGATAATGTTGGTGAGGAAGCTGAGTGGCTTCGTAATTTTCTTGAAGACATTCCTAATTGGCCAAAGCCAATACCGGTAATGTGTATACACTGTGATACTAATAGTTAAGCAGCTACTAGTAGGGCCAAGAATGTCATGTACAACGACAAGTCTAGACATATATGTCATAGACATGATACCGTTAGACACTACTCTCGAATGGAATCATCTCAATTGATTATGTAAAATCAAAAGAGAATATAGCGGATCCATTGACTAAAGAGATTCCTAGAGAGGTAGTTAAAATTTTGTCCAAAGGAATGGGTTTAAGGCCGATCCATTGTTGATTATTGCGGTAACTCTACCTAGAAGAGTGAAGATCCCACGAACTATGTTCAAAGAGACAATTAAGTGATGATCGACTGTTAACACTGTGGAGTTTTAAACTCATACTCATTCCTAGACAAGACAATGCATATATATAAGGGTAAGCTTTCAAGTTTTTAATAGTTTCTTAATCTGATGTATTCAGATGATGTATGTTGACTTACATCACAAGGAATCACCTATGTGAGTGTGAAGTATGAGCCACTTCTATGAGAATTTAAAACGGCTGATTCTCTAGAACACTTGCAGAACCAGGCGGTGTCCAGGGCCAAAATGGACACAGCATGAGAACCAATGATGCTAGAGGAGCAACTACGTGACCCCTATTGTCTTGGTATACACTAAAAGGTCAACGGTTCAAGACAACGCGTCCACTGATTGACCAGTATATCCGATAGGTTTTTACTAGAGAAGGTTCAAAGGTAACCCCTACCTTTCTCGATGCAGTTGCTGCTCGTAGACGAATCGCACTTTGCATACATATTTATTTTGCACTTAGTCACGATGGACTGACTTCTTATCCATGTGGGGGATTGTTAGATTTTTGTGTCCCATGGGTTATGAATAAGAAGTCGCGTTGGTTCACCACCACCGGTCACGTCGGTTCGCCGACGGGAGGGACTCCATCTGATCGTTTCATCGTCTATAAATAGACGTGCGTATGACAGAAAAATACTCTCATTTTTTCTAACACTACGCCCATACATATAAATTAATGCATTTTACTATTAGTTTCATCTGTGCGATTCTGAAAGCGACTCATTGTGTTCGCTTGGGCTTCTGATTGAGAGTGTCATCTTTCTGAAGACGAAAAATCCGCTCTATCTTGGGAGGCAATTGCTCAGCAACCTTGGGCATCCATATTGAGGGAGCAAAATAGTCTTAAGGAAACAATATATGTTGGGCCCGGATTTCTTCATAGTTCATTACCATTTTCAGCAGTCTTGTGAGTTTTTACTGGGTTTCTTCTTAGTGCAGAAATATTGTATGTTTATTGATTATGCATATTAATTACACAGATTCTTCTCTTAGTGATATTTCTATCTTGAAAGCATTTTCACCAACAATACATACAAGCCACCACAGTGAGACAACTCACCAAATGTTCAGACAATTCTTATTGGGCACTTATAAAAAGGTTAGGAGAAAGTAATTATGTGCCACACCACAAATAGGTTTAGTGCACTACTACAAAAATGAAAAAACGACCTAAATAAGACCCAATTAACGTCCTTTTTCAGAGGGACGTCTCAGACAGGGAAGTTGTTTTTTTAACGTTTGGCGTCCTGAATATGAGGCGTCCTGAAATTTTTTTTGGACGCCTCATATGAGGCGTCCTGAATTATATTAATGACGCCTCATATGAGTAGGATTCAGGATCGTCATGAGCAGGATTCATATGAGGCGTCCTATTGTCTTGGTATACACTAAAAGGTCAACGCTGCTGTAACATCTCAACTTTTCATAAGCAGTATAATTTTTTTTTTTTTTCATCAGAGTAGAGCAACAGAGCGATTGAGTAACTGATATGTATATATAAAGTGCCATAAGTCTGGCTGTTTACAACATCGGTACAGTAACCGAGTATTTCAAAAGTAGATAATAACAAAAGGAAAGACTTCCGCCGGAACATCAAAAGGAAGTCTTCAGCCGGGTCTTCTACTCGGGCGCTTGCCTCTCTCCTGGCCCTCGGCCCTCGGTCCTCCTGAGCTTGACGCTATGTTAAGAGCCGAGATCCGCACCGGATCTCGAGTAACGGTTAACCTCATATTTACATACACAACATATGAACTACGTACAATCATTTCAACAACAAGATATGTGCACTCATCGCCCAAGAGCATGCATACATATATCGCCCAATAGCATGTATACATATATCGCCCAATAGCATGCGATATATCGCCCATAGCAAACGTAAACATATCAACAGTACATAAACATATCACAGAGCTATCAACTACCACATACAATACACCTAGCACATACATGCATACCATAAACATCAGATTAGTGTTACAGTACGCGGACACTAATCACTAATTATAGAGTTCCACATAATTTATCACAATTATTTCATTGTTCAAGCTTAAATAATTAACCAATAATCATTTAATCAATTACTTATCATTTGTTGACAATTTTCTTATTTAGAACTAATTACTTCCTCTCACAATCTGAATTCTGAACTAACATTGCTATTTTATCTTCCTTGTAAAATATTAATAATTATGGAGTTAGTTATGATCTCCAAATACTTTATAGTTGTTATTTTACAATTCTTCCAAGCTTATAATTTATTAAATTACCAAAATGAGAGACAATATATTCTCTCAATTTTAATAATTATTTTACTGCCTCTTAGGATTTTTCACAATTTTCCTAAGTCATTATATGCACCACAAGGGCATTTTGGTCGTTTCTGACACATTATTAATTTTTCCTAATTTCCAAGAAATTCTCCTTTAGAAAATAAGATAATTATGTTATTTTCCCTAATTCAAATTTTAGGGTATTACAGCTGCCACCGCCACTGCCCCCACCCCCACCTCACCGCCACCACCACCCTCGCCGCCGCCGCTGCCGCCATCCCCACCTCATCGCCACCACCACCACCACCACCACCACATAAATAATTTTTTGAATATAAAAATTACATAAATAAAAATAAAATGTCTTAACAAACGTAATTCTGATTCTCAAAACTCTTCCAAGGCACAAAATCAGAAAAAACTGTTTCATCTCAGAAACAGTGCTGGGGAACATAATGGTTGCCATGCACACCCTTATAATTAGAGCACACAAACTGGCTAGGCATCACAAGCAAGGAAAAAATGAATCCACTGCCGTAAATCACAAGTGAGGCACTTTTTAGTATTAAAAGGAAAATAGCAACATGATTATAGATAAACATGCACAACTTGGATGCATACAAGAAGTATAAATTAATGCTTGATCTAAACATGAAATAAACAAGATTTGCATATGTACCAGTTGTTGTGCAACAATACTCAATGGTTGAGTATTAATAAGGAGCCCATAATATAAAAAGAAGAGTAAATACCCTTTTTGATCCCTGGAAAAACACATTTGACCCTTTTTCGTCCCTGAGTAAAAGAAATGTCATTTTGGTCATTTTTAGGGACTAAAAATGACCTTTTTGGGAATTTCTGAGGGATTAAAATATGCAAAAAAAAATGATCAAAAGGACTAAAAGGGACCTTATTTTTCCATTTTAGGGACTAAAAGTGACTTATTTTTTTTCAAGGACCAAAAAGGGCATCCGTGTTTTTTCCAGGGACCAAAAAGGGTATTTACTCTAAAAAGAAAATAAACAGAAGTTGACAGTGACATCATTGAATAAAAGTTCGAAAATGCTTAAAACTAAAATATCTCTAAACTAGAGTTTCCTATGCGAAGAATAGATTTTCTATGTCTAGCCTTCTCAATTTCAAAACATACTTGATTCTTCTAAGTTATCCTGTGGTTGCCTTTTCCAAGTATTCGTCCTGTTAAATAATCACTGAGATGCAGGGGCTGCTACTACTACACTAGTTCTGCAACATATGAAAGAGAACCCCATGAAGAAAAATGGAACATTGTCAATCTATACTCTGCAACAATATATACAGTGTAATTTAAAAACCATGAGAGGCATATCGCAGCTTTTAGTTTTTACCTTCACTTATGCATAATTGAAAGGACAAGTATACAACTCCAAGAGGACATATGTCAATTTCAGAAGAATCCAATAACAAATAAAATTGTAGTCTTTTTCTTCTGTAGCTAGTACTGAGCTAGTTTCTTCAGTTGAAAAACAAAAATCACTAAATGACTGATAGAATGACTAGAACGGTGTCGGTGGGTCATTAAATTAAGTCTCACATTTATCCATAAAAAACAACGATGATGAGGAAAGGCAAGCACCACTAACATTCACTTCTGAAAACACTAGTACTTCTGAAAAATATAAAGCACTTACCAGTGGAAAATTTTCTGAGCATACTAAATAATCAGTTAGTTTTAGGAGGTCATCTAGCCCTTCCCTCAGCCTTTCTGCATCAATTAAGATGGGTATACCCTTCCGAACTGCCTGTATGGAAAATATTGTTGGTTCTGATTAGTTTTTGATGATGTCTTATATAGATGACATTAAGAGCAAAAAGATTGTATATTATACTTATATTCTACATTGAATAACTACGATATATTTGATGTAGATTAGTCCAAGATTAATTATAGAGATTAATCAAGAAAGAAGAACTTGCTCCATGTGAAGAGATTAATGATGTGAAGTTTAATGATGGAGATTAATCAAGATGAGATTTGGAAGAATGAAGAACTTGCTGAATATAATGAGAATATCATTATTAGTGTTCCTAGATTAATACTAGAAGTCTCCACGGTGATATGGAAGTTGGAACGACTCAATTCGGAGTTAAAATAAGCAAGTTCAAGCTTCCGGATGAATACGGGTTTGTTGGAGGGAATTTATGTAATTTCATCTGTTTAAGAAAGAAGAACTTGTTAAATATCATGAGAATATCAATATTCAAGTTTCTGTGATCAAATAGAAGTTGGAACGGCTCAATTCGGAGTTAAAACAAGCAAGTTCAAGCTTCCGGATGAATACTAGGTTGTTTTGGGGCATTTATGTAATTTTAATGCATGAAAAGTGCCATGCTCAAGCAAACACTAACATATGGGAAGCATGCTCGAGCAAGGCATGCTTTTTGGCCAAAATTCGCTCTTGCTCGAGCATAGAAGAAGGCTTGCTCGAGCATGCTGCTCGAGCAGAAGAAAAAGCTTGCTCGAGCAAAGTCGTTCCTTCAGCTACTCTGTTCAGCTCTGTTTCAGGCGACCTCTGGTAATTCGACGATATCTCCCAAACTAGAGATCGGATTGAGATGAAACAAATTTTTTTGGAAACTAGACTTCCAAACGGTCCTAGTAGCATAATATTCAATTCAAAAGGAGGTCATATTTGAGAGATATGAATTTTTTAAGATGAAAGTGACATCACCGTCACAGTGCTGACCAAGCCTCGCATTTTTGAGCATATTTCACAAACTACAAATCCAATTGAGCTGAAATCGGTGCCATTTGAAAGAAGACTCAAAGGGATTTCCAGAAAGAGTTGAATCAGCCAAAACGGATTTCATACCAGGGAGATAAGGCCCTCGGAAGTGGACGCTCAGTTCAGAATGTTGCAAAAAACGCTGGTCAAGAACACCTCAAATCATCTGATGATAATGAACGAAATACAATGAGTTTGAAGCTGATTCTTCTTGCATTGAAAAGAAGACTTGACGAGCTTTGTATTGGAAATTATTATACTTATTCGCATATGATCAGAAGCCTCAAAGACAGAAGCTTACTCGAGCTGAACATTTGGCATGCCCGAGCATCATCGAGCCAAAAGCAAGAATTTGTCGAATTGAAGAGTCATGCCCGAGCAGAGTAAAAGGCATGCTCGAGCACCATGCTCGAGCAAAGGTAAAATCATGCTCGAGCAGCATCGCCAAAATGTCAAATCCTCGTCTCTGCCTGAGGCTTGCTCGAGCAAGCATGAGGGCATGCTCGAGCATCAGCGAAAAATCCTGTTTTCTTGAGAGAGCTTGCCCGAGCAACGAAATACATCATGCTCGAGCATCAACGATTCAAACAGAGTCTCGATACGCTATATCTCTTATTATCTCTGATTGATTACCTTTGATTATTATTGGATCACCATTGTTACTGATCATATTCAAACTCGTTAATCTCTATCTTTAACCATTCTACTTCAGTAAGTTGCAGATATCAACGATTGATTGACGAAAAAAAAACAAAGCAGTGATTTCACGCGTCAAACATAGGATCAGTCAAAAGGATGAAATCCCTCATTTGGAAACATTTGCTATAGCTTTTACTCAGAGTGATTCGCTGCACAAAATTAGTAAAGACACTAAATGATGCAACGGTCATGAACTTTCAGTGCCGAGCAAAGATGGAAAATAGAAGAAGCAACGAGACTCAACGGCTATTTCTCCAACGGACATATTCAAACATTCAAACAGACAGAATCAAATCCTTCAACAGTCCTCAATCTTCAAGAAGTATAAATTCCCGAAGGTTTGAATTCTTCTGGGAGAGAATAGACGACTACACAGAACAAGCATTCAAAGCGAACAATTTATATTCTGTGTATATCTTCGGATATCATTGAGCTTCAGTGTTCATTATCTATCTACTCTGTGAGAGAGTTTTATCATTTGTATTACAATTCGTTTAAATCTCAGGATAGTGGTATCTTGAGTGTGGGTGTATCAATTACAACTTGTAATGGGGAGTGAGTCCGAGAGAGAAAGGATCATCCTTTGTTTACAGAGTGTGTAGTTGTGTCCACGGTTATTTGATTACAACTTGTAAGGGGGAGTGGAGTCTGAGAGTGAGAAGACCAACCTTCGTTTACAAAGTGTGTAATCAAGATTGGAGATAGTGAAATCCCAGAGTGTTTCTGGGGACTGGACGTAGGTCAAGAGTTGGACCGAACCAGTATAATCTCTTGTGTTCATTGCTCTTCTCTCTGTCTCTATTTTAATTGTTCTTGAGCAATTAGCGAAAGAATTTCATAATCACCTATTCACCCCCCTCTAGGTGATATTCCACCTTCATATATAAGATTTTGTTTACTTTTCCATCAAATGAGGTCACCTCTTTTCATCCTTGCACTTCTTTACTATCCAAAGAAAACAAAGAAAGCGGGCAAAAAAAGAACTAAATTCCATATAAGTGTCTTGCAAATCGTATTTCTTCCATTGCCACCTTCACACATGTCCCCTTGAGATTCTCATCTCGAACCATTGTCATGATGAGTTGTTACAATATATAATATGATATTATTATAGACGACAATAGTTGGCTTTCCATTTAATAGAGTACAAAACCTTTTACTTCTTCACTAAAGCTTTGCATGTTCGAACTTTTAAAATGATTAGGCTATCTAAAGTTTGGCATAAGAACAAGAAGCAAATAAAATAAGTGGTAACCTCGCGTGCAATAACTAGGGCAGTTTCATGCAGTCTCACATCAAAGTAAACAATTCTTGCTCCATCCAATGCAGCTAACAAACTCGACTCAGAAAGTTCTTCAGGAGCCACTAGAGGATGTCCTGGGGTATGTATGCAAGCACGGGTCTTCCTGTAAAATTACACTTTGTATTATTGAGTTTGAGGATCTTAAGATTTATTGAAAAATCATAGCAACTAGTTGTCATTCTGTCGTTATAGTGTACGAATGTGTCATTTTTTTACCTATTAGAATAGAGAAAATGGAAAAACTGAAGGATACACACACATGCACCCAAAAAAAAAAAAAGAGGAGAGCAAGAGGTGAGCATTTCTTTTTGGATGGTATAAATACTACCCTATATACTATTTTAAATTCAAAATCATGTAGTTGACAATGATCAGATTCTTAAATGATTGACCTAATTCATGTAACTTTCTACATTTGGTCATCAAAATGCTAATTGATAGAAGTCAAGATGGTGGAGGATATGTAAATGGGCATCTTAAAAAGAGTTACAGCTGCCTAAACTAAGTGAAAATGTAAAGAACTCTCACTATTAACCAAATGGCTTGAAAAGGAAATAGAAGTTAATGTAATGACAAAAAGAGCTCCCATGAAACAAGCAAAGAAGAAATCTCATCTTAAGGGTTATTATATTATAATTTATAATTGAAGGCATGGTCAATTACGTTTGGCTATCCACAATTATATAGGTGAATGGTGAAGTGCCCCACTTAGAAACCTGCAGATAACATGCACGCAATCAGAGAAGATTGAGAAAACATACAAAAAATATAAACAAAAGTCATATGATGATTGCACAACTTCCCGAGGATTACCACCATAAAAGATGTATCTACACCATCAACCTTCAGCTCATCTAAAATGCCCTTGCCTTGAGTGTCATCTGCAACCTAACAGGGGTCAAACATGTTCATAACACACACACACATTATTGAATCAGATTTAAATGGTTGTGTATAATAGGTTCCATGCATCAAAAAACAGACTAGCGGAAAATACAAAGCATACTCTCTCTCTCTCTCTCTGTGTCTCATAGAAGGCAGAGAGTCTTTAGTCAAAAACCTTGGATATCAGCCTGGGTTTTAAGCCCAAGCGAGCAACGCAAGTTAGAGCATCAGCAGCATTGCCACCTCCTTGAACCTGATAAATCAATACATAGCGGAGTGGTTAAAAAAAACTCTTGCTTACCCATTACACCTATAGAGGCATTTCTAAAGGAATAAATAATAATTGCTTGAATCGATCAATATTTTATTAAACAAAAGAAAGATACTCTCCTACTTTGATAGAGGGGACCAACAATTTCTCATCTAAATTCCACCTTAAAACTGTAAATCAACATCGAATATCACTCAGTCAGCCAAAATCCTTTGAAGTCCGAAAAAGAAGAATTACCTTCAAGCCGGTGCTTCTAATTTTGTCACCTGGCTTAGAATAAGCGGCAACAGTTGCCAAAAAATCCACTGAAACCGACCCACATCCCAAATGCACAAAGAAACGTCCATTTCAGCGGCAAACAGAATAGAAGTAAACGAACTAAGCAAGAAGTGTGAAGATAGAGAGATAGAGACAGCGGGACGCACAACAATGGAGGTTTGAGGAAGAGAATCCGAGGACATTTGGATCCTGAAGTTTTTGCCGATAGGCCTTATTGACTGTGAGAATAATAATTGTTAAAAAAGAAACAGGATGAATAAATTTAATACAGAAATTCCAACTTTAAAGCGGTAAATTTTTGAAGGAACCACAGCAAAAAAGAAATACCTGAATAGGATTCGGACCATACCTGAATAAAATCGAAGAATTGAATCTCACCATCTTAAAATCGCAGATCCACCACCGTCTTTCCAGATCTGAGGAGATGGAAGCGGAGGAGGCCACCAACTGTTGCTCTAACTAATCAAATTGATTTGCAGCCAACATGCCTTTCCTTTGGGGAAGAGGGTAAAGAATCACAAACAACATTTGAACATTAAAATCGGGAAGGTGCAGAGTGCGCAGATCGAGCGAGAGCACGAACAAAGGGAGCACGGACAGCGGATCAACATTACTGATCCTTTTTTTTTCATTGCGTTCCGAGACAGTCCAGTTTGTAGCATACTTAATGTGATTTATATTATGTGTTGAAATTCTTTTTTGCAGAATATGAAATTGTATGAACAGCGTCAAGGAGCAAAAAAAAATCGCATAGCAGTATTTGGTACTGGAAAAGACTAATGTAAAGAAGAACGGAGGCTTAAGAGGTTTACCTCACTGGGTTGGACGAGCAGCGAAGACGGTGGGAGAGGGACGGTGTACAGTGGTCTGACGGAGTGAGAGGAGTAGGAGCTGAGCAGCGAAGGCGGTGGGAGAGGGACGGCGTACGTAATCTGACGGAGTGAGAGGAGTAGGAGCTCAGTGACCGTGGACTTCAGGAAGCAAGGCGGAGGCGCGACGGTGAGGGAGAAATTTTAGGGATTTCACGAGGAAGGCAGAGAGTTGCGCGCTGGAGGGAAATCGATCGACTGTGTGAATGAATAAAGAGAAATGTGGGTTAATTAGGGCGTGTTTGACGTCCTAGAATTTACTTAGACGCTAGAAATCAATTTTTTGGCGTCTAAGTGGTTATATTAGATGCCAAAAATCATATTATGGCGTCTAATTGATTTCTTAGACGCCAAATCTCACTCGTTCCCCGCCAATCCTTTCGTTTGCCGCTGCTTTTCTTATTCTTTGGCTCACTTTTAACGTCCTAATATTAGTTTAGGACGTTTTAAGTACACTTTTCGCGTCATAAAAAATATTAGGATGTCTAATATATCAAATTTTCACCAGATAATTACATAATTGCCACCGCGTTCACATTTTACTTCCTATTTTTAAAATAGGACGTCTTTTAGGGAAGTAATATCTATCTTTTGTAGTAGTGAGCTTATCCTCTTCCATTTCATTAATTATTCTATCCTCTTCCATTTCCATTAATTACCCTATCTTATCCTCTTCCAATTTGTCCCCTCCCATTTATCCCATGTGTTTGTTTTAATAAGAATATCTTGATTGGAATCACAAAAATCTCCTTCTTCTTTCAAGCTAGCCGTCCCCCTCCCCCTTCTCTTGGTCAATTGATTTGTGTTTCTTTTGTGTCTAACAATCAATACTCAAGTCTCCTATTGGTTCTCCCATTATCACAAGGATTTAGATTAATTATGTGATTAACTAGAACCTTTGGATTTAACTTTATTAAATCTAATCTTGGCCTTCCATTTATGTAGAAAAATCCTACTTACTATTGAAGATCTTTTTGTTATAACACATGTGCTCATATAATTATAATATCTTTATTTAATATAATAAAACTTCCTTCTTCTATTCGAAATCCATGGCTATTATTTGGCCATTGGATTTGTTTCTACAAGTGCCCATTATAACTTGATGCAATAGGCAATTGATTGATTAATTAGTCATGAATATTAGTGCTTAAATTAACAAGTTTAATTCCCTCATCTTTGGCCCCTAATTTTGGAACTAAGACATTCCCTAATTGATGCTTCTTAAATTGACACTTGATTAGTTATGAAGATTTACACAATTATTTAATTAGTGAAAACTTAATTTCCCATTAATTCTAGTTAATTTCCTTTAATTTAGTTAAGTGTTTTTGTATCACTTTCTTACTCCTTTTGGTTATTTAAGAACCATGGTTATTAACACTTCATTATACCAATTTAATTGCCAATTAATATTTGCTAATTTGTTTCATTTAATCTAAGTGTTTTCATGTTATTTTCTTGTTTCTATTAGTTAAATAAAAACCATGGTTTAATATGATAATCATATCATATTTTATGTTCCTTATATGTAGTCTTAAAATTGGCCTTTTGTTTATTTAATTCTAAGGAAAATTTGCCTAAAATTAAAATTAATAAATTACACAAATTTGAGACACATACTCACCTTTATTTTATAGGTATTATTCATCAAAATATAGTATTTATGATAAATAGGAATTTTAAGGTATTACAAAAACGATTTGGCGATAATCATGAAAGCAAAAGCTCTGAACAAGCCGACTCCAGTGAACTTAGCTAACCACCCATATTGGAACCTTGGTGGGCACAACAGTGGTAATATTCTGAACGAGTTGGTTCAGATCTTCGGATCCAAGATCACACCTGTTGATTCCCAGCTCATTCCCACTGGAAAATTCCAATCAGTGAAAGGAACCCCATATGATTTCCTTAAACCCCACATTGTAGGAAGCAGAATCAAGCAGCTTCCTAAAACCAGAGGCTATGACATAAACTACGTGCTTGGTGATGAATATAGCAAGAAATTGAAGGTGGCAACGATAGTTCAGGGTCATAAGTCTGGGAGGGTTATGGAACTGTCTACGAACGCTCATGGGATGCAGTTTTATACTGGGAATTATGTGGAAAATGTGAAGGGAAAAGGTGGGTATGTGTATGAGCCTCATGCAGGCTTGTGTTTGGAGACTCAGGCCTTCCCTGACTCTGAATCATCCTAATTTCGCTTCAACTATTGTCAACCTCAAAAGCCTTACACATCATATGCTCTTCAGGTTTTCCACCAAAGCTCAGTAAGGTTCTCGGGGTTGAAGTGATTGTCTTTTCTTTTGATGTACTGTACGTTGTTGTTGTAATCTCTCAAGCATTTGATTTGACTGCCCATGGGGTATGTTGAAGTCTGGTTCAGCAGAATAAAGAGGCAAGAGAAAAGATAATAAGAGAGACTTTGTATTGGCATGAAGTTTGTTATTTAAAGGATGGGTTTGTGTTTTTGTTGGAACTATAAAATAAAGAAGAGTGGAAGTATGAATGGCGGCAAGTGTAGGATTCGCTCTGTTCATCAAGAGGGTGTCTTGTTTGTGGCCACGGGTAAAAACAGAGGGTGGATGTCATATTCACTTATTTCCTAGAATTCACGACTCACAAGGTAATTATTTAATTATGAATACAATATAGGATCTTGTTAAAGAGCTGAGGCAGCGTTAAAAATGAATGAGAATTAATGAGGTTTATAACTCCCTAGCCATCTCTATCATTATGATGATATGTAGTCTCGGAAAATAAAGCTAAGTGTCCAGATTTAGAAGCAAAAGGGGGAAGAATATTTCAAGGGATGGATTAATTAATACTATTAGACAAACATAGCATTAACTAAAGAGAAATTAGATTGTATCATGCTCTTCGTAATTGCTTTTGGAATTAGATTGGGGGCAAAAGGCTGGCTGATACAGCCTTCGAAACTGTTCTCCTAAATTTAGAAATGGAGGCACTTTGTCTGTGTCTCTGGTAAAAGTTCATATTTTGTGTCCAAATACGATAGTTCCAACATGATAACGAACATGCATGCATAATCACTGCCACTTAAAAATGGCACTGTTCTAGAGCACGGGAAGGCATATCCTGCATATATATACTGTGAACTTAATCCAAGTTTCTTATTCCTTGGACATATTTGCTTAATTTGATTAGATTATGGAAGTTAGTTGAGTAAGTTAATATGACATGTATTTTTTAAAATACTCTAGTTATCTTCTTTAATTTCTTCATTCTCTCTCATCCTTTATCCTTAATTATTGTTGAGAAGCATCAATATGAGTAAGTTGAGAAAATATTGATAAATATGAAAACTATGTCTTATATGTATGATCAAAAACAAATCCTCAAACATATCTTATATTAAGGACCATAGGACTCCTACGGTAGGAGTACTTTTTATCCTGTAAGGATATTTTTTCCAAGGCTGCCCAGAAACTCAGACTCAAATACTATATAGGAAACTTACAATTCTTATCAACAAATAAGCTGGACTTCACTCTTAAAATTTTACATGCAGACATACGACAAATGAAAAAGGACATAGGAAAAATCTGAGAAATTATTAATTGCGGTAGGATAATTTGTAGCAAGGGCTTCTAAGTTTTGGTTTGTTGAGGAAACTCCAGAGCGGCCTTCAGTATTGTCTCAAAAGCACATTTGATGCAGGAATTTAGTTTGTGTTCATCTATGAAATATTTTTCTGTCATGAGGGCCACTCTTAGAATTCCCATGTAGCTCATTATTGATATCACAAGGCTCTGTCACCCATCAAAATTTAAATGGCGGTCAGCAATGTAAACAAAGACAAAAATTAATAAAATCGATACAACAAAATTTAAATGGAGATGATAAACAAGCTTATGGTAGATAAGTTGCAATAGGTGGAATAGAGTGAAACACAAGCCCTTGAATATCTTGAGAGATGAGTGTAAACACTTGGCTTGTGAGAGAGATTCTATTGTGATTTATCTTTGCCAAATTAATTGTCTTGCTACTTGCATTTTTGGAAGGTGGAATAGATTTCTGAGAAAATTTGATTCTTGAATATTTGAATTGATTTCAAATTTATAGTGCTTGCTTTAAAAATCTTGCTTCCATGATTTTCTTGAAATTGGTTGTTTTAGAATTTAAAAATCTTGAGGACAAGATTTGATGCAAGTGTAGGGGTGTGATGACTTCCTATTTTTAATAGATTTGAGATATATTTTGATATATTTGGGAAGTCATCAATACTAAATTAAAGAGATTTTATTGAGATTTTAAGAGAAATCAATTTGGATACATCATTTATGGGATTTCAATTTAAAATAAAAGCTTTTGAGTTTAGGAAATAAATAATGATAATTAGAGGTTTTAAATAAATTTAGTTTTTTTTTATATTATTATTATATCATATCATTTCCTTTTCTTCTTTCAGTTGTGGACGTCACCTTTTGAATTGAATTCAAATGGTTAGGTGCACAGCGTTTTGGGGGGCCCACAATGAAAAGGAATTGACGGATTGAATCAATTAAACACCTAATTGAATACAAAAAAAGCACCAGGAGGCGAGACGAAAAAAAAGAATTGATTAATTAAAATGGTGAAGTGCAGCGTTTTGGGGGGCCACGGATGAAAAGAATGGAAAACCTAAATTGATAGAAAAAGAAAGAGAGCAACAGCGTCATTTTCAGGAGGGATTTTTTAGCGACAGAACAGGGGAGAGGAGCAGCTTCAGACCTTCGACCTTATTCTTCCTCTCTCGCCGGCGGCTTCCCCCTCCACCATGGTCGCCGGCGAGCCTCATCTTCACAGCCGCTGGAAAGGGAGGCACTGCACCAGAACGTCGAACCAGAGGGAGAGATCATGTTCTTAATTTCAATACTCTGTTTTTATTCCCTTTCCCTTTGATTTTCATTATGGTTCTCAATCTGGAATTTTGTGTTGCTGTGGTGTTGATTAAAGTCATGTTTGGCTAATTTTACTTTGCAACCTAGAGCAACTTTGAACTTATTTGAACTTATAAGTAGATTAGACTTTGTTTTCATTGTTTAGTTATTATTAATATTAATTTTGGTTACTTAATCTGTTTAGATTTATCTATCAGTGACTGACCATCATTGAATATGATTTTGAGAATTAGGATTTACCTTGACGAAGGGGATTTTTATCATGCTTTGAGATTAAGTAATATGGGATTAGATTACGATTTAATTTACGATTAGGATAAACATATACCTAATGGCCTCATATAATTGTTGAAGAGTGAGTCCGATTTTTATTGCCTCTTGAGTGTCTATGTTAGATATAACAAGTTATACTCAAGAGAGGGTTGTAAGGGGACCGACAGGCACTTATGGCTAATTATACTCGAGATTAACAAAATTGATATTAAGGCTAATTAAATTAGTGAAATCAAGGTTTATGAAGCTAATAAGGGATTAGTGACTCTGGGTTGCTCATTTGATTATTGTGGTAGTTTGTTTATTTTAATTCTAGTTTTAATTTCTTTTCTCTTAATTAAATTCAATTTGGTTTGCTCAACTTAAACGAAATTGTAAAATTAATGCTTAACCAAAGTTTGTGATACCAAGTCCTCGTGGGAACGATACTTTTCTTATCACTTTATTACTTGATACGGCATGTATACCTGCGAAGTTATAGGCTTTAAAGTCTTGCCCTACCAAGTTTTTGGCGCTGTTGTCGGGGACTTGTGTGCCACAACTATCTTGGTTAGAATTGATTGAGCATTAGTAGTTCGAGTTTGAGTTTGTAAATATTTTCTAAAAAAAATGGATTTCAATTGGCAACCAACTGGTCTTAATGTTGAGAAGGAGATGAATTATTTGTCTTCTACACAAGAAGGATTGATTGCTATTTTAAATTCTTTGAATGAATATAGGCAACATCAAAGGAGCATAAATGATGGTTGTATTCCATATGTTGATTCTTCTCAATATGTTTGCATGTCTTGTGTTTATTGTGGAGGGAACCATTTATATGAGTATTGTTCATATAGTACAATTAGTCATTTTGTGAGAGATGACTTCACTAGGAACCAAGCTTGTTGTGATAACGCATTTTGTCCTAGTGAAAGTTTTGAGCAACAAAATTTTAGGAATCCACCACTCTATTATTCTCATGAAAATACCCCTCCTTTTTACTCTTATCCACCTATTGAAGAACACACTATTGAGTATAAGGAAAAATCTAATTTAGAAAGATTATTTGAGGAGTATGTGGAAGTATCAGAGAGATCTGGTAGAGAGCAAAAAGAGTTTGCCACTAGAATTGAAGAGTTTAACACTAGTGTTAAGTCAAGTTTTCAAAATATTGGGGTATATGTGAGTCAAATTGTTTCAACCGTTGAGACTATGGTGCGAGATAATTCCTTAAGCCTGATGACCACTTCTTATGCTGATAATGATTATTGTGAGGAAGTTGAAGGTGTGGAATTACATGAGACTATAGATAATGTAGAAAATGATTGTGGGTTTAAAATTGATTCAGATGAGAATAGTAGATGTCTAGAAGAGGTTCCGGCTGTGGAGCCTAAGGATTGTGATGTTGGTGATCAAATTGATGTAGATGTCCCAATTGTTGTTGTTCATGACCCTCCTCTTAAAGTATTGACTCTTACTGATGAGAGTCAGGTTGATTTTAGTGGATGCTCTAAATTCTTGGAAGTGCCTATATTTATTTTCAAGGATATGCATGTTGTGCTTCATTTGAATTCAATTATTGCTTGTAATCCATGATTGTCTATGATTGAGGAAGTACAAGTAATTAACTTGAATAATCAATTTTTGTGTGTGATACCTTGTTGCTTAAAAAGGAATGAAGACAATGTAATTATGGTATTTGATACTTATGATTAGCAGTTGTTTTGAGAAGTCTGGCTGAAGACTTTAAACTTAGCGCTTCTTGGGAGGCAACCCAATGTATTATTTGATGTTTTCTTTGATTTTGTAGGACTGTTGAAAGCCCCTGATGAGGTGTTCCACTTTGGTAGCAAGGATTGAAAGCACAATCAAGGACAAATAGGGGAGTTTTCTTCTACTTTTCTTTGATTTGTTATATTTGATTGTTGATATATATCACTGGGAATGAGTGCTGGTCTTAGTTGAATATGTTTGTGATGACTATTGAATAGTTGTTAGCACTTGAGCTGTTTAATTGGTGGAAATGAAATCTCTAAAATTGGTATTACCTTTACACTTAAATATGGTTGCTCTTCGCTTCCATTACTTTTTGTTACTTGTTCACATTGAGGACAATGTGACATTTAAGTGTGGGGGTGAGGGTATCCTTGATTTTAATTTACTTTGTCCTCACATTTTCTTTTAAAAAAAAATTTATGGAAGCAAGTTTGAATTTTATTCATGAGCATTGTCACAATTGGGTTTTTGAACATGAAAAGGAGTGAATTTGATTAGGAATTGATTCTATGTTCTTTGAATGTTAGTAAAGAGGTAAAGGTTTGGTTTGGGTACTTTACTTTAGGATGTCAAGGAACCTGTGAGGAATTTGAACCTATATTTTTATCTTTCTAAGAGGGAGTACACCTATTGTGATTTCATCTCTAGAACTTGTCTTGAATCTCTTTTGAAGTTTGAAATCCTTTTGTATGCAGAAAGATGATTTAGGCATTCATTTCATAGCTAGTTTGGCCAAATGTCCATCCTTATCACATGAAAATCTTTTGTTTACCCTATTTGAGCCTTTATTTTTTTTAAAAAAAAAAGAAAAAAAAAATTGCATAGAATAAATAGTCCTTTGTTTGAGATATGCAATTTTTATATCTTTTTCTTCCCATTCATTTTTATTACTTTAGTAAGTGCTAAGTGAACCAATTTAAAAGAGTGAAGGAGTTTGAAAGTCAACACTATAAGAGTATGTGTTGGTAGTGAAAAGCAAAAAAGAAAAAAAAAAGATAGAAAAAAGGAATATATGAGAGAAAAAAAGAAAAAAATAGAGATCCAAAAAAAAGAAAGAAAGAAAAAGATTGTTGAGGTCAAAAGAATAAAGGTGATCTATATATAGTGTTAGTGAGTTTGTTTTCTCTTGGTGGGTATTCCTTCATTCTTTATCATGAATTTCATTAAATTACTTGGCACTAATTAAAGTATGAGTAAATACCCTTTTTGGTCCTTGGAAAAAAGTACGGACCCCTTTTTGATCTCTAACTAAAAATAAATCGTCCTGTCATCCCTGGGAAATCAAAAAACATCCCATGTTAGTCCTTCCGTCAGTTAGCTCCTAACGACGTACGTTGCTGATGTGTAACGTGAGTTGGTCCAGTCACATGCCACGTAGGAAGGCCAAAACGATGTCGTTTATATAAATACCCTTTTTGGTCCCTAGAAAAAATTACGGACCCCTTTTTAATCCCTAACTAAAAATAACTCGTCCCGTCATCTCTGGGAAATCAAAAAACATCCCACGTTAGTCCTTCCGTCAGTTAGCTCCTAACGACGTCACTAACGTTACTGATGTGTAATGATGTCTATGGTCGTCAAATATAACTTCGTCTTTAACTTCGTATACGTTATCGTCAACTCTATCGGTTCTATGGTCGTCAAATGCTGTCCATCTTCAGTTCCTTCGATGCTCTCTGCGCCGAGTTTTCCTACGATCAGAGATCGCGCTTGTCTATTGATGCCCCAAATCTCAAGCCCAAGCCCGAGCAGAAGCCTTCTTCCCCGAGAAGAAACCGAAATCTCCAGATAACTCCAAGGCGCCGCCGCCGTCACCATCAACGCAACCCGATGGAGCCAAGCAACAACAGCAGCGCTTCTCGCCTTTGCACCGGAGTTAGATGGTGTTCACTGCTTTGAATCTTTATACTTCTCTAAATCCAACGGTGAGGTCAGTGAATAGACTTTTCAACGAGTAAAAAATGTTGAAGGTAACGAAGCACCCTGCACCAACTCACGTTACACATCAGCAACGTTAGTGATGCCGTTAGGAGCTAACTGACGGAAGGACTAACGTGGGATGTTTTTCGATTTCCCAGAGATGACGGGACGAGTTACTTTTAGTTAGGGATCAAAAAGGGGTCCGTACTTTTTTCCAGTGACCAAAAATGGTATTTATATAAAGGGCGTCGTTTTGGCCTTCCTACGTGGCATATGACTGGACCAACTCACGTTACACATCAGCAACGTTAGTGACGCCGTTAGGAGCTAACTGAAGGAATGACTAACTTGGGATGTTTTTTGATTTACCAGGGATGACGGGACGAGTTATTTTTAGTTAGGGATAAAAAAGGGGTCCGTACTTTTTTCTAGGGACCAAAAAGGGTATTTACTCTTAAAGTATTCTCCCATACCATTTGATCATTTTCATTTCATTATCCTACCTTGATCATTAAAACCTTGAGAAAGTCCTTTTGATTTGAGTGTGCAATTGGATAACGTATAAAGTAGAGATAGAGATGATAAAAAAGCTTATGGTAGATAAGTTGCAATAGGTGGAATAGAGTGAAACACAAGCCCTTGAATATCATGAGAGATGAGTGTAAACACTTGACTTGTGAGAGACATTCTATTGTGATTTATCTTTGCCAAATTAATTGTCTTGCTACTTGCATTTTTGGAAGGTGGAATAGATTTCTGAGAAAATTTGATTCTTGAATATTTGAATTGATTTCAAATTTATAGTGCTTGCTTTAAAAATCTAGCTTCCATGATTTTCTTGAAATTGGTTGTTTTAGAATTTAAAAATCTTGAGGATAAGATTTGATGCAAGTGTGGGGGTGTGATGACTTCCTATTTTTAATAGATTTGAGACATATTTTGATATATTTAGGAAGTCATCAATACTAAATTAAAGAGATTTTATTGAGATTTTAAGAGAAATCAATTTGGATACATCATTTATGGGATTTCAATTTAAAATAAAAGCTTTTGAGTTTAGGAAATAAATAATTATAATTAGAGGTTTTAAATAAATTTAGTTTATTATTATTATTATTATTATTATTATTATTATTATTATTATTATATCATTTCCTTTTCTTCTTTCAGTGGTGGACGTCACCTTTTGAATTGAATTCAAATGGTTAGGTGCACAGCGTTTTGGGGGGCCCACAATGAAAAGGAATTGACGGATTGAATCAATTAAACACCTAATTGAATACAAAAAAAAGCACCAGGAGGTAGAGCTGAGAATCAGGGTCGGCCCGTGAAGGGTCAGGACCTAACAGGGCCGACCCTCCAGAGCCCGAGGTAAGAAAAACATCTGTTTTTCAAAGCCCGGCCCAAGAGCACCAGGGCCAGGGCCGGCCCTCCAGGGCCCGGAAATTACTATTCCAAATTTTAATTAATTTTCCTATGTTTTTTTAAAGAAATATAATTAGTAAATTACATCACAAATCATCCAACAAATAAGCATAGTCACTAATTCATAATTAAAAGCAAACTATGTTCACAAATAAACTCATATAAAACATAAGAAACATACCACTAAGCTACATTAGTACGATGAGACTTTTGATGATTACTTTGCCCGTTTTACCAATTTATTGCGTTATTCATCACACCTGAGGCGTAATGGTGATGAAAGCAGTATGGCAAACATACTCATACACGGGCTGAAGTACGAGATCAAGGAAAGGCTGGTGTCTCAACGGTTTACGAAGCTGATTCAAGCCGTAGAATCTTGCCGGATAATCGAGCGAAATCTAAAGGAGCTGCATAGATCCCGACATTCCAGCACCAGCAATGCAAGGCGTAGCAAGAGCAGCCGTGAAAATTTCTCGCGGAAAAGAGAGGCACCCTGGAGTGACTCCCAAAGAGAGAACAATATGCCATTCCGGTCTGGGCAGCAGAGCAAATCACGAGTACCGGAATCCCGACTATGTCCTAATTGCGGGAAGTACCATCCTGGTGAATGTATTAGGAAACGAGTTTGCTACAGATGTTGGAAGCCAGACCATATTATCCGAGATTGTCCTGAGAAACCTACAGAGTTCAGGCCACAGAACCCAGGCCGAATGTACGCGTTGACCAACGCAATGGACAGAGAACTTCCAGAGAGGGTCCAAGGTACTATCTCTCTTAGTAAGGAATTTTCTTTATGCATTGCATGAACTAGGTATTAGTTATTCGACTAAATCGTGTGATACGTAGATTACTTACGAGACGTAATCTATGTTTCTTCATTGTTATAATTCGACCGTGATCGTGTCATAGAGTATGAGTTATTTTGTGTTATCATGGTGTATGGGAGCCATGGAAACATTTAGAGTATCTCATTTTGATATCTGTGGTATTGACCGCGGTGTATGCCCCGGAAAACATCATATATCAAAGTACGAAATGGCAAGATCTTTAGTGGTAAAACCAGAACGAATTCTCGATCACCAGGAGGAGCAACTGACAGATAAAGTGAAGATTCGACGCGTATAGTCCAAAGTCCGAGTAGGACGGGGTTTAGTTAGTACAAAGTTAGTTGGTTGAGTACAAATTTCGAGGACGAAATTTTGTTTAACGGGGGGAGAAATGTAATACCCTGAAAATCTCACTTATGATAAGTATCATATTGAGTAAATGATACCTATTGGAAATAGGTGAATATGGGATCTCAAAGATCTTGTGAAGAATTTATCTTATTTTTGGGGTAGTTTCTCTTGAAAAAGAATAATTTGCAATTAGGTCCCTAAAACGTTTAGAAGTTTGCAAATAGGTCCCTAAAACGTTTAGAAGTTTGCAAATAGGTCCCTAAAATGTTTAGAAGTTTGCAAATAGGTCCCTAATATATTGTCTCTAATTTTGGTAATTTAATAAATTATAAGCTTGGAAGAATTGTAAAATAACAATTATAAAGTATTTGGAGATTATAACTAACTCCATAATTATTGATATTTTACAAGGGAGATAAAATAGCAATGTTAGTTCAGATTTTGAGAGGAAGTAATTATTTGTAAATAAGAAAATTATCAACAATTGGTGGGGGATTAATTAAGTAATTATTGACAAATTACTTAAGTATAAACAAAGGAAAATCCAAAGATAATTATATAGAACTCCATAATTAATGATTTATTGCTAGAAAATTAGCATGAATATATTTGCTAATTAATTGGAGAATATTGAGAGAAATATTTGAGATTAAGTATTTTTGAGCTTAAAAACAAGTATAGACCAATGAGAAAATTTTGTGAAAAATTATGTAAAAATAATTAAAATAATAATTAATTAATTAATTAAAAAATAAAATAAAAATATATATATATTTTTGGTGTGAGGGCCGACATAAATAAAGGAAAAAGGAGAAGAAAATAGAAATTAAAAATAGGAAGAGTGTAATCTTAAAACTCTTCATTTAAAATTAATTAAAGTTAAATAGTAAAAAGTAAATAAATACTTTTAGGAATCGGATCCTATCTAGAGAATCAGGAACAGGATTTCTAAAGTCAGGGTATAATATTGATCAGTGGATTTTTATCTTGAAGTGGTCTTTTCCGGAAGTTAATTCCGAGATCGGTAGAAGAAGTTAGTAATAAGACGAAATAGGGGAAATCTGAGAAATAGGCAGATAGTCACAGATTTAGAATTCGAAGAAAATAAATCATAACTCAAAATCTGGGAATGAGTTGAGAATTTCCTAGACATATTTGGAATCAGTGGATTTTTGTCCAGATGTTGAAGTTTCCGGAAATTGATTCCGTAACCGGCACGTTTTTCGAGAAACTTCGGCTGAACAGTTGGAACCCTGAATGGAATCAAAAATTAAGTTAATCTAGATACTTTTGAAGAGAAAGAGAAGTTCTTAAAAGTTGTGATTCCATATTTCTAAGATTTTCTGAGATTACGCGAATCGGACACCGATCGGGGAAATTCTGTCGGATCGGGTGCATAAGGCAAACCATGACATCATCAAGGATGATGTCATTGGCTGCCACCTTGCTTGTTTATGTCGACCAAGAGGGTTTTTGTGGCCAAGAATGGAATCCTAGAATGCATGGTTTGAAATGAGGGGAAAATTACAAAGTTGGAAGGGAAAAATTACCAAAGTTGGCACATTTTTTCCCTATAAATAGGCAAGCATTCCTCTTCAATTCTCACACCATTTCCCTTGTGGATTTCGAATATAGAGAGAAGTTTTAGAGAGAGAAGCTCTGGGGGAAATCTGCAGCGGAGCTCTGGGTAAGTTTTTCGGTACTTAAGTTTCCGTAGTTCTTTCGGTAGTTGGAGTAGAAATGCTAGTTTAGTCTTTAATCTTCCAGTATGATTAGATATCATATGTTAGGGGTATTTTAGTCATTATTTCAAAAATCATGATGGGGTCAGAGTTCTGGCAAAATTTTGGGAAGATTAGAGTTAAAGTAGCGAAGCTCTGGTGAAATTCTGCCGATTAGGGGCATCAGGGGCAAAATGGTAATTTTTACCTAAAATGTCTGTTATGATATAAATCATTAATTAATATGATTTATATTTCGAAAATGATGTTGGAGTAAGAGTTATGTTGAAATTTTGGAAAATCGGAGTCAAAGTAACGAGTGCTTGCGAATTTCCGTCAATTAGGGGTGTCAGGGGTAAAATGGTCATTTTGACTAAAAATGTCCGTCGTAATGATAGATCCTTAACAAGTACGTTGTTATATTGATAGGATATCCCTGAATACGTTTTGACCTACTGTCGAACCGGCGTCCGACGTCTTGGTTTCCGTTTTCCGTCGGAAGTACGGTTTTAGTAAACGTGCTAGTATAACATCAACGAAGGTACGTCCGCGTACTGTAACACTAATATGATGTTTATGGTATGCATGTATGTGCTAGGTGTATTGTATGTGGTAGTTGATAGCTCTGTGATATGTTTATGTACTGTTGATATGTTTACGTTTGCTATGGGCGATATATCTGGGCGATATATGTATGCATGCTCTTGGGCGATAAGTGCACATATACTATTGTTGAAATGATTGTCTGTAGTTCATATGTTGTGTATGTAAATATGAGGTTAACCGTTATCTGAGATCCGGTGCGGATCTCAGCCCTTAACATAGCGTCAGGTTTCGAAGGACCAAGGACCAAGGAGAGAGGCAAGCAGCCCGAGTAGAAGACCCAGCTGAAGACTTCCTTTTTGTTGTTCCAATGAAGCCTTTCTTTTGTTATATACTTTAGAACCACGCGGTTTCAGACCATTGTTGTAACCAAATGGACTTACGGCGTTTTATATATACATATCAGTTACTCAATCGCTCTGTTGCTCTACTCTGATGATTTGAAACGATGTTTGATGAAAAAAAAATTTATACTGCTTGTGAAAAGTTGAGATGTTACAGTAATTTTCTATCTAGAAATTATTAAAGTTAAAATGTAGTATAGCAAATTAACAACTTCAATAATAAGAAATTTAGCATAAAAAATTTAACAAATTTATTATAACAAATAATAACTACAAATCCATAATCTTATGAAATTTAATTTAACAGCCATAAGAATGAATAAAAAAATTAAAATTTAATAAATTAGTAATTCACCTAAGAGAATAATTACTATCAGATCCAAATAAAGGAATTTATTTATCAAACATCTTTAATGACAAGTGATGATTGCAAAAACAGTTGTTATTTCTTACGTTGGAACTTGTTATTGCATACTTGTATGCTCTTTAGTTGCTATCAGACTTTTGAAAAATTAAATCACTTTCTTATAACCTTAAAGTAATTCCCTTAACTTACTCTTTTGTTAATTGCTTTGTTGACAACTACTAATATTTATTAAGACTATCAACTTTAGCATATGATATTAACGACATCTTATAAAATTTACGAGTCATTTAAATAAAAAGAGAGAACTTATTCAATAACTTTACGAAAAAAAAAAAAAATACCTCAGGACTTCCAGCCACTGTGAAATACAAGCCTTTCACAGGATAGTTGGCCAAAGACGTTGGTTGTGATGGTCCAATCAAGTTTGTAATTACCATACTTGATCTTGACATTGTGCCATGAAGGTGTTTAGCCACTGCCTGCAACAACACAAAGCAACAAACACCATTTCAATGAATTAATGTTTCTAAAGAAAAGGAATGTTTTGTGACAGATCTTATAACTTTATATATTTGATAGTGTTGTGATATATAGATCCATACACGTACCTCGTAGCCTTTTATTTTGCTCTCCATATGCAGAAGCATCCCAGTTAGGGGAACAGCCAAAGATTTTTTCTTTCTCTTGATTATGTTATTTGCTTCCCAAATACATCCCAGTGGATTTGAAATCCTCCCGTTTTCTAATTTGGGAATTGGAACATGCAAGAAGGTAAAATGATTCCCCCAGGGCCCTTTGGCCTTAGCATTAAGCATGTCATCCACCGACTGGTAAGCTTCAACATTTCTTGTATTCAAAAGTACCAAAGCTGTGGAGTTTGCAACCTTTGATTTGTCATTAATTTCTTGCATATACAATCGAGTCCCATAAAAGATAATTCCAGTGATTACATCGTTTATTGTCTGTATTTAAATGCATGGAGCAAAAGAAAGATAAGTGAAGGCAAACTAAAAAAAATCACCAAATAAAAGAAAATGAGAGAGCTTACCACTCCAAGCCTAGACTTGATGAGTTTGATTTGGTCAAGTGAAAATTCAGTGGTAGATATAGTGATGGGGCCAGATTTCACTCCTTTGAATCCAGATCTGATGGGCGTCTCATCATCTTCAATAATACTACTCTTCATTATGCCCCACCATAAATCCACTACAGTATTGTAGGCAAAAGACATGATCGAGGAAAATTTGCCCAAGAAACTTTCGTTAACAGATTTTGAATGTTTGAGGGAAGGGAAAGAGAGAGGAAGAGAGGGATGATCGGCTCTTTGAAGACAAGAAAGAAGAGCTCCCATGAGAGAGTAGCCATCTCCAAGAGCGTGATGGAGTTTAAATATGAGGCTACTTTCTGCACTGCTTGTAGGGTAATTCACTATGTGAACTTCCCATAAAGGCCTGTTTTCTGGAAGCTTCTCTGTTGCTATTCTGGACAAGTAATCATCAGAAAAATATTTGTCACATGATTCCTTTGTCTTGAATTCAGGAAATATGGGAATTTTGATGTGATCTTTCAAGTTTACTTGCACTTTCTTCCATTGTTTGTCCCCTTTCTCATCTTCAACCTGCTCTCAACACTATCGCCCATTAGTTACAGTATATAATATATATATTGCACTAACGATGACAATATGGTGATGATAACTACATAGAATACAGAAGAATAACATGAAACAGAGAGAGAGTGTGAGAGGGTGACCATGATGGAGGAAAATCGAGGGTTGATAGGAAGGAAGAGACGTTGGAGGAGAGGCATGGCTTGAGATTCATCAAAGGGAACTTTGAACTCTAAGACGCCAATAATGTGAATGCAGAGGGCTGAGCTGTTGAAGTATTGTCCCATAGGACTCACTGGCATCTCTTCTTCTTCATCTTCTTTATGGTACTGCTCCATCATCCTCCACCATTTTCCGTCCATATTATGGGGCTGCCAAAGCTTTATATATACATATATGGAATACCCTCTTTCTGATCTTTTCATTAACTTATTTACTATTTTATTGAAGTTCAGAAATGTTAGGTAAAGTTAGTTATTTCTTATCAAATCTTAAAATTATCCTCAACAAAAGACGTTATTAGAAGAGTTGGATGAGTTAGTTATAAAGTTTTATACAAGTAGTTAGATATCTTTGAACAAGACGTGTCATGAGCAATGGTGGAACCAGGAAATTTTTTTAGCCCGAGCCAAAAAAATAAACATATTGAACTATTTACTAAATAGTATGATATAACATTAAAAATAAAAATAAATAATAACCAACAATTATAAATCAAAACCGACGGTAAGATTTTAGCTTGAAAATTTAGCTATAACAGAAGTCGGCTTTCATCTTTTAGGGTTTTGCTTATGATAATTTTGTTCATATGGATCGAGATTAAACCCATCTCATATACTTATATCATAAACCGTAAAATTATCAGGTTGAAGCTTTCACAACACCAATCCAAATTATTCTTAACTAAATATAGTTGGAGTTCGATGGTTTTTCTTATGCAACTTATGCACCCAAATTTATTAAACAGAGCTCCTTTCATGCATTTACTTGATATACAATTTAAAACCATTTAAAATAAGTTAATTCAAACACTCATTATTAGAGCGTATGTGTTATTTTTTTCCCTAACCTCTGGTATTTTTGAATTGAAGAATATAAATCCTTTAATCCTTTTAATCTGAGAATATGCAAATTTTCTATAGCTTTTTTAAAAGAAAAGAGAGAAGATTTGATGTTTTATAGAACTATGATAAAATGATAAAATTTAAAAATTTAAAAAAACAAAAAACCATAGAAATGCATTTACCACAACTTGGATTTGTTACCCAGTTGGATTGTAATAGGCACGTTTTGAACTGTGGCCTTGAGAAGTCAAATGTCGATAACCAGTAAAATCCTAAGACTGTATATTTTACTTTACAATATAACAGCTGGACGCTGTAGGTTCGGAGCTCGGTGACGCGCCATTTATTTTCATATCTGTATTATGCCATTATCCAACCCAACCGTATGTTCACTGTAGCCCGGTCCACGGTAGCATCAGTCGTCACATTCTGTGTCGACTTTTTGCTGATAAAAGACAGTCGTCACGACGTTCATCATCATATGATTTCTGATGTGGCTAATTGTGAAGCATATAAACTACATTAATTATAGACATAAGACATTAATTGGGTCAAATTATTGGTCAAAATAAAATATTATATAATAAATATATATATTTTAACATATTTTAAAAGGCCAACTGAGGCCTTAATAAAAGATTAGCTGAGGCTAAATTATTAATGAAAATAAAATTTTATATAACATACATATATTTTAATAAATTTTCGAAGATTTTTTAAGGTCCATTGAATAGTTCCGCCATTGTATACAGCATGGTTATCAGAACCGGACCGGACCGGCCGGTTTGGACCGGAAACCGGCGAACCGACCATGAAACCGGTCCGGTCCGTCGTAGAAACCAGGGTCAGTTTTTTTTTTCCCAAAAAACTGAAAACGCAGAGAAATAAAGAGAGAGAGATGGAAAGATGAGGAACTGAGAGACTTGCTTTTTTTGCCGGCTCCATGGCGTCAAAGACTCTAAGCTTGAAGATGGCTTAAGTGGATAGAGGAGGAGGCATGGCAGAGATGAAGCTTTCTTTGCCGGTTATGGAGTATTGTTCGTGGAAGATGAAGATAAGAGATGTTACTTTAATGAAGGAGCAGGTTCATTTATTAGAAGCAGATGAAGATAAGAGATGTTACTTTAATGAAGGAGCAGGTTCATTTATTAGAAGCAGGGAAGGACAAATGGAGAAGATACCCCATCAAATCACGTGCTCATCCTTCATGTCTCTTCAATTTTTTTAAAAAAATTGTGTGGGGCCAATTTCCATTAAATTTTTACAACACCAAGTCTCTTGTAGTATGATTTTGCTGTTTAAGAATTAAATAAATATTATATATTACCGGTTTAACCCCGGTTTGACTTTGGTTTGACTCCGATCTGACCCACTGACCTAGTACTCCAACGGTTCAGTGACCGGTCCAATTTTAATAACCTTGGTATACAGACGTAAAAAAAATAAAATTTATGAAAGGTGCGCCACAATGGGGTCCCCCACTCCCCCTTCTGTGGGGCCCAAAGCTCACTGTGCTTAATTTATAATTCATTTAGGTGTCCCAACGCCCAACGCCCAACGCCCAACCCCCAACTCCCAATATTCAAATTAACTGAATGAGTCAGATGGACTGGTTTACATTAAAATCCGGAAAACCCCATTTGCAAGTGCCAATTCTTTTACTCAATATTTAATATGGTTTTGGTACCCACGTGTTTTTCTTTTCTAATAAAATGCTTTAGTTTTTCTGTATTAACACTGTTAGTTTTTGCAACTTTATTTTATTATTACTGTTAGCCCATGTTTATGAATTAGCGGTACCAATAGAGCAAGGTTAAAGCATTTAATTAGGAGAAAAAAAAATATAGGTCCCCAATTAAAAATTGAGTGAAAATATAAGTACTTGATATTGGTTTTCGCTAAAATTTGTTTCAAATTAAGTGAAAAGATAAGTACCCAATTAAAAAAAACACGTTTACACAAGTCGAGATAAAACTCATCTTACATATTTACCACATAAACCGTAAATTACGTTAAAGAAGTAGCTTGTATCACTAACACAATCGGCAACGGTTTAAAACATCAGCCCAATCTAAATTAGGATGGACTGTGAATTGCGATGGGTTAGCCCACAAGATACTTCTCATGCACGAGAAAGATAATTAATTAATAAACTAATAAAAGTAGTGATACAAAAATAAATGAATATTTTCGAAAAAAACAGACGATTTATATAATATTTAAATTTCACTGAAAAATTGAACGAATATTGAATAAATACACAAAATATTGGAATAGCGAGTGAACATGAAGGTGACCCAGGTGAGATGAACACAGTTGAGCCCCAGGTTGTGGAATTGGAGTATAATGTGATTGATGGGTTGCTTGTCTAATCCTTCTGCCATCTGTTGCTTGCTAATAGTTGAATGCTGAGTGATTGGGATGCTAACAGAGCCCGTAGAGACATTGAAAGCAGAAGAATCAGTTGCGAGTGATTTTCCATTCTAGCTTAGCTTGCGTTAATTATAATTTGCAATCCTAAATAAATTAAGCATTGAAAGCAACTGCCATCAGCGAATAAATATTCGGTCCGGGACCCCCTGAGAGACTTACAATAATTATTGGCACTCATCGAGCAAAAAAATTGGACGGTAAATTCACTATAAAAAAAAAAATCAATTTGTATCCGTAGCGATCAAAATGAACCCTACAAATATGAGAATTTGTTAAACCGCTATAAATTTGTAACGATATCACTCGCACCAAGTAGTGTACTAGTTCATAAACGATATTTGTAGTAGTTATTACAAACAAACCGCTATAAAACATGACGTCAAATTTGTGGCGGTTATTTTGTAGCAATTTATTTACACAAACTACCACAAATGTTGCGCCAGTTTGGCGTCTTAAGGAGCCCCATTAGTGGCCGTTTATTTGTAGCGGTTTATATGAAAAAAAACCGCTTCAAAAAGTTAAGGGTCTAAAATTTTGTAGCTGTTATAGAAATCTGCTACAAAATTTCATGACGCACGAGGTAGGGTTTATTCATTTATAGCGATTGAAGTAGCGATTTTTGTTAAACTGCTACAAATATAAATAGTTTGTAGTGGCTTTTCAGTTTAACTACTATAATTGTGAAGTCCTTAAACACGTTGCCAAATAAAAGTTATACAAAAAAAGTAAGAAAATAAATTTATTTTTTTTAAAAAAAAAATACGTTCATATTTGTAGTAGTTATTTAGCTAAACCACTACAAAAGTGTGTAATATTGAAATTTGAATCTTTTGTATCCCGCCAACGATTATGAAGTTTATAGCGGTTTTAATAGATAAATCGCTATAAAGTGTATAGTTTTGAAATTTGAATATTTCGAATCTCACCAACGTTGATTAATTTGTAGAGATTTTTAGTATAACCGCTATAAAATGTGAAATTTTGAAATTTATTTTTTTATAAAAAAATACCAATGAACTTACGACTAAAAAAACTGTCACATAAATCACTATAAAATGTGTAATAATGAAATTTGAATATTTCGTATCTCGCCAACGATCATAAAGTTTGTAGCGGTTTTAGTAGACAAACCTCTATAAAGTGTGTAGTTTTGAAATTTGAATATTTCGAATACCGCCAACTTTCATTAATTTGTAGTGGTTTTTAGTATAATCGCTACAAAATATGTAATTTTGATTTTTTTAAAAATACTAATAAATTTTTGTAGTGGTTTTGTAACCGCTACAAAATAAACAAAAACTGCTATAAACGTAAAACCACTACAAAATCTGTCACATCAACCGCTACAAAAGTTATGTATATCCCTATAAATACCCTCATCACATCTCATTTCACACACTCCTTCATTTCTTCCTACCCCCTACAAAATCTTTGATTTCAATGTTTTATTTTTTCCCCTTCTTATTTTTTCCCCAATCTTTGATAGTAATTTTTTTTCTTATCCAAAACTTTAAGGATATTTTCTCAACATTCCTTCTATCATCATCAACATTCTTTCCCTAATCAAATATCATCTAGTGGACAACCTAATTTTCTTGCTCAAAGGTGGACAACATAATACATCTTTATTATCTACACATTCTTAGTATTATACCTACATAATATTTACACTTATCTAATTAAGTTAATCATTTTGTTATATTAACTATTATAATTTAATTTTTGTCACTTAAATAATAAAATATTCAACATAATATTGTAACAATAGACTCAAATTATGGGTTTTTTTTTCTTTTTTTTTCCAATTAACGGTTTTAAAACCACTACAAATTTTAATTCAAATTCGACTTAAATATTTGACGCAATTTATGAAATTCTATCTAATATTTGTAGTGGTTTTGCAACCGTTACAAAATTTTGGTGCCAATTTTCTTGAAATTCGTCATCTTAACCGCATCTTTTAGTGGTAACTCAAAACTGCTATCAATACAGTAGCGATATTATTACATGAGTAACGGTTTTAGAAAGCTACTACAAAACATTCAAAACCACTATCAATACAGTAGCGATATTATTACATGAGTAGCGGTTTTAGAAAATTACTACAAAACATCATGCAAGAGCGTATTTTGTAACAGTTTTCCCCCGTTGGGTTTTTTTATTTTATTTCAATTACATATAGGAAGTGTGTTTCTAAAGTGTAGTTATATTGGGTCTGTTTGGTGTCTGCGTTATGAGAGCATTAATGGCAAAAAACACTGCTGGGCGTTAGAAAAAAAAGCTTCAGTGAAAAAAAGTTCAATGGAAGGTGTTTGGGTTATATTTTAAGTTCACTGGGCTTTAATTCAAAAAAGCTCAAAAAGTCAGTTAAGGAAAAAGCTCCACCATGTAGCTTTTTTCAAAGGGAAAATCCATACAGGGGCCCAATTAAGGTCCAGAATCTCAAAAAAGGCCCCAGCAACATTCAGATCCCAAAAAAGGCCCAGGGCCTTTTCTGGTATAAACGTTAACAACTAAATCAGCTACATTAACAACAAAATCAATACCCGTTAACAACTAAATCAATCGCATTAATAATAATATTTTAACAACTAAATCAGTCACATTAACAATAATATCAACCCCGGTTAACAACTAAATCAGTCACATTAACAACTAACGTTCTAATGAAAAATCCCAGAAAAGGCCCTAGGGCCCTTTTTGATATCTGAAAGTTGTTGGGGTCCTTTTTGGTATCTTAATTGGACCCCTGTATGGATTTTCTCTTTTCCAAAAAGCTCTCAACTTTTGACATGGGCCCCGCCACTTCTACCACTATCAATCCAAACACAAATTATTTACAACTTAGACTTTTTTTGTAATACCCTGAAAATCACACTTATGATAAGTATCACAATTTAGTAAATAAGACCTATTGGAAATAAGTGAATATGTGGTCTCAAATATTGTGTCACATTTACCTTATTTTCTAGGGTAATTTCTCTTGAAATTAGAAGAAATAAAGTGTCAAAAATCCCTAAATACAATTGTGGGTCATAAAATACCCTGAGAATATTATGATAATTCCTAAGAGGCAATAAAATATTTATTAAAAATTAGAAAGTATGTTGTCTCTAATTTAGGTAATTTATGGGATTATTTCCCTTGGAAATAAAAGAGGAGAAATTAAATATTATTTTGGGAACCTTAAATGACCCCATGATTTTTAATATAATGCATGAGACATAAAATACCAATGTCAATGTAATAGTTGTGAGAAAATGATTAATCCTAATTAAGAAAATTATCAACAATTAGTAAGTGATTAAATAAATAATTATTGGCTAATTGTTTAAGCATGAATCAAGGGAAACGATCGAAGATAATTATGAACAACCCTAATTAATGATTAATGGCTAAGATTAGCATAAATACAAATGCTAATTAATTAGAAATGATTAAGAGAAATGGATGAGATTAAATGTATGCAAACCCTAAATCTTAAAAGATTTCTAATCATATGATTAGGGCTTTAATTAAACTTGTTGAATAAATTAAACATTAGGCAATGGCTAAGATTTAATCTTCTAAAGCAAGATCTAAGGCTATGATAATTCTAACAATTTAAAATGCCTAAATCCATGTTATTACTTAAGGACCTATGGGAGAATTTCTAGCTAATTAATATAAGATAATGTGGAATAATTAAATAAACAAGATGAAAAAAAAAAAGAGAAAAGGGGGAGGAGACCGAAATTTTGAAGAAGAAAAAGGAAGAAGAGTGTGAAAAGGGTTGTGGTTATTTGCAAAGGAAAGTATCATGATATTTTGGGAAAAAAAGAGATATTTGTTGAAAAGCATATAGGATAAATGAGAACCGATAGAAATTATATCCTATCTTGAAATCCTTGAACTAAGTAGTAAACATTTGGACATATTATGAATCAGTGAATTTTTGTCCCAAAGTTGGTGTTACCCATTGTCATTTCCGTAACCGACAGGATTTGTCCTAAAATGATCAGCAGGCTAGGAAATACCCTTAATGGGACCAAAAATTTTGCTAACCCAAATATTTCTAAAGATGAAGTTTAGACCTCCAAGGATATGGTAAGGAAAATTTGAGATTATTTAAGATTACGCGATTAGAACACCGAACAGGGGATTTTATCGGGTAAATGCATAAAGCAAAGGGGATGACATCATATTGATGACCTCATTTTGTTGAAAATGGGGGAGGGGAGGCCGGCCAACTCCCATGAATGGTGGAGATGAAGCCTTGTGTACAAGCTTAGATCTAAGGGCTACAATTGAAGAATAAAAAGTTTGGAAAAGTGCAAATTTACCCCCAACAGTTGCCTATAAATAGGCACCATGCTCTCATTGAATTCTCACACCAAAATCACTTTTAGAAAGGGTAGAGAGAAGTGGGAGCAAGAAGGTTGAAGGAAGTTCTTCAAGGGTAAGTTCTTCGGTTCTTAGTTTTTAGTTCGGTGGTTCTTGAAGTTTTAGGGTAGAAATGTTAGTTTGATCTTTAATCTTCCAAGTATAATTTAGATATCATGTTTTAGGGTTAAATATGATATTTATTTCGAAAAATATGTTGGAGTTAGAGATATGACAAAATTTTGGAAGATTAGAGTCAAAGTAGCGAAGCTCTGGCAAAATTTAGTCGGTTAGTAAAGCCAGGGGCAAAATGGTCATTTATGACTAAAATGACTGTTATGTTGTTGATCATTAATAGAAACGTCATTATCCTTATAGGATATCTGTGATTACGCTCTGATCAACAGTCGTACCGAAATTCCGTCAACGAAGGTACGTCCGCGTACTAGTAATACTAGCTCTGATGTTTATCGTATGCGTATATGTGTTATGAGTGTTGTATGCATATATGTGGTTGATGATCTGTTATGTGTTTATGTGCTTTTGGGAAACATTCACTGGGGGTGACACATCTGTAAGGGAACATTCGCTTCGTGCGGTACATCTGCATTGGTTGGGTGCAATACATTTGTTGTGTGTTTATATACTGTTAAGGTTGTGATTATCTGTAATACATATGTGTGTATATAAACATGAGGTTAACCATTACCTGAGGTCCGATGGCCATTGGACCTCAGTCTTAACTAATAGTACAGGAAAGGTTCAAGCAGGAGTATCAGGAATATCAGAGATATCAGGAACAGAGAAGGCACCGGTAGACGGAGCCTTAGAGAGGAACCAAGGGGCAAAGTCGTAATAATACACCGAGGGTCGATTCAAGAGCCGGAAGAAGATTATCAGAACCTGTTATCAGGCATGGATCTAATAAAGTTACTTCAAATAGTTTGGTGCCGAAGGCAAGGCTAGTCTATGTGGGTCAGCCAATCAGTCGCCGTGAACTCGGTGAGGCCCCCATGATAGGCACTTACCTGACCATTCTGTTCGGTTAACGAAGTTAGGTTCATGCCCCAAGTCTAGTCAAGGCTTGGTCTAAGTTGTATAGTTACTTTTTGAGAAATGTAATTGTACAAAGCTCTGTATAATGTATCACGTGAATATTCCTTCGGGAAATTTTTTAATATACCAGCATACACTTGGCATCATCATATGTTGGGGTATTTTTATACCAGCTACTCATCATTGTTCATTTGTTAGTACATTGCTCTCCGTTTCCGCAGTACTCTGATGTAGCACCTCAAATTCTGTTGAATTTTTCTAAAACCAAGTGTCATCCGACACAATTTGTAGTATGGAATTTGGGATGTTACATTTTTATTACCGTGCTTTTTCTAAAGTCGGATAGCTTTTAAGCTACTGCTCCTACCACTAACCCAAATAGACCCAATGTATATGATTAGAAAGGGAGCTCTAAGTAAACCAATACATATTTTTTATAAATAATTAATTTAATTCATTTATTTAATATCGGCAGATAATTTTTTTTATGAAGATGATGAGTGTAAGAGAATAAGAGGGAAAAGCAATGAAATAATGAGTGGGAAAAGATGAGTGAAACAATAAAATATTAAATAGGAGTATTAAATTTTTAGACAACATACTATAGGACCAGTGGCGGACTTAGAAATTTATATTTGTGGGTGCACAATTTGTGAAGCTGCCCCCGACTTTTTTTTTAAGAAAAGTTTTAAATGCATTAAAAATCAAATGAATATAGACAAGGAAAAAATTTTGAAGGAAAGTTTTAAATGCAAAATTTTGAATTTAAATAACTCCAAAGAGACTGACAAAATATTGCAAAAAAAATCTTCAGAGCTTCAACGGCCTATTATTATTTTATTTTTTTTGAATTTCTCACGCAAAAATTGTTATTACAGATACTTAAGTTGCTAATAGCCATACTAAAGTTGTGAACTACAGCCTTTTGAATTTTTATTTAAAAAAACTAAGGGTGTTTAGGTAATTTTTCAAATTTTGCAACATTTCAAAATTTAAAATAATCCCCTTGAAATTATTAAGATTCAAGATATTTATTTATCTTTTACCATTTTTAATTAGCCTTTTTCCTTATAAAAAAACTTGCTTTACGCCATGTGGTGTGAAAGTTGTCTGAGTCTGAGCCATGTGTTTTATCATGGGCCGTCCATCTAAAAAATATTTAAGAAAGTTGTCTGATGCTTGGTTCGAACAGGGGACCTTGTGTGTGAGACTTTCATTATAACCACTACACCATCTAGATAACTTGTTACAAGATTTCTTCAAAATATATATATATTCTTAAACTTTGTGTCTGCACTTGCACCCACATACATAAGTGTGGGTCCGCCACTGTATAGGACCAACCCTAGCTATGTGAGTAGATGTTGGTTATACTACCTTTGATTTTTGTATAAGATATTGTCGATAGTGCAATAGATATCACCGACGGGATATTATATTTAGATAAAGAAATTGGCTAACATTGGTTAAATGCATCAAATATACTTTTATTTATATAGAGGGTGAGCAAGTGAGAAAATGAATGGAAAATAGATATCAATATTGTCGTTATTATAAGTCTATTTCAAGTCATTATTACTTATCAATGAATGACAATTAAGTCATTAAATATATTTCAAATTTATAAAATTTTCTAAGTTTTCCTTTATTAAAGAATGTGTATTGAAAAAATATGTTGTATATTTTCTCCCAATTCTTTTCTCATTTAACACATAGTAAAATTTTTAAACAAATATTAGAAAGATTTATATTTAGGATAATAAATTTCCTTAATCAAGGGCTTTTTGGTTGGGAAGCAGGTGACCCTAATATAACCTTTGTTAATTTTAATTTATGTTTAATCTGTTATTAATATTATAGTTATGGATGTCAATATCTCCCAATATTTCATATTTTTCATAGTTTTCTATTCTCACCTATTGATTATTATGATTATGGAATCACATTAATTATACATTAGAGAGTTGTACTTATAAATAGAAGGCATATGTTATGTATTTTAGATAACACTAAATAGTGAACAAGAATTACTTTTTCTTACTTTCTATTCATTCTTCCTTTCTCACTGGGAATACCACTCCTTCTTCTTCTTCTTGCCAGTAGTCATAGTACTCCATCGTTAATTGCTTTTCTGACATATCCACCGCTCACAACTCACAACACTCAGCCTTTGGTGCCTGGCAATAGCATCCTACAACCATTTATAATAACTATAGATGGATCACTGTCATCTTTGCTTACTGCAAATTACAGGTCACTCATTGGTCCATTCTCGATCTGCTTGCTTACGTAATTCGTCACATTTTTCTTCACCATTATATTACAGACGATATCTAGCCCCACTCATTTAATGACATCAATCACTCACTTTTCCTTTATATCTATCTAAGTCACAATACTTGATATTTTCCGCACACAAAAAATAACAATATCATAATTCCACACAATGGCGGATCCAGGATTTTGAGTTTGTGGGTGCACAATTAGTGGTGGGATTTGCCCCCGAAAATTTTTTTTAAGGAAAGTTTTGAACACATTAAAAAACAAAAGAATATGAGCAATAAAATAAAAGAAAACTTCAAATTAACATAGAAAAATAATAATCAAGAATCAACTAACCATTAATTTCTCAAGAAATAATCAATTCAAAATAGGTCATACAAATTATTTAAAAATCAATGTTTGTTACTTATTATTGGATCAAGGCCCATATAAGTAAGGTATAAATACCCCAGATTAATCAATGCATCAAATATAAATGATACATCCATGCATTTATATAAACAATCACAGATACCCTCATGAATTATTGACGAAACTAACAAGAACTCACAAGGTGTGTAGATTTTGTAGTCTGGGGATATGTCATTCGGCAAGAAACCCTTCAGACCTTAATTGTTAAGATCACTGTCCATTAGCAGATAAGCACGGTAACTAACCAAGACATTGATATATAATGAAAGCATAAACATTAGGATAAAAAAATATTACAGTCCTGACCCGTGCTATGAAAATAGATAGAAACAGAACCATCATTGAGAAACACAAGAGCTTCTGAAAATACTTTATCATCCTCATTGGTCCAACCTGGTTTTAAAGAATGAATTAGAGTGCCATCAATTGAGATATTGAAAAGTGGTTCACTCATAGCACTGTGCTGTATAACAATTCCAAAGAAGATCTTGATTGAGTAGTGCCCCTTTGGCACTTCATTAAATTCTCAATTATAACTCTGTTGTTCACATAAACAAGCACTATAGATTCAAGGCTCCACCTAAATATTCTGCAGTCACTTAAACCACAACGAAGACCATCCAAAGTGTGGGGATCACTATACTTGTAAGAGGACAAAAATATCAAATATTCTGCGGTCATTCAAACCAAAGAAGAATGGTTCAAAATGTCAAAGCCAGAGCAATATGATAATGAAAACTAAGTTTCATAGGCAATGTCTCCAAAAATACATACTTGCCTACCAGTTTTACAAATAGACAAATCACATGTATTCAATAAACAATTATATTACCCTCAATGCACCAAGAGGGTAAGAATCCCAAAGATATTGATAAGTATTATTATAAATGTTTATTAAAGCAGAACTCTATAGAGACAGATAAAGCAGAACTGAACTAGGAGAACAGAGAAAAGTAACTGAATTTGATTAAGCTCCTTCAATCAATAGTGCGTGAGAAACCTGAGAGTATAAATCATGTCCATAAAAATATCCAAATATTTCAGAAACCATCATGAACAGAGACAATTAAAAGAAGGGTCGAGCCCTGACCTTACAGCGGCAAAAGAACATTACCAAGTAATGACAAAACCCGCCAATTCACAAATTGTCCGATGAGATAAGTCAAAGATACCCCACAACAGATCAAACTGTTACATCAAACGGGGTTTAACAATAATGATTCTATACATGGAATATGTAAGAAGTTGTTGACATACAATGAGAGTTATACGATAACCTTTGGAGGGGATACGTTATTAATTTACCTGATGAATTGCTGTAAATCCCCCTCGAAGATTCTTGGGTGTTATTTCTGCTATATAAATTGGCACCTTTGATGGAAAATAAACTAGTTCTTAGTGCCTAACTTGTGCGAAAACAAGTCAATAAGCATCATACAAAATGCAATTAGAGAAATCACAACAATTACCACATAAGACAGAAGACCCATCCCACATCCCACCAACAGTCTTCCAATGTAAAGCCACCAAGAAACCTTTAAATACGCACCAAGAATTCAGCATAAACCATTGAGTTTTTAATTCCTCTCTGACTCCTTTGTTTTGAGATTAAGTAGCTAACAAGTAACAAAGCAGCATAGAGAAATATGGGAATAAAATGGGGAAAAAATATAGTGGACCTTTGTGATCGCTATGGCAAGTCATCCCAAGATGCAAAATATCTGTGAGAAGCACATGGCCTGAATTGCAGAAATAACCAGAAGACCACAATTAAAAGAAGGGTCAAGCCCTGACCTCACAACTTGAGTAAAAGATATAAGGATAAGTGGGAGAAACTTACACCTCGACGACCTCCATAATCTGCTATTCTACCACTCAGTATGGCACCAATCATTGCTCCAATTGTCAATATCGAGCAAAAAGCATAAGAATAGAAATTTGAGAAAAGACATCGATGAAAAAAGAACAAGGAAAAGGAAAGAAATTTCCCAAAATTTATTTTCAAATAACACATCTGCTGTACCAGTTGATAGCGACTTCGGCAAGTGCACCGATCGTTACAAGTAATAAAGTATGTGAGAAAGAGATCGTCCCACGAGGAATAGTACTCCAACCACTAATTCGTTATTTAAGCTTTAGTTGGATCAATGAGTAATAGGGGTTGATTTGTAACAAAACAGAATTTTTAAGGAATTTAATCAAGAAAAGCATTCAATATTAAGAATCTCAAGAACGGTTGTTTAGAAAAGATGATCAATAAAGAAAAACGCAGTACCTTCTCAATGTCTTGATGTTATCTTTCAAAACAACCTAATGTCTTAGTATTGTTTGGAAAAATCAATTTGTTTACCAGAATTATGAGATCGCATAAATTTGTAAGCCTATGTCTAGGTCATGCAATTCTATGATGGATTAACGGTTCTAGTTAAATGTACCAACATCTCTATTGTCATACACTAACCTATGAACAATCTAAAAGGCGATCACTCTTTAAGAAAGCGTTAAGCACAGGTAATCCATTCAGTCAAGAAAACAATAATCAAATAAGAATCCAAATAAATACTTTAAATTCACATAGGGTTCATCATCGCCCTAACTACTAAAGGAAACTAGTCAAGCATGGTGATAAGTAGATATTTTATAATTAAATAAGGGTAGATTCTGGGATATATTGGATTGAATTTATTAAGATTTTGTACTTATTTAATTATCTTTATTACTTATCTATCTTTTAATTAAATATAGGATAAAAGAATATCATAACAGAAAATCTATTGATATCCTATTTTATTGTGCAGGAGATATTATGTGATCTAAGGGATGCAACAAATTAAATTGAAAAGATATATTATAATATTCTTATATTATATATATTATATTATAATATTATATTATATGATATGAAAAAAATAAAAGATAGAGACGTACAAGGGCAAAAAAAAAAACCTCTTTTATATATATATATAAAAGAGGATTGATTGCGGAAAGCAGAGACGCAATAGGGAATTGAAGAAAACAGAAAAGACGAAAAGCGAAAGAAAAGACAAAACGGACGCCGCGAACGAGAGAGAACAAAAACACAGAGCGCGCAAAGGAAAAAATAGAGGAACAATTCGGAAGACGCAGACGTCGCGAGGGTGAAAACGCCGAATAGCAATTCAAGGCAAAGCACGCAAGGCGCACGGAGAACGAAGCAGAGAAAGCCGAACTGGAAGTAGTTGTGATTTTCATCTCTTCTTTTATTTTGTTAACCTAGCCATGCTTGGCTAGTTTCCTTTAGTAGTTAGGGCGAGGATGAACCCTATGTGAATTTAAAGTATTTATTTGGATTCTTGTTTGATTATTGTTTTCTTGACTGAATGGATTACATGTGCTTAACGCTTTCTTAAAAGAGTGATCGTCTTTTAGATTGTTTATAGGTTAGTGTATGACAATAGAGATGTTGGTACATTTAACTAGAACCGTTAATTCATCGTAGAATTGCATGACCTAGACATAGGCTTACAAATTTATGCGATCTCATAATTCTGGTAAACAAATTGATTTTTCTAAACAATACTAAGACATTAGGTTGTTTTCAAAAATAACGGATTAAGGTAGCATCAAGACATTGAGACTTAGTCTAATTTTAGAGAATTGGTCGTCAGTCGTGAGAATAATAATCAATTAGGGACTTAATTCAAATACTTAGAGGAACATAGGGAATTCTATGCCCTAGCTGCGTTTTTCTTTATTGATCATCTTTTCTAAACAACCGTTCTTGAGATTCTTAATCTTGAATGCTTTTCTTGATTAAATTCCTTAAAAATTCTGTTTGGTTACAAATCAACCCCTATTACTCATTGATCCAACTAAAGCTTAAATAACGAATTAGTGGTTGGAGTACTATTCCTCGTGGACGATCTCTTTCTCACATACTTTATTACTTGTAACGATCGGTGCACTTGCCGAAGTCGCTATCAAGTTTTTGGCGCCGTTGGCGGGAATAGTTTTATTTCAACACTAAGAGTAGTTATTGAAACTCTAGATTGGATTTTTCTTTTTCTTTTGTTATCCTACTCTGTTTATGCGAGGTACCACTGACAGAAATTCGCTGCAGTTTGATCCTGAAATTGAAAAGACAGCAAGGAGAAACCGGAAACTTGCTAAACAGAGAAAAGGAAAGGCTAGTAGCTCTAGTACTGAGACTGAACCGGTTATAATGGCAGAAAATATTACAGATACTCCTCCTCCTCCTCCTCCAAAAAAGACCATGGGCGATTACATGACGCTTAATCCCCAGTGGCTGCAACTAGCATTGTCAATCCCGCCGTGAATGCGAATAATTTTGAAATCAAGCCATCCCTCATAAGCTTGGTTCAACAACGCTCTTTTAGTGGGAGTGATTTAGAGGATCCTAATCAGCATATTGAGACTTTTCTCAGATTTGTGATACCATCAAGATGAATGGGGTTTCTGGAGAGGCTATTCGTGTGAGACTGTTTCCTTTCTCTTTGACGGGGAAAGCAGGAGCTTGGCTTCGTTCTTGTCCTAATGGAAGTCTCTCCACTTGGGACATTATTACCACAAAGTTCCTTGAGAAATTTTTCCCTTCTTCTAAGTATACAAAGCTGCTCTCAGACATCAATTGCTTTACTCAAGGCAATGGGGAATCATATTGTGAAGCGTGGGCAAGATTCAAGGAGTTGCTTAGGAAGTGCCCACAACATGAGCTGCAAGACTATGAGCAGGTGAGAATATTCTTCAATGGGATGCTTCCGTCCTCTAGGATGATGATTAATGCTGCAGCGGTGGTACACTAAAAAATAAAACTCCCGAAGAATCATTGGAGTTGTTTGAAGCTATGGGGTCCTTTGAGAATGAAACTGTTATTCCACAACCAAAGAGGGGAGTTCTTCAGCTAGACTCTTACAATACAATATTGGCCCACAATGAGACCATTGCCCAACAAAACAAGGTGATCCAACAGCAATTAGCTTCCATCACTAAACATCTTGCCTCTTCTCAAGTATCATCTATCACTTCTCAGCCTCATTTGCTTTGTGATTTTTGTCAAGGGAACACGCTAATGGAGAATGTGCAGCATTCATTACGAAGAAACAGTGAGGTAAAATACATGGGTAATCCTCCTAGAAATCGGTTTAATCCATATAGCAACACATACAATCTCGGGCCGGAAATCTCACCCAAACTTTTCCTATAAACCCCAAGCGGCACCTCGGCAGGTTCCACCAAACCACCACTACTGATCTAGAAAAGGCTTTGACACAGTTGACCCATACCAGCACTATATATACAGGGTTCAGAAGCTTTCCGGAATGAAACAAAGTCTTCTCTAAAAAATCAGGAGGCTTCAATCCGGAATTTGGAGAATCAGATTGGTCGACTATCAAAGCAAATAGCGAGAGAAGCCAAGGGTCCTTCCCTAGTGATACGTAGTCAATCCAAAGGAGCATTGTAAGGCCATAACTACAAGGAGTGGTATAGTGGTTCAATAGGTTGAGAAATCTGCTAGATGAAGGACAAGTATGAGAAAGGGGAGGAAGAGGTTGAGAAATGTAATGTGCAGCAGGTTCCAAAGGAGACAGCTACAAAGAAGTCTCCCACTCATTCTTATGCAAAACCTCCTTACCCCCAAAGGTTCAAGCAGCGAGTTCGAAGCAACAAAGATGCCAAGTTCTTGGATATTTTTAAGAAATTTCAGATTAACATTCCTTTTGCAGAAGCTCTTGAAAATATGCCTAATTATGCAAAGTTCATGAAAGATTTGCTTTCAAAGAAGCATAAGTTGCAAGAGGCGAAACAGTGGCATTGACTCAGCGGTGTAGTGCCATTATTCAAACTAAGTTGCCACCAAAGCTTAAAGATCCGGGCGACTTTAGCATCCCTTGTGCAATAGGGAACGTCAATATGAGCAGAGCACTTTGTGATCTGGGAGCTAGTATAAATTTAATGCCCTTATCTGTTTCAAAAGCTCTCGGCATTAAAGAGATGAAGCCTACTATGATGTCATTACAGTTGGCGGATAGGTCCATTAAGAAGCCAGAAGGTGTCATTGAGGATGTGCTTGTGAAAGTGGACAAATTCATCTTCCCGTGGATTTTGTGGTTCTTAACATGGAGGAAGATGCTGAAATTCCTTTACTTTTGGGAAGACCCTTCTTGGCTACTGCTAGAGCGGTAATTGATGTAGCTGCAGGAAAAATGGAGTTTCAAATGAATGATGAGAAAGTCACTTACAATGTGTTTCAACCCATGAAATACCCAGCTGATAATAGTGACTGCTTCAAAATTGACGTGGTTGATGAGGCCATTCAAGAAGTTTTTCAAGAAGGTTCAGATGAGCCTATGGAGGATGATCTTGCTCAATTATTACAAGTGGAAGAAGAGGTTTCTGCAAAGGAGAATTCGATTTACGGAGTTGAGGAGTCAAGAAGAAAGATTATGATGCGCCACTGTTACTCCTAAGGTGGAACTAAAGGAGCTCCTTCTAATCGGAGTATGTTTTTCTAGGGAAGGATGACACTTATCCCGTTATTGTTAGCGCCGAGTTGTCCCCTACCGACGAAGAGAAGTTTTTGAAAGTTTTGACTACCCACAAGACTGCCATAGGTTGGTCTATATCTGATTTAAAGGGGATTAGTCCTTCATTTTGCACTCATAAAATTCTTATGGAGGACCATTTGAAACCAGTAAGGCAGCCCCAGAGGAGACTTAACCCGACTATAAAGGAAGTGGTGAGAAAGGAGGTGGTGAAACTGTTAGATGCAGGCTGGAGAATGTGGTTGAATGATGCCACTCGCAAGGACCACTTTCATTTGCCATTCAAGAAAAAAAACCAAGAGATGGCATGACAGGAGGATTCTTCCTAAAGAGTTTCAACCGGGACAGCAAGTACTACTGTATAATTCTAGATTGAAACTTTTTCCAGGGAAATTGAAGTCTAGATGGTCAGGACCTTTTGTAGTCAAAGAAGTCACACCTTTTGGTGCAATTGCCATTGCACCAATAGGTTCAGATGAAGCTTTTAAGGTGAATGGGCAGAGATTAAAGCCTTACCACGGAGGAGACATTGACAGAGGAAGAACCTCGGTGGCATTGGAAGTTGAGAATTAAGGTGACATCCGTCAGGCTCGCGACGGTCAACAAGCGTTGATTGGGAGGCAACCCAATAAGTTTTTCTTGCAATTATTATTATTATTATTATTTTTTTCCCTTTCATTTTTCTAGGTTTAGAGATGATCACTCCTTTTGTTGTTGCAAAGTCTTGCGTGTGCACTCGCTCCTCTCTTGAAATGTGAAACATCATGGATGGTACTAAAAGAAGAACTCCACATCAGAGTGAGAGACTTAAACCAGGGGAGTACTAGTTTCTTTCCCTCTTTATATTTTTTTGCAACATTGAGGACAATGTGACATTTAAGTGTGGGGGTGAGGGTATCCTTGATTTTAACTTGCTTTGCCATCAATTTTGCTTTTAAAAAAAAAAAAACTCATGGAAGTGTGAATAGTATATGTGAGCATTATCACAATTGGTTTAATTCAAACATGAAAAGGAGTGAATTTGACCAGGATTGATTCTATGTTCTTTGAATGTTAGTAAAGAGGTAAAGATTTGGTTTGGATACTTTACTTTAGGATGTCAAAGAACTGTGAGGAATTTGAGCCTATATTTTTTGTCTAAGAGGAGTACACCTATTGTGATTTCATCTCTAGAACTTGTCTTGAATCTCTTTTGAAATTTGAAATCCTTTCGCATGCACAAAGATGATTTAGGCATTCATTTCATAGCTAGTTTGGCCAAATGTCCATCCTTATCACATGAAAACCATTTGTTTACCCCATTTGAGCCTCCCAAAAAAAAAATTGCATAGAATAGATAGCCCTTTGTTTGAGATATGCAATTTTTATATCTTTTTCTTCCTATTCAATGTTATTACTTTAGTAAGTGCTAAGTGATCCAATTTAAAAGAATGAAGGAGTTAGAAAGTCAGCACTATAAGATTATATGTATAAAAAAAAAAGAGAGAGAGAGAGAGAGAGATAGAAACAAAGGAATATATGAAAAAAAAAATAGAGATCCAAAAAAAAAATAAAAAAAATAAAAAATAAAAAGATTGTTCAGATGAAAAGAATAAAGGTTATATATGGTGTTAGTGAGTTTGTTTTCTCTTGGTGAGTATTCCTTCATTCTTCATCATGAATTTCATTAAATTACTTGGCACTAATTAAAGTATTTTTCAGACCATTTGATCATTTTCATTTCATTATCCTACCTTGATCATTACAACCTTGAGAAAGTCCTTTTGATTTGAGTGTGCAATTGGATAATGTATAAAGTGGAGATTGAGATGATAAACAAGCTTATGGTAGATAAGTTGCAATAGGTGGAATTGAGTGAAACACAAGCCCTAGAATATCTTGAGAAATGAGTGTAAACACTTGACTTGTGAGGGACATTCTCTTGTGATTTATCTTTGCCAAATTAACTGTCTTGCTACTTACATTATTGGAATGTGGAGAAAATTTTTGGAGAAAATTTGTTTCTTGAAAGTTTGAATTGACTTCAATTTTGTAGTGCTTGCTTCAAAAATTTCGCTTCCATGGTTTTCATGAGTTAGTTGTTTTGGAATTTTAAAATCTTGAGGACAAGATTTGATGCAAGTGTGGGGGAATTTGATAAGTATATATTTTATAATTAAATAAGGATAGATTCTGGGATATATTGGATTGAATTTATTAAGATTTTGTACTTATTTAATTATCTTTATTACTTATCTATCTTTTAATTAAATATAGGATAAAAGAATATCATAACAGAAAATCTATTGATATCCTATTTTATTGTGCAGGAGATATTATGTGATCTAAGGGATGCAACAAATTAAATTGAAAAGATATATTATAATATTCTTATATTATATATATTATATTATATGATATTAGAATATAATATAAAACTATAGAGACGTACAAGGGCAAAAAAGGCGTACCGTGCATATATATATATACAGGAAAGATTGCACAAGCAGAGACGCAATAGGAGAATTGAAGAAAACAGAAAAGACGAAAAGCTTTATATAAAAGACAAAACAAACGCCGCGAACGAGAGAGGGCAAAAACACAGAGCGCATAAGGAAAAATATAGGAACAATTCGGCAGACGCAGACGTCGTGAGGGTGAAAACGCCGAATAGCAATTAAGGCAAAGCACGCAGAGGCGCACGCAGAACGGACGAAAAGCGGACACTGGAAGTAGTTGTGATTTTTCATCTCTTCTTTTATTTTGTTAACCTAGCCATGCTTGACTAGTTTTCTTTAGTAGTTAGGGCGAGGATGAACCCTATGTGAATTTAAAGTATTTATTTGGATTCTTATTTGATTATTGTTTTCTTGACTGAATGGATTACTCCGCTCTTAACGCTTTCTTAAAAGAGTGATCGCCTTTTAGATTGTTTATAGGTTAGTGTATGACAATAGAGATGTTGGTACATTTAACTAGAACCGTTAATTCATCGTAGAATTGCATGACCTAGACATAGGCTTACAAATTTATGCGATCTCATAATTCTGGTAAACAAATTGATTTTTCTAAACAATACTAAGACATTAGGTTGTTTTCAAAAATAACGGATTAAGGTAGCATCAAGACATTGGGACTTAGTCTAATTTTAGAGAATTGGTCGTCAGTCGTGAGAATAATAATCAATTAGGGACTTAATTCAAATACTTAGAGGAACATAGGGGAATTCTATGCCCTAGCTGCGCTTTTCTTTATTGATCATCTTTTCTAAACAACCGTTCTTAATATTCTTAATCTTGAATGCTTTTCTTGATTAAATTCCTTAAAAATTCTGTTTGGTTACAAATCAACCCCTATTACTCATTGATCCAACTAAAGCTTAAATAACGAATTAGTGGTTGGAGTACTATTCCTCGTGGGACGATCTCTTTCTCACATACTTTATTACTTGTAACGATCGGTGCACTTGCCGAAGTCGCTATCACATGACTAGGTTAATAAATTAAGAAAAGATGAAATTCAGAACTACTCCTGCGTCGTCCTTTTCTTCCTTTGCGTCGTCCGTGTTTTCTGATATATATTTTGCTTCGGCTGTTTCGTCTTTTTGTTGTGTTCTCTAATTCGTTCCGTCAATTCCTTATTGCCTGTGCCGTTCATTATTTCTCTGGCGTCCTCTGCGTGTTGCTCCCTTTCTAATATATATTGCGTTGTGTTGTGGGCCCCCTCTATAATCTTTGATCTGCTTCTTTTATATAAAGGATATATAATATCCTTTTTAGTTTCTTGCTCCTGTGTGCGTTGCTTTATTGTATATATCCATCTGCACAGTACGCCTCTTTTCTCTTCTAATACAATATAGTATAATATAATATTATATTATAATATAATATAATAATATATATTATATTATATCTTATCTTTTCAATTTAATTTGTTGCATCCCTTTAATAACATAATATCTCCTGCACAATAAATTAAAATAGGATATCAATAGAATTTCTGTTATGATATTCTTTTATCCTATATTTAATTAAAAGATAGATAAATATATAAAATATAATTAAATAGGTATAATATTAATAAATTCAATCCAATATATCCCAGAATCTATCCTTATTTGATTATAAAATATATACTTATCACCAGTCAAACAATATCGGAATGGGGGAAAAAGAGATAGGGCAGAGAGAACGATTTGTACTCTGATTTAAGGCTCGACGCACGACAGGCTTGCCATAGTTAACCACGTTTCTTCCGATCTGTACTCTGATTTAAGGCTTGCCGTAGTGACGCACGTTCTCCTAATCTTTGCAGAGATTGCCTTCTTGCCGCAACATTGATTCAAAGCATTCAAGATCGCTACTCTACTCTCTGAAATAGACGGCCAACGTTGTAGACCATGGGAGACCCAAAGAGCACTGTGCCTCCGCCGGCAACCACCATACTTGGAGACGAGAGAGGGCAGAGAACGAGAACCAGGGGAATGGGGAAAAAGAGATAGGGCAGAGAGAACGAGACGCAGGGAAATTGGGGAAAGAGATAGGGCAGAGAACGAAAATGGGAAAAAAAAGGAAAAGGGGTTGGGAGATTCGAACCCACGACCTATTGAGGGGAAGACTAAAGTGTTAACCATCTTTACTACCTACACACATTGTCATTAGTTTCTTTTAAATTATATATAGTTTGTGTCTGCACTTGCCCACATTGGCACCAATGTAGGTTCGCCACTGATTCCACACATTACATTTATAGATGTTTTTCCCAAAAAAATATAATTTCTGCCACATAAAATGATAATAATATCCCGGATTTCTGACAAAAAAAATCCTCTTCTTCTGTATTCAACTTAAATGAATTCATTAGTGAGTCTGGGGATCACCGATGTCACTATTTGCAGATAGCAACATGGCTTACTTCATAGATGGGATACTTTTGCTAGATAAATTATAATTTAAATGAAATTATTTATTCCCCTGGCTAGCTTTCTCTCAAAAGTTTCGGACAATTGAAACTGTAACACCCCATTTTTCAAAGGCAGAATAATTTAATAATATCAGAGTAGAGCATTGGAGCAGATAAGAGTATGAGTAACTGATAAGTATGTGACCAAAAACTAACTATGGTGTATCCGGTTATTCATAATAGCGGTACATTTATCCGAGTATCCAAAATTCTAACTACGTAGATATGTAAATACATTCCCAAAATAAATCTCCAGCCGAGTCCTTACGCGTGCTGCTTACCCTTGTCACCGGCTCCTGATCCTCCGGATCCTGAAGCTATGGTAAGTGCTGAGGTCCAATACCCATCGGACCTCGTGTAATGCTTAACCTCATGCTCAAGTATAAACAATATATGACAGATAGATATTCATAACATTACAAAGATACCATACATAGCACACAGCAAATGTAAGGCTATAACAACACAACAGTACATAGCACACAACACATGTAAAGTTATCCACATTTGCACTAACCAGTGCCACGATGGCCTCTCGTGTCCTCAGCGCAAGGAAAACAACAGTAAGGTGTTATCAAGACTATAACCCGCATAAAGCTGAATGTATAAACAGTGACCTCAGATAGAGTCCTAGCCACGGTGCATGACCCAAGACCAAGTCTTGTCCATGACTCTATGAAATAATCTATCACATATAAGCATACAAGAAGCATCAGAGTTAGATTTACAGTACGCGTCCGTACCTTAGTCCGTAGAGCTTAGCGGTACGTTTGTTCGTTCGGTACAATTCCTACTTTTCCCGGATATCCTATATTAGCATCACCGCATTATTCCCTTGAAAATAATATCTTAAGATACATTTTAGCCAATTTTGACCTTTTTACCCCTGGTGGATTTGATATTCCAATTGTACCCTTACATTTCCTTTAAAACGTCATTTCAGCATTTCTGGGCAGATTTTTCAGTAACTTTGAAAAATCATTATTAATTCCAAACAATTCGAAATAAGGTGCTTCCAAAGCCAAAATGACCCTTGATAAGTATATTTTATAGGAAAAATAACAGGTTTAACTCGAAATCACTTAGTCATTACCAGTTTAATATTTTCCAACCTCTGTCCAGAATTTTCTTAGAAAACGTAGCCCATATTCAAGAATTATTTTCTCCTTCCACAGAACTCAAAACACCACATATTGTATATATCTAAAAATCCATGGATGTATACTTTGTTCATGAAAAATTTCATGATTTTAGGACTTCATTTAACACATAAAATAATAGCTTTAATAACGCTGCCTCCAGAAAACTCCCAACCATAAATTTTTTCCAGAATTTCGCTACTTTGATCTTCCACTTCCAAAAATTTTGCTTCATCATATTTTCCATCAAATTTTCAAAATAAATCCATTTTTAACCATAAAAACATGAAATAAAAAATATATTGGAAGATTAAAGATCAAAACACTACTTATCTATGAATCCAAAGCTAGAACTTCAAGAACTTACTTTGCTTTTGCTTCAACTCATTCAAGCTTTCCTCACTCACTTCCTCTTCTCTATATCCAGATGCTATTGCTTGTATTGATGTGAAGAATGAAGTGAACCCAAGCCTCCTATTTATAGCAAAACTCCAAGGCTTATGTTTGGGTCCAAACACTCTTCTTCCTCTACCAAACACTCCATATTCCACTTAACAAATGTAACATCCCGTTTTCATAAAGCAGAATAAAATTTTTTCATCAGAGTAGAGCATCGGAGCAAGAGTGTAACTGATATATATATTCAAAATGCCGACTGGCTAATTACAAAAGCGGTTCAATAACCGAGAGTTTTCAAAAGTAAAGGACAACATCAGAAAGTCTTTGGCCGCATCCCTAGGCTTGCTGCTTCCCTCTCTCTTCGGTCCTCGGTCCTCCTGACCCTGATGCTATGTTAAGAGCTGAGATCCGCACCGGATCTCAGGTAACGGTTAACCTCATGTATACATACACTCATATGGGTTACAGAACAACATTAACACAACACATAAATCTCACCCAACCAATGCACATGTATCGCTCCCAGCATGCAGATATATCGCTCCCAGCATTATAGATGTATCGCTCCCAGCATTACAGATGTATCGCTCCCAGCCTTACAGATATATCGCTCCCAGCATGCATACAATTATCTTCTAACATAATATGCATTTCAACCACATACCACATATACACATACCATACTCACATCATGCCATACACACATATCATACATGCATGAAGGTGGAATATCACCTAGAGGGGGGGTGAATAGGTGATTATGAAATTCTTTCGCATATTGCTCAAGAACAATTAAAATAGAGACGGAGAGAAGAACAATGAACACAAGAGATTATACTGGTTCGGTCCAACTCTTGACCTACGTCTAGTCCCCAGAAACACTCTGATACACCAAATCGTTGTTCTATTTCTATGCTCGAGCAAGTGTTTTTACGTTGCTCGGGCAAGCTTCTGAAAAGAAACAGATTCTCCCGTTGATGCTCGAGCATGCCATTATGCTTGCTCGAGCAAGACTAAGGCAGAGGCGAGAATGAGTGCTTCATCGATGCTGCTCGAGCATGATTTTACCTCTGCTCGAGCATGGTGCTCGAGCATGCCTTTTACTCTGCTCGGGCATGACTCTTCAATTCGCAAATTATTGCTTTTGGCTCGATGATGCTCGGGCATGCCAAATGTTCTGCTCGAGTAAGCTTCAATCTTTGAGGCTTCTGATCATATGCGAATAAGTATAATACTCTACAATACAAAGCTCATCAAGTCTTCTTTCCAATACAAGAAAAATCAGCTCCAAACTCATTGGATTTCGTCCATTATCATCAGATGATTGGAGGTGTTCTTGACCAACGTTTTTTGCAACATTCTGAACTGACCGTTCACTTTCGAGGGACATATATCCCTGTTCCGAAATCCTTTTTGGTTGGTTCAACTCTTGATGGAAATCCCTTTGAGTCTTCTTTCAAATGGCACCAATTTCAGCTCAATTGGATTTTTAGTTTCTGATATATGCTCAAAATCTCGAGGCTTGGTCAGCACTGTGACGATGATGTCACTGTGATATTCAAAAATTCATAGCTCTCAAATATGACCTTATTTTGAATTGAATCTTATGCTACTAGGACCGGTGGGAAGTCTAGTTTCCAACAAAATTGGTTTCACCTCAATCAGATCTCTGGTTTGGGAGATATCATCGAATTACCAGAGGTCGCCTGAAACAGAGCTGAACAGAGTAGCTGAAGGAACGACTTTGCTCGAGCAAGCTTTTTCTTACGCTCGAGCAAGATGCTCGAGCAAGCCTTCTTCTATGCTCGAGCAAGAGCAAATTTTGGCCAAAAGCATGCCTTGCTCGAGCATGCTTCCCATATGTTAGTGTTTGCTCGAGCATGGCACTGTTCATGCGTTAAAATTACATAAATGCCCCAAAACAACCTAGTATTCATCCGGAAGCTTGAACTTGCTTGTTTTAACTCCGAATTGAGCCGTTCCAACTTCTATTTGATCAGAGAAACTTGAATATTGATATTCTCATTATATTCAGCAAGTTCTTCATTCTTCCAAATCTCATCTTGATTAATCTCCATCATTAAACTTCACATCATTAATCTCTTCACATGGAGCAAGTTCTTCTTTCTTTCTTCTTCTTTCTTGATTAATCTCTATAATTAATCTTGGACTAATCTACATCAAATATATCATAGTTAGTCAATGTAGAAGATAAGTATAATATACAATCTTTTTGCTCTTAATGGCATCTATATAAGACATCATCAAAACTAATCAGAACCAACAATGCATACTATATCCATCAGAGTTAGTGTTACAGTACGCGAACGTACCTTCGTTGACGGTAATCGGTACTTCTGACGGAAAACGGTACGTTTGACAGCGGTATGACAGCGGTACGACAACGATTTGTGATTACAGATATCCTATAAGGATAATATGAAATTTTATTAACATTTGACATCATAACAAGCATTTTAGGCATAAATGACCATTTTGCCCCTGATGCCCCTAATCGGTGGAATTTCGACAGCGCTTCGCTACTTTGACTCTAATCTTCCAAAATTTCAACATAACTCCTACTCCAACATATATATATATATATATATATATATATATATATATATATATATATATATATATATATATATATATATATATATATATATAATCTAAAACATGATATCTAAACTATATTGGAAGACTAAAGGTCAAAATAACATTCCTACTATAACTACCGAATCGAAAACTAGAACTTAAGACTCGGTACCGAAAAACTTACCCAGAGCTTCGCTGCTTTTCCTCTCGGACTCCTCCTTCTCTCTACCCTCTCTCTAATTTCGAAATCTAGGAGGTTTTTGGTGTGAATTGTGAAGAGAACCAAAGGGTCTATTTATAGAAGAAATCGGAGGGCAAAACGGTAAAATTCCAACCTTCAACTTCAAATTTCAACCACAAGTTCTATCTTTTTGCTCAAGCTTCTTTCTCCTCCACACAACGAGAGTGCCGACCTGCCCCTCCCCAATAGTCAACCAAACAACCAATTATGTGGTGCCCCCTTGCACTGTTCTAGAAGACTCTACCGATAAAGTCCCCCGATCGGTGTTCGAATCGCGTAATCTTGTAAAATCTTAGAAATCCGGAATCACAACTTTGAAGTTCTTTTCTTACTCATTAGAAATTTCTGGGTTAACTAAATTTTTGATCCCTTTCAGGTCTTCTCCGGCCCTGCTGAAGTTTCTCGAAAAACGCGATCGGTTACGGAAATAACTTCCGGAATTATCAACTTCGGGACAAAAATTCATTGATTCATAATTTGTCCAGTTGATTACCAACTCATCCCTAGATATTGAGTTATGATTTATTTTCTATAGGTTTTCATTTCCTCAACTGCTCCTTTGTCCTTTTCGTCTTATTCCCTTATTGTTCCGTCGGTTTCGGAAATGACTTCGAAGAGCCCACTCCGAGATAAAAATTCACTTGTCTATAAAATACTCTGACCTTAGAAACCTTGCTCATGGTTTTCTAGATAGGATTTAATCTCTATCGGTGGTCATTTATCCTATTTGCTTTTTCACAAAATATCACAATTTATATTAATATTATAATACCAAAATATCATGATATTATATTTTGCAAAATCTTATCCATTAAGCTTCAAAATTTTCGGTCAAACCTCTGGACTATTTTTTATTTAATTTTCGTTTTTAATTAATTATTTAATTAATTAATATTATATAAAATAATTATTTAATAATTATTTTATATAATTTTTTACAAAATTTCCCCATTGGTCCATACTTGTTTTTAGGCTTAAAATTACTTATTCTCATATATTTTTCTTCATATTTTCCAATTAATTAGCAAGTGTATTTAGGCTAATTTTAGCCATAAACATTTTCTCAAAGGGTTTTTACACATTTACCCTTGGATTTTCTCTTAATCGTGCCTAGATAATTAGCCAATAATTATCTATTTAATCTCTCACTAATTGATGATAATTTTCTTATTTAGAATTACTCCTTTTCTCACAACTATTGGACTTACCTTAGTATTTTATGCTTTACATAAAATATTAAAAATCACGGGGTCAATAATGATCCCGGAATACTTTTTAATTTTTCCCTCACTATTTTCCAAGGAAATAAATCCCAAAAATTGTCTAAATTAGAGACAACATACTCTCTAATTTTTAATAATTATTTTATTGCCTCTAAGGATTTTTCATAATTTCCTTAAGTCACTTTATGCTCCACAAGGGCATTTTGATCATTTCTGACACATTATTACTTTTTCCTAATTTCCAAGAAATTTTCCTTTAGAAAATAAGATAATTATTTTATTTTCCCTAATTCAAATTTTAGGGTATTACAACAAACACTCCTTCTTCTTCCTCCAAAACCCCCAACCGTCCCCCTCATCCCTTTCTCATTTATCCTCTTCCAATCTCCATTTAAAACCTTATCCAAGTACATTATCCTCTTCCATTCTTAATTGCCCTCATTAATTCTCCCATGTGCTCTTAATTAAGCTCATAATTATAATACAAAATTTCTTCTCCTTTCCTTGAGCTAGCCGTATCCCCCCTTCTCCCTTGGCTCTTGAGAATTTTGTGGTTTTATTATGTCTCTAATATCTAATATTTAAAGCCTCCCATTGGTTCTTTTAAATTCACATGGATTTAGCTCAATTTGGTGATTTATTAAGATCATTGGATTTAACTTTATTAGACTTAATCTTGGCCTTCTATTTATGTAGAAAAATCCTACAACTATTTCAAGATTTTTATCTTATAACACATGTGCTCTTATAATTATAACATTGTTTAATCTTTCCCCTCTCTCTTCCCATGTGATTTTCGTCCCACATCATGACTTAAGGGGCTGCATATCCAATCTTAATTAGCATCCCAAATATGGTGGTTTTTATGATATTAAGTATAAGTGTCATTATGTGATTGGTTCCATAATTGATTATGGTCAATAGAAACTCATTCAAGGCTTAATCTTGTCTTTAATTAGTCCTTGATTTTTAAATTAAGATATTCCCTAATTGTTGCCTCTTAATTTTCCCCTTGATTAATTAAGAAGATTTACACAAATTATTTAATTAGTGAAACTTAATTACCCATTAATTTTTGTTAATTTCCTTTAATTTGTTTTAAGTATTTTCATAATATTTTCTTTCTCCTTTTGGTTATATAAGAACTAGGTTTTAATATGATAATTATATGGGAAAATCCCATATAAAGACAATTGAATTATCCAAATTCTAATTTAGGTTACTAAATTTATTAAATTATTAATTAGGTTATATGACACAATTAGGAATTTAGAATTTGGGCTAAATTACCTCTATATCCTTTAGTTATTGGAAAAAAATAAAAACCAAAATTGGAGATGGTGAAGCATCACATTCCAAAGCACAATATAATTAAAAGCTACAATGATGGAAATAAGCTTTCCCACATTTCAGTTGGCAGTTGTTCCTGGACAATGAAAAAGGGAAAAGAAAAAGCAACCAAATAGTAAAGACCCAGTGTACTCCTTCACTCATTAACACGCCCGCCGAATCAAAAAAACCGCCTATACAAAGAAGAAAATTAAATGAAATTCATATACAAAGATCAAGATCCAAATTACATTGCGCTCATAATTAATAATGAATCAAAATGCTCTGCTGAGAAGATAAACCCGAACACGAGAGCAACCACGATATAAGATGTATTTTATGATCCCTAAATAAAATTTCAAAATTGGCCTTTGATTTATTTAATTTCAAGAGAAAATTGCCTAAAAATATAGTCAAAAAATTACACAAAATTGAGATACATATTCACCTTCATTTTAGAGGTATTATTTATCAAAATATAGTATTTATGATAAATAGGAATTTTAGGGTATTACATTTCTCCTCCCGTTAAATAAAAATTTCGCCCTCGAAATTTACTCTATATTAACTATACTACGAGCCATAAACTCCAGATATCTCTCCTTCATGTCTTCTTCTGTTTCCCAAGTTGCCTCCCTAGGAGATAATCCCTTCCAGACTACCTTCACAATCAGAATACTTCTGTTTCTAAGTCGCTTCTCTCGGTAATCGAGAATTCGTTCCGGCTCGATTACGAAGGTATTGTTATGTTGCACTTCGACTTCCTCATACTCAATAACATATGATCGCGGTCTGGTTGGTATGTCTTCAACTAAGAAACATGGAAAACGTCATGGAGGTTGCTCAGGTTCGGGGGTAAGGCTATTTGGTAAGCGACGTGTCCACACCATCTGCTGGTAGTCCTAATGCATCAACAGCTGATTCTCAACAACATTCTCAATTGGTTGCTGCCTCAGAATCTTTCTCTACTATCTCTCCTCAGTCTGACTCAACTCCATCAGCATTCTCTAAACTAGACTTAGCTTTGTCTACTTGAAATCACATAACCCGCGGTTCTCAATCACCCTCACAAGTCTCAACTGCTACGGTTCCTCAACCTCATCCCATGAAAACAAGAAGTAAGCATGGGATCATTAAGCCAAAAGTTCCTTATGTTGGCTTAACGTGTGTCTCTAAGTATGTTCCTAAAACAGCCAAAGAGGCCTTGAAGCTGCCAAATTGGAAACAAGCTATGCTAGAAGAAATTGATTCTCTTCAACGCAACTCAACGTGGAATTTAGTTCCACAACTCCCTATGCAGAATGTAGTTGAGAATAATGGTTGTTTAAAGCCAAGTTTCATTCAGATGGTTCCCTAGCTAAAAGGAAGGCACGACTTGTTGCTAAGGGTTTTCAACAAACTGAAGGTATTAACTTCTATGAAACATTTAGCCCAGTCATTAAAGCTACTACTATTCGAATTATTCTCCTTATTGTTGTTGCATTAAATTAGGACATCAAGCAACTTGACATTAATAACGCTTTTCTCAATGGTTTTTTGGCTGAACCTGTTTTTATGGAACAACCAGCAGGGTTTATTGACTCTACTAGATCTAATTATGTTTGTAAGCTTTCTAAAGCTTTATATGGTTTGAAGCAAGCACCAAGAGCATGGTTTGATAGACTCCACAATGTTCTCTTGGCTTGGGGTTTCACTAATTCTAAAAGTGACATTTCCCTCTTTATCTACTTTGATAAAACTCAGAGTAAATACCCTTTTAGGTCCCTGGAAAAACACGCTCTACCCATTTTGGTCCCTGAGTAAAAAAAAATGTCATTTCGGTCCTTTTTAGGGACTAAAAATGATTTTTGGGAATTTGTGAGGGATTAAAATGCCCACAAAAAAGGACTAAAAGGGCTAAAAGGGACTTTTTTCTTGTTTAGGACTAAAAATGACATTTTTTTACTCGGGGATCAAAATGGGTAGCCTTATTTGTATTTACTCTAAAACTCAAGTCCTGATGATCTTGATATATGTAGATGATATTCTTGTGACTGGTAGGAACTCTCATAGCCTTACTTGTTTTACTAGAAAATTGTATAGCATATTTTCTTTGAAAGATCTTGGCTCCCTTCATTACTTTCTTGGCTTAGAAGCTCACAGAGATAACAATGGCTTGTATTTGACTCAAAGAAAATATATTTGTGGTTTGCTTGACTGCTTTCATATGACCAATGCCTCTCCCTGTTCTACACCTATGGTGGCACACAAATCCCTCTTGGCATACTCTGGTGAGCTACTTAACAATCCGTCAAAATTTCACAGTGTTGTAGGTGCCTTACAGTACCTATGTAATACACGACCAGATATTTCTTTCAGTATTGGCAAATTGAACCAATTTCTGTCACAACCAACCATTGAATATTGGAAGGCTGTCAAGAGAGTATTAAGGTATCTTAAAGGCTTCACTTATTACAGTATCCATCTTAAGCCTTCATCTTTTCTAGACCTTGCTGCATACTCTAATGCAGATTGGCCTCATGCCCAGATGATAAAAGACCAGTTGGTGGATACTGTGTATTTCTAGGGAATTCTTTGGTAACATGGTCCTCTAAGAAGCAACAAGTCGTTTCTCGCTCCAGTTGTGAATCCGAGTATCGATCATTAGCTCATACAACTTAAGAGCTTAGCTGGATTAGGTCCTTACTATCTGAGTTAAGCTTAAACCTGAGAAGAATACCAACTATATGGTGTGACAACACCAGTGCAACTGCACTAGCTCCTAATCTAGTCCATCATGCAAGGACTAAGCACATTGAAATAGATATGCATTTTGTGAGAGATCAAGTATTGTCAAAAACCTTGAAAGTTCAACATGTCATTTCAGATAGCTGACTGCCTAACAAAACCGCTGCATCATGCTCAGTTTAATTTCCTTAGAGATAAACTTGGAATTATTGTTACTCCAAGTAAAAGACATCAGCAACTGCAAGTTCTCACAAGAAGCAGCAAAGCCTTAAAGAAGAAAAAGGAGGAGGTCAACAGTAAAGAAGGGAGTTAGAAAATTAATATTCCTGTATATCTTTTATTTACAAATATTGAATTGTATTCTAGAATAATCCCATAGGACACATGTCATTGTACAATTGGTTCCTATTCTATAAATAGTAACTCACAGGGTCATGGTATATTCACTGAGCCTGACCATTATTTTATTCCGTTTGTATATTTTCCATCTACTTCGCTTCTCCATTAATACTCTTCAAAAACAAAATACCTCAGGACCTCCGGCCACTATAAAGTAGAAGCCTTTTATAGGATGATTGGCCGAAGACATTTGTTGTGATGGTCCAATCAAGCTTGTAGTTATCGTACTTGACTTTGTCAATGCGCCATGGATGTGTTTAGCTACTACCTACAAATTAAGTTCACATATAATGATTCAGAAATTTCACTTCCATAAAGTATGATAATTAAGATTAACTAATATAAAAAAATATTATTGAATATCTACTCATTACCAAATATATCAAACACTTTCCCAATAAAGTTTGCTTTTAGCTCTTGTAACTCAGGAAATTTTTTTTGTATGCATGGTTGAAACTTCCTATCTTTATTAAACGTGAGATTGTGTGAGTTTGAACCTTATGTTAAGGATATAATAAGCGCATGAGTTATATGAAAAATCAATATAACTGGTAAATACATATATAAATATTCAATGTGCCCACTCAATCACTTACACCTTGTAACCTTTGAGTTTACTCTCCATATTCAAAAGCATGTCGTTGAGAGGAACAACCAAAGATTGTTGTTTCCTCTTGATTATATTATGCACTTCCCAAATGAAGTCTAATGGGTTTGAAATTACTTTGTCTTCTAACTTGGGAATTGGCACATGCAAGAGGGAAACTTGATTCCCCAAACCCCAAGATATTTTGGCCTGAGCACAAAGCATCTTGCTCATCGACTGATCAACATTCAGTATCTCGTGTTCATCAATATTAATGTCGTGGAGTTTGCAACCTTGATTTATCCTCAACGCCTTGCATGTATAGTGGAGTCCCTTAAAAGATTATCCCAGTAATCACATCATTTATTGTCTATACATGGAATATAAAGACAAAAGAGGATTATATGAATAAATTAGGTCCTATATATAAACCTAAATGAGTAGTTTACTGGCCAAAAAAAAAAAGAAAAAAAACTATATGAGTAGCTGAGAAGCAAATATTATGAATGTTTGAACAAATTGATGAGACTGATGAGAGCTCATACCACTCCGAGTCTAGACTTGATGAGTTTGACTTGGTCCATTTAGAATGTAATGGTTGATATGATGATTTGGCGACTTTGTTCCACTGCTTTAAATCCAGATCTGATGGGCGTCTTATCATCTTTAATGACCCTACTCTTAATTATGCCCTACCAGAAATCCACTAGAGTGTTGAGGGAAGAGAAAGAGAGGGGAAGAGAGGGATGGTCGGCTCTTTGAAGACAAGAAAAAAGAGCACCAATGACAGAGTAACCATCTCCAAGAGCGTGATGGAGTTTGAATATGAGGCTACTTGCTACACTGCTTGTAGGGTAATTCACTATGTGAACTTCCCATAATCTGGAAGCTTCTTTATTGTTGTTCTTGACAAATAATCACCAAAACTCGCATTCAAGAAATATGGGAATTTGGATGATGCTGTTGAACTTGTCCTCAAACAACAATATTGTGCATTACATATATACATATTGATGATTTTAAAAAAATGGAATTGAACAAGACAAAATATGAACAAGGGAGAGGGCTAGGGGACCATGATGGAGGAGAAGCGAGGGTTGATAGGGAGGAAAAGATGAAGGAGATGCAGAGCTTGAGACTCATCAAATGGAACTTGCAATTCCAAAAAGCCAATAACGTAAATGAATATCACAAAGTTGTCGAAGTATTGTGCCATTGGACTCACTGGGAATACCATTCCTTCTTCTTCCATCGTTCTTTGCTTTTCTGACATATTCACCGTTCACAGCTCAAAACACTTAGTCTTGGTGCCTGACAAGAGCATACTGCGACTCTCTATAATCATCACTTCATGTGTTGTTATGGTCTTAAAATAAAAGATAATGAGAAGGTAATACTTCTATTGATTTAGAATGAAATACTCGATTGATTACAATGAAATGTTGCAACACACACGACAAGAAATGCAGAATCTAGAGAATAGAAATATTAGAGAGGATGAGGAAAGAGTAACAGAAAAGAAAAAGAGGGAGACACATAGATGAGAGAGAAAATCCCAAATACAATTCCACGCCCTTCTAGTTTTTTATTTTTCTATTTATATCTTTATTTTTGCCTAGTCTAAGCCCAAAGTCATCAGCCCAATAATACTCTTCTCATAATCCAAGTCCACCTTAATATGAGAAAGGTCTATTAAATTACTCCCTCCTGGAAAATTGACCTTGTCCTTAAAGTCAAAATTTGGAAAAGTAGCGATAAAGCAGTCAAGGTATTCCCTGTAGGCCAAAACTAGAATGCAAGCCAATTTTGCCGAAGTATAAAGGATTCCCAGATGCCAGCCTTGCACTATAGCCCAGACAAGGACTTGCCATGTAGAATGACCCAAACAAATCCATGGGGATTTGAAAAGGCAGGACGAAACCATAAAAGCATAAATCGGGAACATTAATATAGTTTCAGGTACAACCATTGAGCATAAAAGCAACCAATATTTGTGAAAGTTTGCACCAACTGAACACCAATCTCCTATAGCAATTCCATAATGTTGGAGCTCATGAATGAAAAATAGCAAATAATGGTGGAGAACGAATTCTAGTTCCCTGTTGCCTTCAAGAACGAGACAGAAAAACCAACCAATTAAAATCCCAGCAGCTACACCATGATCTAGTTTTGTACCACATCTTCCTGTAAACACACCAGATATATATAAATGAAATTCATGATCTAGTTCTGTACCACATCTTCCTGTAAATACACCAAGATACATATAACTGAAATTCCCTGCCACTTGCTTCAATTGCAATGCTCACTGGCTGATTTGTAACAACTTTTTTTCAATGCTTTCTCATCATTGGCAGGAATATCCTCATAGCCATCAAGTGTCACAACTTTTGCATTTTTCCTATATTGGTCCCACTGGCCATCAACAGCACAGTAAGAACAATCCTCTTTAGTGTCAACGTTCACTGGCTGATTTGTAACAGCTTTTTTTCAATGCTTTCTCTCATTGGCAGGAATATCCTCATAGCCATCAAGTGTCACAACTTTTGCATTTTTCCTATATTGGTCCCACTGGCCATCAACAGCACAGTAAGAACAATCCTCTTCAGTGTCAATGCCACCATTGTTGATGATGAACTGAAAGGCATAGTCCATTAATTCCCCATTGCATACTCTTCATTAAATTTTGTAGCATAATCCACTGGTGCTTACTCAGATAGTGAAATGAGATCACCTATCACTAATTGTTTACTCCTTCCACTGCAGCTGCGGTTGAAAACGCCCAGCAACTCCCAATTAAGGATATTGGGCCATGATAGTAGGACCCAACCCATATAAAGTAGTAACGGAGTTGTGCTAGTACAGATACAGTAGGGAAGCCTTGAATCCTAGTTATGTGAGGTGTCACCCAATTTATATAAGCAATGCAATCTTTAACAACCCAACTCATATAATTTCTTAGCACTTCAAATGAGTAATGAAAGCAAGGTGGAAAACAAGAATATAGCCAAGCATTGAACACAAATGACATTGAATTTGAAAACAAAGAGGCGTTATAAATGGAACGGACCAATCTAATGTCTTCAGGTAGGCTATAAAATATGATAAAGCAAGAACCGATGCAACCTCAGTAGCCCATCTAATTATTTCAGGTAAATTAGCTGTAAAATTCCTTAATCTACAGGGTGTACCTTTACATTTATAAGGCCAGAGAACTAAAATGTGTTACAAACTGAAATTGTTCATGCCACAACAAGAAACCATCATCCATTGTAGTTTATATCTCACAACAAGTTTCCACCAGTTAGAGTTAATTGCATAACTAGTCTATATGATATAGGTGTATTTGTCAAAGCAAGCTATGAAAGAGATGTGTTTCTCCAAGTTGGGGTGCAATGGTTGAAATGCCATTCCAAACAGGGGCCAAAAACGCAGGGCCATAAGACTTAACAAAAGCACAATTTTAAAAACTTCATAGAAAATAGCAATGATAGGATATATTGTTTCAACCAATTTCAATTCCTCATTGCTTCTAACATCTCCAAGATCATAAACTAAGATAAAATTCAGCCTATCCAATACTCGCAATAGAACGTTAAAAATTCATAAACAAATAGACTGATCTAGTAATCTTTGAACAATTGGAATTGATCACAACTAGGAAAAAGTCAAATGCTTGGTACGAGAGTCATCCTCTGTGTCATAATCCAACGGAGCCAACTCATTTTGAATTTGAGAGTTTATACCAAGGTTCTGAAAACCAAACCGATCATTGAACCGGTAAGGCTACTGGGTTAAGGGTCAGTGGGTCAGACCGGAGTCAAACCGGTATTAATTAAAAAATACAATATAATTAAAATAAATAAAGATATTTATATTTTAATGAAAAAACATATTTTATGTAAACATGTGAGATGTGTAATATTATATTAATTTTTTTTTTTTATAAAAAAGCGAGAACACAATTTTTAAACTTACAAATTGTCAGAGATTTTTTCAAATGCTATTCACAGGTTTACACTGGAAGCTCCTCATCGTGCAGTACCCCTCACATGTCAAAATATTATATTTCAAATCATTCACTTAAAGACTTAAAGGACAAGTGAAATAATTACTCCACTGCTCCTTCAGTATGTATCGGACATAATATGGCAACATTGTAAATATTATATTAATTTTCATTTTTAAAAACAAAAAGGAGAGATCTCTTTCTTACCTTCAAACTCAGATCACTCACGGTTATTTTGGTCTTTTTCACTCTTATTCTTCGTCTTGTCTCCTCTCTCTAACAGTCAACAATGGCTTCCTTCTCCTTAATCTAACCTCAGTGTCCTTCCTACTGTGTCTCATGCTCGCTTCTCTTCTGATTCCTTCATCCAAAAGTCTTGATTACTTGGTCGGAGGCTCTCAGAATTCTTGTACCCATCGCATTGCAGCAGGAGTGAGAATCGATCGTTGAGGCTGTTCATGATGCTTCTAATCACTTCAGATTTTGTGAATCTTCATATCTCTTTCTTCTCCTTCTCCTTCTCACCGTTGAGCCTTTCTCACCGTCGATTCGACAGAGTTTCAGGCGACTTTAAAAAAAAAAAGAAAGAGAAAAAAAAACCAGACTCATCTGTGGCTCGATCAACTCAGCTGGGTTAGGCCGAGTTAACCTTGGGTCAACTCAAAACCCGGGGTCACCCCTTGAATCGGACCAGTTTTCTGGCCGGTTCGCCGGTTTCCAGTCCGAACCGGCCGGTCCGTTCCCAGTTTCAAAACATTGGTTTATACCATATAAAGTTTGAGTAGTAGGAGAGTCACCAGTTGAAGTTGCTAAAAAGAAGCACAAGAATTGAGCATTATGTAGAGAAATGTACGATTGTCCGTGAATGATACTCATCGACGTTATCTCACCCATCCTCATCACAGTTTGATATTGAGTCGAGCTGGAAGTCTTCAAAGATGGAGGTTCATCACCTAATCTAGATAAATCCGCAAATAAATTTTCAACATCATAGCTTGCAAATCAGAACTGGATTTTCGTATCAAAGCATCCTGACGCAGGTCCCGCTTCTACAAAATAGAACCAGGTTTCTATACCAAAACATCTCGATGCAAGTCCTGTTTCAAACCTCCCAATTGTTGCTCATCTAGACCCTCAAAGCGAGGAGAAAAATACAGACTTTGTTGAATCTGTGGTGAATCGATCTTCACGCCTAAGCTTGAGCTCTCGGTTCGTTTTTCAAGGTTTACAGTTTCAACGACATAGCCTCCATCAGATTGTAAAGCGGCCCTTAGCTTCGTCAATAAACTCGCTGAACTTCTTTTGCTTGGTTTGTAATTCTTGTAGTATAGTGTTCTCAGCTATTTCTTTATATCTCTCAATGAAAGCACCAATCTTATGGTCTTAAAACAAGAGATAATGAGAAGGTAAAACTTCTATTGATACAGAATGAAATACTCGATTGATTACAATGAAATGCTGCAACACACATGAAAAGAAATGCAAAATTTAGAGAATAGAAATATCAGAGAGGATGAGGGAAGAGTTACAAAAAAGAAAGAGAGGGAGACGCACAGATGAGAGAGAAAATCCCAAATATAAATCTGCACCCTTCTAGTCTTTTATTTGTCTATTTATATCTTTACTTTTGCCTACCCTAAGCCCAAAGTCATCAGCCCAATAATACTTTCTTTTTAATCCAAGTCTACCTTATTAAGATTGGTCCATTACATGTGCTTACTGCAAATTACAGATCACTCGTTCGCGTGGCCCTTCCTCTTGATGCGCACGTAATTCCACACTTTTTTTTCTTGAAAATGTTTGGCCTCACTCAATTATGACATCAATCGTTCACTTTTTATTTCTATCTAAGTCACAATACTTGATATTAACAAAAAGGGTTATAATTTCTATCTGCCACATAATATGATGATAGCATCCCGGCGTACTGTATTCAACTTAAATGAATTCATTATAGTGAGTCGTACCTCGTACGTGTGGAGCACCGATGCTACTATTTGACAGCAACATAACATGATCGTTGATTTATTTATTTATGGGTGAAATTGCAATATTGCATCATTTATTTCTGATTCACCATTCAAGTTACTCGTGGTCGTTAGGTCCATTTTAATTATCTTTTCGGCCTTTTGCAGCTAACATTTATTTTGTGTATGCCACCGGGCTGACTTCCAAGATATTTCTCCTGTACGAGAAAGATAATCAATTAATAAAACGTAGTAGTAAAAAAATAAATTACAATTTTCTAAAAAAACACCATTTATTTTATATTTAGATTTCATTAAGAAATTGAAGGAATATTGAATAAATATAAAACTAAAAAATGAACATAGGCTAAGGAATAATATTTAGGGAGAATCTTATATAAAGACGATTAAAATAGAAAAATCCTATATAAGGTTAGTAAACTTAACAAATCTTAAATTGGGTCAATGAACTAATTTAAGATATTTAAATATTAGTTATTTTCTAATAATACCCTCTTCCCCCGACCTTTTTCTCTGTAAGAATCAGCCTTCCTCTCGCTTGTGTTCTCACCCTGCCATTTCCCGTTTCCGTCTTCTGTGCTTTCTCTATTCCCTTCAAGAATCCCAAAAATTTTCCTGCCAAAAAAGGAGGCAAAGAGGATGAAGTTTCCTTTGCGTGGTCGCCGTCTTGGTGGTGGTGTCCGCTGTCTAGGCTGCCGATGCTCTGGCTCCCAGTCCCACGTCGTAGGCCACTGCCCTAATCGTGCCTCCCGCCGTTGCTTCCGTGGTTGCTCTCGTGTTCGGGTTTATCTTCTCAGCAGAGCATTTTGATTCATTATTAATTATGAGCGCAATGTAATTTGGATCTTGATCTTTGTATATGAATTTCATTTAATTTTCTTCTTTGTATAGGCGGTTTTTTTTTGATTCGGCGGGCGTGTTAATGAGTGAAGGAGTACACTGGGTCTTTACTATTTGGTTGCTTTTTCTTTTCCCTTTTTCATTGTCCAGGAACAACTGCCAACTGAAATGTGGGAAAGCTTATTTCCATCATTGTAGCTTTTTAATTATATTGTGCTTTGGAATGTGATGCTTCACCATCTCCAATTTTGGTTTTTTATTTTTTTCCAATAACTAAAGGATATAGAGGTAATTTAGCCCAAATTCTAAATTCCTAATTGTGTCATATAACCTAATTAATAATTTAATAAATTTAGTAACCTAAATTAGAATTTGGATAATTCAATTGTCTTTATATGGGATTTTCCCTAATATTTAAATGAGATTTGTTTTATAATTAATTTATGAATATTTTTAGGAATAAATTATTGGATAACCAGTATTAAATCATGAAAGTGAATACTCTCATTTTCTTTTCAAAATCTCATCTCCACCCTTAAATTATGAAATGAATGGTTCAAATTTGATATTTTATAAAATTATTATTATAGTATTTTATAAAAATAAAATAAATTTTTTTTTTTTGGTATTGCATTGTGAATTGTATAAATTGAATTTTAAGAGTTTAAATTTATTTATTTATGTTTAGAGTAATAATTTATAAAATATTAAACCTGAATCATTCATTTTTTTTTAAATTTAACAATGTATATATATATATATGAAATTCGAGGAGAAAATGAGAAAGAGGTATCACATTGAACTAACTATATATTATTAATAAATAGCATATATAAAAACCACTTTAATATAGTCTTTAGAGTATTCCATTGATCATGTTAATGGCTTGATGCAGAAGAGTATCATATATATATATATATATATTGTAAAGACAATAGACAATGGGCCTAGGCTGAGTTATAATAGGCCCAAGTTATTAGAGCTATAGCCCACACACACTTGTATAATGTAATCACAACAGATGCCCAATTGCATATTACATACACTATTGTAACCCTAAGATATAAATAGGTGAATATACTGAACAGTGGGTCTACGCCACTTTTATACAAATTATATCTATTACAATTCTTCTCTTGGTATCTGAGCTTTACTAGGCTGAACGCCATGGCAGGTTCATCTTCACCAACTTCAGGCACACCATCTACCGAATCATCTTCTCTAACGACGAAGCATCTCTGTCCAAGCCTACAACAAACACCAACATTAATCAAGGGTGTTCCATCAAGCTGGATGGAACTAACTACTTGGTGTGGCAGTTTCATGTTCTACCTATAATCAAAGGAAACAAACTTGAAGGTTTTCTTCATGGGACCAAACCATGTCCTATTAGAAGAATGTAATTACTATTGCATTATTCTCAGCTTGTTTCTAATAGTCCTGCACTTGTGGTCCTGCATGTTAGTGCCTATGCCGTCCCTGTGGTCCTGCATGATAGTGCCTACGTCTTGCATTCTGTTTGTACGAATATTACGTAAATCCTGCTATAGGATATTTGGGCGTATGCGTGTCATTGTATTATAGGTTGTGTTTAGTGAATTCCTAGCGTAAATATTCCTCCGGAATTATGTATTGCTGCATATAAATATGAATGAATAGTGAGCATGATTTACGCTTCAGCATTACACACAATACACTGTATTTTCTATCTTGGTATCAGAGCATTAGGTTAACTAGCAATGGCTGCCGCCTCCTCAGTTTCATCTGCCTCTTCTAACGACTCTGCTGCCAGAATGAATACCAGAGCTTACTCGTTGTTTAGCTCCTCAAGTCAGACTACCGCGATCAAGCTGGATCGTGGAAATTTCTTAGTCTGGGAATCCATCGTGCTTCCTCTGATCGAAGGAAACCTCCTCGAAGGTCACATCGATGGATCAATGTCAGCTCCGGCGAAACTTCTGTTTGGTTCACCCAGTGGAACCAGACCAAATCCTGAGTATACGAATGGTACTCGGTCAACCGGATGCTAGTAGGTTGGTTGCGTAACACAATGACGCAAGAAGTCGCTGTCCAACTTCTTCACGCCAAACCGCTTGTGAGCTATGGAGTGGGCCCGTGATCTCACTTGTGCTTCAACCAAGGCTCGAATCATGGTTGTCAAAAGCGAACTCCACAATACCCGTAAGAACTCACTGAAAATGGAGGATTATTTAAACAAAATGAAGAATCTCTCGGATGAGCTTGCACTTGCCGGTTCTCCAATAGCAACGGATGATCTTATACTCCACACACTCAACGGACTTGATACAGAGTACAACGCCATAGTCGTCAAGCTGATAGATCAACCAGATCTGACTTGGGTTGATGCTCAGGGGGCTTTGCTCTCATTTGAAACTCGATTAAACCAATTGACTCATTTCTCCAGTCTCTCTATTCAGCCGTCAATCAACGCTGCCGATGGTCAACGCTCAGAAGCTTCACAGAACAGAGACTCTGGTGGCAATCGTGGAAATTCCAGAGGAAACCATCGCGGACGAGGAGGTGGTCGCTTCCGTGGACGTGGTGGTCGTGGTGGTGGACGTCCCTTTTGCATTCATTGTCACAAGCTTTGGACACACCATAGCCACGTGTTACTATCGTGACGACAACTCTGGATACAATCCTCAGGCTCACTATTCTATCCCTCAGGCTCACTACTCCAACCCACAAGCTTATTATGCTAGTCCTTACTCTGTTGCAGATCTTGCTTGGTATGTGGATAGTGGAGCTAATTACCATGTGACTCCACATCCAGAACAACTTGATGAAATCAATTATATGGGTAAGTCTCGATATCTTACTACCTGTACTGGTGAGAAGAATAAAATCTCAGGTGTTGGCACCGCTGTAATACCATGTAATCAATCATCTAAGCTCTTTCTTAAGGACGTTCTCTATGTTCCTATGGCCACCAAGAGTTTAATGAGTGTTAACAAGCTAATAAATGATAATTGTGTCAACATTAATTTCACTAATCGTGGCTGTGATGTGAAGGATTCGGTGACAGGCAACCTTCTAATTCAGGGAACTCCAAGGGAAGGGCTGTATCAATTGACGGAAAGAAGAACTAAAGCTCATCCACAGGCGTACATGGCTGCCAACGACAAGGCTCAATCTGAATTTATGAAATGGCATCATGTATTAGGCCATCCTAGTGTCAAATTTTTGAAACAAGTATTGAATAAATGTAACAAAAAGGCTCACAATCTTACTATTGATGAGAATATCTGTGAAGCCTGTCAACTTGGGAAATCGAAATTCTTGCCATTTTCACACTCTGTATCACAAGCATCCGTTCCACTTGAATTAATACACAGTGATCTATGGGGACCAGCTCCCTTACAATCTCATGGTGGACACCGCTTTTATATTCATTTTATAGACGATTTTAGTCGCTATACGTGGCTCTATCCTCTTAAGCATAAAGGAGATGCTATACACGCTTTCAAACATTTTAAAGCTCTCGTTGAAAATCAGTTTGACTCCAAAATTAAGGCTCTTCAGTGTGACAATGGGAGTGAATATAAGCCTTTTATCTCTGTAGCACAAGAAGCAGGTATTAACATGAGATTCACATGCCCATACACATCAGCTCAGAACGGACGAGCCGAAAGAAAACATCGCCACTTGGTAGAAATGGGCTTAACTCTCCTTGCACATGCTGGAATGCCACTGGTATATTGGGTTGATGCTTTTCAATTGGCGGTATACCTGATAAATCGATTGCCTACTCCAGTTTTAAACGACCAGACTTCTCTGTTTCGGCTCTTGCAAATAGAACCTGATTACACAGGATTACAAGCTTTCGGTTGTGCCTGCTACCCGTGTCTTAAGCCATATAATGAGCACAAGTTTCAATTCCACAGTCAGAAGTGTGTATATCTTGGCCTAGCGTCTCATCAAAAGGGATACAAATGCTTAAGTTTGACAGGTCGAATCTTTGTTTCACGTCATGTTGTGTTTGATTCTGGTTTATTTCCTTTTCGAACAGGTTTCTTGCATCAGAATAAACCTTGCTCAGACCAAGGAAGCTCAGTTCCCTTAGTTATTGAAGTTGGTTCAAGTCTCATAGCAGATGACAGATCCGTCCGGAACTGTTGCCTCGTCGGAAAGTCAATCGCAAAACTCAGAAAATGCTGAGCCCAGTCACAGTTCCAGCCATATTGACGAAACTTCTGGTGTTAATAGTTCACCAGATAACAGGCCCAATAATCAACATTGTATGACAACTCGGGCCAAGTCTGGAATTGTTAAGCCCAAAACTCCTTTTATTGGATCCACCCAAATTGACACCAAACTTCCCCTAAAATCAGAATTGCCGACAGAACCATCTTCCACACACGATGCTCTCTCTTCACCGCAATGGTTCAGTGCAATGCGTGAAGAGTATGAAGCTTTGCTCCGAAATCGGACATGGACCTTGGTGCCTTATACAGATCAGAAGTTGATTGACAATAAGTGGGTGTTTAAGACAAAGTATCGAGCCGACGGGTCATTACTAAAACATAAAGCACGGCTAGTGGCGAAAGGATTTCAGCAGGTGCCGGGAATCGACTTCAGCGAAACATACAGTCCAGTTGTGAAATCCACAACTATTCGAGTGATTTTGTCAATAGCAGTGATGTTCAACTGGTCGATTCGACAATTAGACGTAAACAATGCGTTTCTCAACGGGTTTCTCAAGGAAGAAGTATATATGCGCCAACCGGAGGGGTTCACTGATTCACGACGTCCTGCTCATGTGTGCAAGCTGGTTAAAGCCATATATGGTCTTCGGCAAGCACCAAGGGCTTGGTTCGATCGACTGAGGTACACCCTCTTAAATTGGGGTTTTCAAAATTTGAGGAGTGACATTTCATTGTTTATGTTGCAAACTCATAACCTCACTATCTTTATCTTGGTCTACGTCGATGATATTCTGGTTACAGGAAATAATCCTGTATATGTGGAAAAGTTTATTCAACAACTGAATTTAACCTTCTCTTTAAAGGACTTAGGTCCACTTTACTATTTCCTGGGTTTGGAAATATACAGAGATGCTCAGGGAATTTTTCTACACCAAACAAAATATGTTGCAGACTTACTTAAAAAATTTGGTATGAGTACTTGTGCTTCAGTACCAACTCCAATGGTTACTGGGCGTTCAATATCTGCTTTAGATGGTGACCTACTAGAAAACCCCACTGAGTATAGGCAGGCAATAGGATCACTACAGTATCTTACCACCACCCGTCCAGATATTTCCTTCGCAGTAAATAAACTTAGCCATTTTTTGGCTCAACCTAGGACGGTTCACTATCAAGCGGTCAAGAGGATATTTAGGTATCTAAAAGGTACAAGTGATTATGGCTTACAAATTAAACCAACACCTAATTCTCAACCTCAACTAATAGCTTATACCGACGCAGACTGGGCATGTGACTTAGATGACAGGAAATCTGTGGGTGGAATGTGTGTCTACCTAAACAAGAACCTTGTCTCTTGGTCCTCAAGGAAACAAAGAGTGGTCTCTAGGTCCAGTGCTGAGTCAGAGTATAGGTCCCTTGCTGATGGATCTGCGGAAATCAAATGGCTGCATTCATTGTTATGTGAAATAGGCTTGTTTCTCAAGAAACCTTCTGTGATTTGGTGTGACAATTTGAGTGCGAAGGCCTTGGCTGCAAATCCTGTCCAACATGCTCGTAGCAAGCATATTGAGGTGGATATACACTTCATTAGAGATTTAGTCTTGGCTGGTCTGATTGACATTAGGTATGTCCCTTCTATACACCAGGTCGCAGATTGCCTCACAAAACCATTGACACAATCACAATTCCAATACTTCAGAGACAAACTCAGTTTGGTGGTGGTACCCTCTCGCTTATGGGGAGTATTAGAAGAATGTAATTACTATTGCATTATTCTCAGCTTGTTTCTAATAGTCCTGCACTTGTGGTCCTGCATGTTAGTGCCTATGCCGTCCCTGTGGTCCTGCATGATAGTGCCTACGTCTTGCATTCTGTTTGTACGAATATTCTGTAAATCCTGCTATAGGATATTTGGCTGTGTACGTGTCATTGTATTATAGGTTGTGTTTAGTGAATTCCTAACTGTAAATATTCCTCCGGAATTATGTATTGCTGCATATAAATATGAATGAATAGCTGAGCATGATTTACGCTTCAGCATTACACACAATACACTGTATTTTCTATCTTGTCCCCCTCAATTCCTTACCGAAAACAACACATCAGTTCTCAATCCAGCCTTTGAAGACTGGGTAGCTGCAGATCAGCTTCTTTTCGGTTGGCTTCTCAACACAATGACTCCTGAAGTTTCTTCTCAAATGGTTACAGTATCAACCTCAGCTGGATTATGGCAGGCAGCTCGTGCACATGCTGGTGCACACACCAAATCCAGAGTATTAATGCTCAAATCTGAGTTTCAACAAACCAGAAAGGGAACTATGAAAATGGCTGAGTTTTTAACTAAAATGAAAACACTATCCGAGCAATTGAACCTTGCTGGAAGTGCTGTTCCATTACCTGACCTTTTATCCAAGTTCTTGCAGGTTTAGATGCTGATTACAATGCCATTGTTGTGCAACTTGGCAAGGAAGTTGATGATCTCAGCTGGATTGAATTTCAGTCCAGCTTGCTGACCTATGAAAGTCGCATGGAACAACTCAGTCAGATGTCTCAATTATCTGTCAACAATAACCTTGTTAATTATGCAAAAGCTGAGCAATCTTACCCACGTGGTCCTTGGCGTGGAAATAGAGGCTCAAGTGGCTCTCGTGGAAGAGGCCGTCGCCCTCCAGGCAGGAATTCTGGTGGTCGAAGCAGGCACTCCGATGGTTCAGCACCTCAATGTCAACTATGTGATCGAGTTGGCCATACTGTTGAAACTTGTTGGTACAGGTTTGACAAATCATTTGTCAAGAACAGCAAGAAGAAAGAAGGCAGCTCTTCTGGTTCAGTGGTATTTAATCAACATGGATTTTGTGTGAAGGAACAGGAAACGGGGCAGACAATGTTGACAGGAAGACCAACTGAAGGAGGCATGTTTAAAGTATCTAAGACTCAAGAAAGTGACAATAGAAGTACTGAGCTAGTTTTTACCACTCAAGAAGCTGTTTCAGCATCTAAGTTATCAAATAGGTTTCTTTTACATTGTAGACTTGGACATCCTAGTGATAGGGTGCTAAATCAGATCATTAGTGCTTGTAATTTGAAAATCAGCAAGAATGAAGTTATTTTTTGTGACTCTTGCAAATTTGGAAAGTCTCACTCCTTGCCATTTCCTGTTTCTAACTCACATGCCTCTCAACCACTTGAATTAATTCATACAGACTTGTGGGGACCTGCCCCAATAGCTTCCCTAAGTGGTTTTCGATACTACATATTGTTTCTAGATGACTATAGTCGTTTTTCATGGATTTTTCCATTGAAAACTAAAGACGAAACACTCAGCATATTTATTCAGTTCAAATGGTTTACTGAAAATCAGTTTGACAGCAAGATAAAGACAGTCCAAAGTGATTGGGGAGGTGAATACAAAAGTTTTACAAAATTTCTACAAGAAGCTGGGATTCATTTTAGACACTCATGTCCTCACACGTCCTCTCAAAATGGCCAGGCTGAACGGAAGCACAGACATATAGTTGAGATGGGTTTAACCTTATTGGCTCAATCGAAAATGCCTCTTCATTATTGGTGGGAGGCATTTCACACAGCTACAACATTGATTAATCAGCTACCAACTACTGTTCTAGCTGGAATTTCACCTTACACACAGCTACATAACAAGCCTCCTAACTATGACATGCTTAAAGTGTTTGGATCAGCTTGTTTTCCTTGTTTAAGGCCCTATAATCAACATAAGCTTCAATTTCGCACTACTAAGTGTGTTTTCTTAGGATACAAAGAATTCTCACAAGGGTTACAAATGTCTAAGTTCAACAGTGAATCTATATGTCTAGACATGTAGTCTTTAATGAATCTGAATTTCCATTTATCACAGGATTTATCAATAAGAAGACGGTACCTGATGAACAAATTGTCTCTGGAGACTTCTTTGGAAGCTCATTGTTGTCCAACCAAGCTGTCTCCTCTACTGCAACCGGACTCATGACATCAAATTTTCAAGAGGATACAGCAGGTGAGTCTCTGGATGTAGTTTCTGAAGTTGCTGTTCCCTCACGGTCATCTATATCCCCTGCACACAACACTAGTTCAGCATCTCAATCAGAATTTCTTGAAGAAATCAACAGCAGAGACAACAACACTAGTTCAGCCACTCTACATGAACCAATTACTCAAACAGCAGAGACAAGCTCTCTAAATCAACAACTTACATTGAAGAAATCTCACCCAATGGTCACCAGAAGCAAGGCAGGGATCTCCAAGACCAAGACTCCCTATATTGGCTTAACCGGCACTGAGAATGTTGAACCAGATGTACCTAATACAATTTCAGAAGCACTTAGAAGTGATGAGTGGCGACAAGCTATGCAAGAAGAATTTGATGCTCTAATCAAAAACAAAACGTGGAAGTTAGTTCCCTACAATGGTCAAGCGAACCTAGTTGACTGTAAATGGGTACTAAAGAAGAAGCTAAATGCTGATGGAACTCTACTAAAGTACAAAGCCAGACTTGTAGCTAAAGGCTTTCAACAAAGTCCAGGGATTGACTTCGAGGAAACCTTTAGCCCTGTTTTGAAAGTATCAACTCTCAGGTTTGTACTCAATCTTGCCGTAACCTTCAATTGGCAACTAAGACAGATGGATATAAACAATGCATTTCTAAATGGTGATCTAGAAGAAACAATTCTTATGAAACAACCCGAAGGGTTTATAAATTCAAGGCTCCTAATCATGTGTGTCTGACCAAGGTTTCTATGGTCTCAAACAAGCACCCGTGAGCTTGGTTTGAGAAATTAAAATCTACCTTGCAAGGTTGGGGATTTATACACTCAAAATCAGATTCCTCTCTCTTCTTTATGAAGTTCGACAAATTTGTTATGTTTGTCCTAATATATGTAGACGATATCATTGTCACTTTGTAACTCAAGAAAGATGATAGATCTATTTGTGAAGAGGCTAAATAATCAATTTGCCTTAAAAGACCTAGGACAACTACGGCACTTTCTAGGCATCGAAGCTTACAGAGATGAGACTGGGATCTTTCTGAAACAGGAAGCTTATATACAGAGTATTTTAAGAAAGTGTGATATGCAAAATTGTTCACCGGTTCCTACACCCATGGTAGTGAACCAACATCTTGTTAAAGATGAAGGGATCCTACTCAAAGAACCCACTACCTACAGGCGGTTCATCGGAGCTTTACAGTATCTCACAAATACCAGACCAGATATAATGTTTGCAGTAAATAAATTAAGTCAGTTCTTGAGTGCACCGACGACTATTCACTGGAAAGCTCTCAAGAGATTACTCAGATACTTGAGAGGAACTATGGGTCTAGCTCTACATATCAAACCAAGCTCGAATCTTACCTTGCAGGGGTACTCAGACGCCGATTGGGCTGTGTGTCCTGACGATCGGAGGTCGATGGCCGGCTACTGCGTTTATTTTGGGGATTCGTTGATCTCGTGGTCGGCGAGGAAGCAGAGAGTTGTCTCCAAATCCAGCTGTGAGTCCGAGTATCGGTCTCTCTCTGATCTCTCCTCTGAGCTCGCATGGATTCAGTCTCTTTTGGAAGAAATCGGTCTACATCTCAAGGTTCCTCCAATCGCTTGGTGCGATAATCTGAGTGCCTCAGCCCTAGCTTCAAACCCAGTGTTTCACCATCGTACCAAACACATCGAGCTGGACGTTCATTATATCAGAGATAGAGTACTTAGGGGGCAGCTGGCAGTCAAGTACATCCCTTCATCTGAACAAGTTGCTGACTTATTCACCAAGGCCTTGTCCCATTCGAAATTTTGGAGACAATAGACAATGGGCCTAGGCTGAGTTATAATAGGCCCAAGTTATTAGAGCTATAGCCCACACACACTTGTATAATGTAATCACAACAGATGCCCAATTGCATATTACATACACTATTGTAACCCTAAGATATAAATAGGTGAATATACTGAACAGTGGGTCTACGCCACTTTTATACAAATTATATCTATTACAATTCTTCTCTTATATATATATATATATATATATATATATATATATATATATATATATATTCTTCTCCGCCCGATAAATCACAATCTATACACAATTGCGTTGGTGGCCGAGAACACGGATATGGGGATATGGCAAAGAGACGTGCTTAGATGTGTGTAAGCTCATCTCATATGAATCGTGAAAATTTAACTTTTCTTTCTTAATTTTTGTAATAAATTTATTTTAATGTGTATAAAATTTAGAATAAGATAATGACTTAATTATAATATTTTTGATTTTTTGTTTCATTTTAAACTCGCTGATTGGAAAAAAATAAGTTTGAACCATTCAGACCAGGGGCGGACCTATAGGGGGGCAAGGGTGGGCCACCGCCCCCCCCCCAAAAAAAAATTAAAAGGAATTTTTTTATATATAAAATATTATATATATCAGATTTAGTTATATCTTGTTGGATTGTTACGTTATTCGCGCCGTGAAATTGGTTGGATTGTTATGATCCAAACAATTTTTTTTTTATATATATAAAATATTATATCCTGGGACCAAATCAGAGATGACTGGTGTATAAGAAAATATTATATATTATAGCAAATTGGATCATAACAATTTCCCAGTGGAGATTATTTCCAACCAATTTGGGACCTATAGGTTTCGATTCACGCCGCCACTACCTCTTTTCTCCCTCACGCCACCGACTCCAAGGCTTCAGCGAGGCCACCAACTCCAGGCTTCAGCGAGGCCAAACTTAGGTCGTCTTCATCAACGGCAGGTATCACTGTGTTGAAACTTTATTTGAGATAGAGAGGGTTTTATAGGTGATCATTATGGGGAAAAATACTACCATTAATACTTATTTTAAGGTGAAAGTTCGCCCCCTGTCAGTAAAAATCCTGGGTCCGCCACTGATTCAGACTAGATCGGAACAATTCAGAACTGATGAGATTATGGTGGCCACTGGCCATCACAAATCTAGTTCCTTGATAATTATCTCTTGATACTGTACACATATGCTGCAATAATAATCTTCGAGTATCGAATCAAATGAATGGAATAAAAAGAGATATATATAAAGTAATGAGAACAGAGTTTAGTTTTGACCAAAAAAAAAAAAGAGTAAAGTTTAACTTCAATTCCAAACGTGGGGCATTAAACTAAACTATCCGATTACATTACATTAGAGGAAACAAATTGAAACCATTGGCTTTGAGGATCGTCCATACACGAAGGATTAGAATCCGCACAGATGCATTTGGCAGTGACGACGGTAGACGAGCTGGCATCCCTTTGCAAGCACAATGGATTGCCTTTTGCTTCGTCCATGGTGGCCCAGTGCATGCCTGACTCTGTTATGGCTTCCCATGAAGTTTGGTTCGTGTTGGAGCAATCCGTCGTGAGCTCCACCGGTTTTCCTTCCTCAATTGCCTTCAAACACTTCACTCTAGCTCCATTCACCAATTTGATCTGTGTTCCCTCCACACTCCACCCGCCCACTCTGTTACATTCATTCACTTCCACTTCATTCTCATTCTTCCTCTTACTCTTCACGCACTGGCCACTTTGTGGGTGATACAATATCTTCGACATGGCCTTCTTCGAACTTGGGTCTTCGTGTATATATTAAAAAAACAGTTAATATCGTTTGATTTTGTAAAGTAAAAACAAATTTAAGTTGTTTTCTTGCTTTTGTTATTCTATTTCTTACTTTATCATGCCACTACCTATCTACTATTGACACCGCGGCACCAACGCCAACAGTTGCCATGACACCTTCAGAAACAATTTTTTTAAAAACAATTATCTAACCATTTTTAAAAAATTTTGTTATAAAAACAATTTTATAAAACTGTTTTGGAAAAATAGAAAGAAAACAACAACAAACAGGCCCTTACAAACCATTTCAAATGAAATGAAGACACACACACACACATACATGAAGTACCTTGGAGTGTTTGGAGTACTAGGCGGAATCTGTTGGGGAAGTCAGGGTAACTGAGTGTTTGCCAATGGAAATCCAACAATCCATAGGACTCGCCTGCGTTGGCATGGCCTTCTCTTAGATAATAGCTTCCTTGTAATCCCCACCAACCCCAACCCAAATCATTCACGGCAAGGTACGCTAAAATGCACGACAACCACCGTCCGTCGGGTTCTGCTATTGACGGTGAGATTGCGATGCCATATTCGGTCATCAAAAGAGGAGCAGCATTGGAGCCAGTGGTGAGGAACGTAGCATGAGAGTTTAACTCGTTGTTCACTTTGCCGCAAAGATGGTTCGCCGACTGCTTGCTCCAATCTTTATGCTCGCCAGACATTGTGTAAGAGTGTACCTCGTACGCCAACTTATTCTTAAACGTTAGGTTCATAGGCTTGTTTCTCAAAAAGCTCAGATCATTGTCGTTGGACAAACCTGAAATGAGGACCACCACGTCTGGATTCTCTTGGTGAACAGTTTGTGCTCCTTGGGTCATATTCCCGACCAACCCCTCAGCGTTTTGAAGCCGACCACGTAGCTCGTTCCGCAGGCTCATTGCCACCACCTGAATTAACAGAATCAGCTGATCAATCCAATAATAACAGGGAAAATTTCAGTGTCACCATGCAACCAATTTTATTTCAGTAAACCCAAAAAAAATCTGAAATTTTAATACATCCTAAGAATGAAATGAAGTTAAGTTTTGTGGATAAGAAGACAATTATTTTCTTTTTTTTTTCATAATAGAATTTCTAAAAAAATAAGGGTATCTACAAGAGAAATACAAGGATTAGAAGGAAACCAGGAAGTTAATTAACAAAAACATTTTAACTATTCACGGTATAAATATAAATAGGGAAAATTAAAATCAAGGACCTATAGCAGATAATATTTATTGAGAAGTACCGTAAAAGTTGTAATTATTTAGAAGGACCAATTAACAAAATAAAAAATTTAAAATACTAAAGTGTCCCTAATCAAACCTCCTATATTTTCTCTTACATTCTATGTTTAAAACTAATATGAATTTCTAAATTTAATTAAATTAAACACAATTTCTCTCATTAGATATTTATAGAAAAAATAACACAAACATCTTTCAATTTTTCAAAATTATAATTTTATTTTTAAAATTGACACAAACTCTGATTGAAAAAATATATAATTTTAGGAAAAACTCAAAAAAAATTATTATAAACACTAAAGAAGTGTATATATATAAATATAAAATTAATAGTATCAAATTCAACACGAGCGTGCCTTCCAGTGTCAACAGACATTAACCCATTATTATATTTTTGTTATTTGAGCCTACACAACTAGTTCTAATAAGATAAAAAAATGCGTTTAATTTTCTATTTTGGTTATAAAGTTTCTTTGATAGAGCTTTTTTTCTCTTGATTTACATATAAATCAAGAAAAAAAAACTTAATGATATAAAAGGGTTAAAGGGCCAATATCTATGTTACCAGTAATAATTAAATTATATATATAATGATAAGATATGAAATGCATTTAATTTTTTATTTTGGTTGATAAATTTCCTTTGATAGAGCTTTTTTTCCCTGATTTATATAAAATTATGTAAATCAAGAAGAAGAAAAAAAGAATGATATAAAAGGGTTAAAGGGCCAATATCTGCCTTACGAGTAATAATTAAATGATATAATGATATGATTATGTAGATATTAGTTAAGGTTAAAAAATGATGATTTTGGTAGTAGTAATTTTGGTGGAAAAAATAAATAAATCACTTTCAAGGGTAATTTAGTATTTCTAAATTTATATTTTGGTAATTGGTCCTTCTAAATAATTACAATTTTTACGGTCCTTCCTAATAAATATTATTCTATATAGGTCCTTCTATCTAATTCTCCCATATAAATAAAGACATTTACAAATAAATAAAGTGACTCAAAAGAACCAAAGAGTTAAGCATTTTGGGCATTAAAAAATAAAGAGGATTAAAAAAATAAAGCAGGGCATGAAATTTCAAAATTTTTGAACGAAAATTTCCATATTATTACCTCCGGTCTTAATTATAGGAATACGGAATACAAAGTATTCATATAATTAGGAACGAGGGAGTAATATCCGCCATAGAATTAAATGAAGTGTAATAGATAGACACACTCACATTGGGTTTTCCCTTCAATAACTGAGCGGCCATAGAGAGCCCTTGAAGCCATTCTTGAGGATCAAAGTTGGTGTCGCCGAAGAAAGCATTGCCGTCGTCGGGAGCACAACACCACTTGGGCTCACTAATGTGATTATCAGCAAGGACCATGATATTCTGAGCAGCAAGCTGATCCACAACATAAACATAGGACTGAGGGTGGGTCATAGTGAGGACATTTAGGTTGTTCTTGGCGATGCCGGCCTTGGCGTCCGTCAAGTTCAAAGAATCAAGAGCTTGTTCAACAGTCTGATTGGAGTAGCGAGTGAGCATGAAGGTGGCCCAGGTGAGACGAACACAATTCAGCCCCAGATTGTGGAATTGAAGTATAATGTGATTGATGGGTTGTTTGTCTAATCCTTCAGCCAGCATTACGCCCATGTGAGCTGGCCAGTTCGCACAGCGTAGCTTTACGCGCTTGCCTGTGCCGGAATCCACCAGCCACCTGTTGCTTGCAGATAGCTGAAAGCTGTGTGATTGGGATGCTAACACAGCAAGTAGAGACATTAAAAGCAGAAGAATAAGTTGCGAGTGATTTCCCATGCTACGTACTTGACTGGCGTCTTTGCCTTTTGTTCAAATAGGCTTCTTTTGCTTATTCACAAGTTTGCTCTTACGAGCTATTAGCAACTCAATATTTTTGCTAACCATCCCATCATGCGATAATTTATAGAAATCTGTTTGAAAATATTACGAAGTGTATGGTTTCCTCACAAAAGTACTTTTTCTTACGTTTGGCAATATTGCCAAATCCAACAATTTATTGCGTTGGGAGAAAGAACTTTCAACTCATCTTCCACACTTGCACTTACTGTTAACGATGACATGAGAGTTTTGGCCAAAAAGCGATGACATGACATAATTCTTTTTTTATAACCCCTTCATTTATTATTAAATAAATATATAATTAGTTAAAGTTCTTTTTTATGAATAAATCAAGAAATCATTAAATTTCACCTCTCTTTTATTTTGCCAAAATTAAATTTCGCCTCGAACCATTCTTATTTATACACTCCATTTAATAATAGATTTATTTATTGTGATCTTTATTGATCGATCACCGTGATACAACCAATTTTTAATTCTTAATTTTTTTTTTTAAATTTTCATGACTTTATCAACTTTTTAACATTATTAATATAATTTATATTTAGTAATAATAATAATTTAGGAAAAATGATTGAAAAATAATTTGAAAATTGTAAAATCTCAAATCAGGTATTTCTTATAAAATGAGTTATGAATAACTTATCAAATATATGTATAATCATTATCTTATCAATTATACCTGATTTGGGATTTTGCAATTTCCTAATTCTTTTTTTGTCATTCCCCCAATAATTTATCTATTAGTATTAAATTTTCCTTTTGAGACTTACACTTTATAACCTATATCAATTGCAAATTAATTATACCGTTATTGCATTTGGCACGAATCTGAGGTTAGTGTGACAGGAGTTGAATATTGGGAGGTACTCCCTCATCAATAACTGAATTACCTAGTTTAAGAAAGTGATTAAAATCAGTTAAAAATAATTAGTATGCTAAGATAAACTTTTTTTCAAGTATGCCCTTATTTATAAGGGGTAAGTAAGAGAGAGGAATGAAGTATATAAAAGTATAATGAATCTTTTAATCAATGCAATACACATAACTAACTAATGGGAGTCAAAAACATAAACAACTCACCAAATGTTCATACAATTCTTATTGGGTACTTATAAAAAGGATAGGAGAAAGTAATTATGTGCCACACTACAAATAGGTTTAGTGATTGGTTTCTTTATTAAGGCCCCTCGCATCCCTTCTTTGGCCAGGATTGGGGTCAACCTAAGGGAGACATGACACCTCTCTAGTATGCGTCTGAAGAATGGAGAATCTATGGTCCGATTGTAATTAAACATTGTAGCCTTTGGTGAGGCTATAACTAGTGGCTAATTAATGATTGGAGAGCTTGATGAAAAAATATTCTGACGTTGGTTGGGGTTAAATCATGTACGATTGTCAAAATTAATGTTAATTTCGAATGATGATATCATTAGATATTTTGATTTGATGATAACTTCTGACGTTGCGGACATTATACTTAATGACCATACAAGTATTGGGCTGCGATATCATGGTACGGCAATTTATGAACGACGTTCTTTGACAATATTTTGAATCTTTTTTTCTTTTTCTTTTTTTGTGTATTACTGTGATAAGGTATGTGGCTTTGTGGGTGGACTTGTATAGTCTGGGACTCCATCGACAAATCAATGGCATTATGAGAGAAGATGTAAACATCAAAAGGTAGTATAATTGGAAGAAAGACTTTGGCGGGTAATAAAGGGGCCTTGGATCTTCAAAAAAAAAAACGGTGGCCTTGGCTAGGCCTAACGCAAATAGGGCCTATGCCCTATGGCGTTCCAAATCAAACCTATGAGTCAAGCCCAATTCTACAGCCCAGCTGTCATAGGTAACTTTTATGAGGATTGAAAATTTTTAACGAATACTTTTATCAAAAAAAAAAATAAAAAATTAACGAATACTTTTATCAAAAAAAAAAAATTTAACGAATAACAGCTAAAAAAATTAAATTTTTAGCAAATGCTTAAATTCAACAACACATGAATAGTAAAAAAATGGTGCAAAAGTAGATAAATAGGATTAAGGTGCAATTATAACAATCAAGTTTTTTGTTATAACCATATAGTACAATTAAATTTTAAAGAGTATAAAAGTAGACATAATCTTTTAAAACAATTTTAACAATTCCATTCAATTGGACCCAAACGTCTGTTATAAAAATGAAAGAAGAACAAATGGGTCTCATATAAAAAAAGTAACGGACACTAGGGTTAATTTAACAGAAATGCTAAAATTGAATTATTTTGTTAAAAAAATGTGTCTATTTTTACACCGTTTAAAACTTAATTGTGCTAAATGCTCTTAGTGAAAAACTCTGTTAGTAAAATAAAAATAACTAGCCTCAAGTTTTGTTTTTTTTACCTGAAACTAGCCTCAAGTTGAAGAAGGTGATATGTATATGAATATTAATACATATAATAATACACACACCTTGGAGTGTTTGGAGTCCTAGGTGGAATCCGTTAGGGAAGTTGGGGTAACTGAGTGTTTGCCACTGGAAGTTCAACAATCCATGGGACTCGCCTGCGTTGGCATAGCCATGGTAGTTAAAAACTCGTTTTATCACTACGATTTTATGTTTTTACGATTTTTTTTCATTAAAACGATTTTACTAATTTTCCAAACGCTTTTGTGTTTTTATGATTTTTTTACGTTTTTACTATGTTACGATTTTACGTTTTACGATTTTTCATTCTCCTTCCATTTTCAGGTACAATCTACGTTTTCACTACCATTTATTAGAAAATATTATCAGTTTGTTATAGATGGGTCCCACTACACATGTTAGTTAGTTATACATGCTTGCCAGGTGTAATGATATCACACGTGATGCTGCACTCTGATTTACTCATATCTGCTATATAAGCACTGTAATAGACTCTTGATAATATACGATTGAAGAACTCTTTCAGAATACTTCTTCTTCTTCTATGATTTTGGCATGGTATCAGAGCCACTCGTCACATCGGCGAAGCTCTTAATCTCCGGTCAAAGAAAATAAATCAGAGGCATTGATTGTGAACTGTCTCCTCAATCTGGATTGATAGTTTGCTAAACAATGTCCACCGCTGCAGCTTTTCCGGTGTCAAACGATCCAAATAGCAATGGCCGTGGATTCACAAACAAAAAGATCACCGTGAAATTATATGATTCTAATTACCTGATCTGGAAGCAACAGGTGTATTTCATGGCAAAGCAGCATCGTCTATTTTCATATCTCGATGGATCAATCACTCTTCCTGCCAAGAAGGTGTGAGATCCTGAAACTAACAGAGAGATTGATAATCCAGCCTTCGAAGTGTACGAGCAACTCGACTCAGCTCTTGCGTCCTGGTTACTTGCATCGGTAACACCTCTGTACTCCCTGATTTAGTTGGGCTTGAAACCTCTGCACAAATCTGGCAAAAGTTAAATCGCTTATACTCTGACAAATCCGATTCTAAAATTCTACACTACAAAAATCTGTTGACTAACCAAAAGAAAGGTGAACTTAGCATGCGAGATTACCTTGCAAACTTAAAATCGATCTGTGATCACCTTGCACTCCTTGGTGAACCTGTGTCAGACACAAACAGAATCTCTCATATACTGAATGGACTCACAATGGAGTTCGAATCAGTCATTGCTATCATTAACTCTGCCAAACATACTTTCGATCTTGATACAGTCACCACCATGCTGCTAGATTCAGAGGCTAGACAGAAAATTTTTCTGAACAACTCTGTGACACAAGCTCACTACACTCTGGCGGATTATCCTCCAGACACCTCAATGGCGTTCAACACTCAATCACCAGCCTATCCTCCTACAGGACGTGGTCAATATAACATGTCAGCACCTCGTCCTCAATACAGTGGATTTAGAGGAAGAGGCCGTGGCCGTGGGACTTTCTTTCAGTCCAAGCCTTCTTGTCAGATCTGTCACAAATTAGGCCACCTAGCTGACGTGTGCTTCTTCAGGTATGGATCATCAAATTCTGTTAGACCTCAAGCACAGGCTCACTATACTGATATAGGTATCCAGCCTACTTTACCACAGTCTGATGGTGCACAATCCTATGATGCAAATCAGTATTATGATTGGCAACCACAATACATGGAAACAGCTCTAACCGATACAAATTATGCTTCTCCTGTATCCAAACAGCAAATTCATTCTGCAGGAAATAATGCTTCTAACTCCACTATCTCACAAGATCACACTGGCTTGTCAAATACCACTAGTTCAAATAATGTGATCCCATCCGTTGACTCAAATCTACCACAAGCATTTGTTGCCTCACCCGAAATCATCACGGATGAAGCTTGGTACCTTGACTCAGGTGCTACTCATCATATATCAAATTCAGTAAATCAGCTTCATTCTGCAGTGTCATCAAACGGTAAGAAAACCGTCATCGTTGGTGGTGGCTCTAGACTTCCAGTTGAATTTATTGGTAACACTTATCTGGCTTCCTCACACTCAACCTCTTTAAACTTGAATAAAGTCTTGTGTGTTCCTACTGTACAAAAGAACTTGGTATCTATTGCTCAAGCTACTAATGATAATGGTGTTTCAATTGAGTTTTTTCCTCACCACTGTCTGGTTAAGGACCTGCAGACCAAGAAGGTACTCATGCGTGGAACTGAGTCTTCAGGCATGTACAAATTGCTTGCTGATGCACCTTGTCAGCCTGCCAAGTCGTCCACTCCTACTCAACTCATGTCCCCTTCACAACTCAATCAAAAGACCAGCTGCTACACAACTACTCTGGATCTTTTTTCCTTATGGCATAAACGTCTCGGGCATCCTAACAAGGACACTGTAAAATCTGTATTGTTGTCTATTAATGTTCCTATTGGCAAGTCCTACTCAGATTTGTCTTGTGTTGCATGTAAAATGGGAAAGAGTCATAGACTACCTTTTGCCCCATCTTCTACTGTATACACTATGCCATTGCAACTAATAATCATGGACCTATGGGACCAGCCCTTTTTCTTCTAATGGACTGGTGTATTATATTGCCTTCGTGGATGCGTTTAGTAGATTCACCTGGATTTACTTACTACATAAAAAATCTGAGGCACTCACCAAATTTAAAGAATTTAAAGCCATGGTGGAAAATCGTTTTGATAAGAAAATTCAGCAGGTACAAAGCGATAATGGAGGAGAATTCCTTGCCTTCAAACCTTTTTTGATGAACTGTGGCATTCAACACCGATTCTCTTGTCCATACACCTCTGAGCAAAACGGATTAGTGGAAAGAAGACACGGGTCAATAGTAGAAACAGGACTGACTCTACTTGTTGCTGCCTCTTTACCATTGTTTTATTGGACTGATGCCTTCTTGTCAGCTACCTTCCTCACAAACAGGTTACCTACTTTGGAAAACCCCCTGATTACTCCATCCTAAAAGTGTTTGGTTGTGAATGTTTTCCTTTATTGCGCCCCTACAACCACCACAAACTCAACTTCAGATCTGACTCTTGCCTTTTTTTAGGGTACTCCACTTCTCACAGAGGCTACAAGTGTCTTGATAGGTCAACTGGCCGTGTCTACATTACAAGGCACGTTCAGTTTCATGAGTCAACTTTTCCAACCCACTCCCAATTTAACATCAGATATGCCCACAGCTCCACTACACCGACTGTCCCTTCCTTCAAACCACCAGCAGTGTTGCCTACTGCATCTCTCAATCCTGCTGTACACACCCAACCGTCAGTCATTAGTCCATCACCTCCCCCACAAATCTCCTCCCCTCCCCTCCATCTTCATCCTCATCATCGTTACCTATCCCAAACACCACTCCTATCCGTCCTAGCTCTCACTCCATGGTCACTAGGGGCAAATCAGGAATTTTTAAACCCAAAATATTCACTGTTGCAGAAGACACAATCATTCCCAAAAACATTGAAGAAGCCCTGGCCAATCCACACTGGAATCAAGCAGTACATGAGGAGTATAATGCTCTTCAAAAATTCAGTACATGGGATCTGGGTTCCTTGGCCAAAGGACAGAAAAGTAATTGGGTGTAGGTGGCTATGCAGATTGAAGACACATGCTGATGGGACTGTTGCTCGTTATAAAGGACGCCTAGTTGCCAAAGGCTACTCCCAAGAAGCAGGTTCAGACTACTATGAGACCTTTAGCCCAGTAGTTAAAGCTCCTACCATCAGAATTCTCCTTACACTTGCTGTCAACAAAAAGTGGCAACTTCATCAGATTGATTTTAATAATGCGTTTTTAAATGGCGATCTAACTGAAGAAGTCTTCATGGAACAACCCCCTGGCTTCATACAGCATGATGACAATGGAAATGTGCTTGTCTGCAAGCTTAACAAAGCACTATATGGTTTAAAACAGCACCTGGGCATGGTTTACAAAACTTAGTGCATACTTGACCACTCTCGGGTTCATTGCCTCTAAAGCTGATCCATGCCTCTTTACCAATAAGACTGATTCTCATATCACTTATTTGCTAGTGTATGTTGACGATCTAGTGATTACTGGCTCAGATGAAAAATTTGTTCAGAATCTCATTGCACAAATGAGCACTACCTTTTCATTAAAAGACTTAGGTGAGCTGTCGTTCTTCTTGGGGATTGAGTTTCACAGATCTGTGCATGGTATTCACCTCACTCAAAAGAAGTATATACACTCCCTTTTGTCCAAAACTGCCATGGTCGAAGCTCATGCCTATGCATCACCTATGGCTGTCAACACTCATCTGTTTCTCCATGATAGTCTACCATTTCCAGAACCAAAATTATATAGGAGCATTGTTGGTTCACTACAATATCTTTGTTACACAAGACCAGATATTGCATTCACAGTCAACAAACTCAGTCAGTTCTTACAGGAGCCCACTATGAAACAATGGGAGTGTGTCAAGAGACTTCTTAGATACCTCAATGGTACCAGCACCCATGGTTTGCTCATCAAACCGTTCAATCAATTTAGCATGCACATCTACTCAGATTCTGATTGGGGTGGAGTTACTGCCAAGAAAAACAAAAAGGATCCCAATGAAGAGATTATCATCCTACCTGAAAACAAACGCTCTACTAGTGGTTATTGTGTGTTTCTGCTCAAATCCGTTCTTTGGATTTCCGTGAAGCGGCAGAGTTGTGTCTCACTCAAAGAATCGAGGCCGAATACGTAAGTGTTGCTTTGATTCCATTCAAGACATCATGTGGGTTCTATCGCTGGTGAAAGAAATGTCCATTGAGATTGTAAATACACCAGTCATTTGGTGCGATAATACAGGAACAGTAGCCTTGGCATCAAATCCTGTCATGCACTCCCACTACTGGAAAAGGCCAGATTTGCGGCGGAATTTGCGAGGGAAAAATTTCCCTCGCAAATTTGGGTCATTTTGCGAGGGAACAAGGTTCCCTCGCAAAATATATGATTTTTGCGAGCAAACATTAGTGAAGTTTGCGAGGAATCAAAGTTCCTCGCAAAATGAGCATTTTTATGAGGAATGTCTGTTCCTCGCAAAATTCACTAATTTTTGCGAGGGAACCGACGTTTCCTCGCAAAATTACTACTTTTCGAGGAACATTGGTTCCCTCGCAAAAATTAGTGAATTTTGGTTCCCTCGCAAAAATGAGTAAAAACTTAAACACCGTGCTCCGCTCCTGTATTCATTTTTGCCCTTCCAAAAACTCTCTCTCACACATACACACGAATCGCTTTCCCGTCTCCTCTCTTTTCAGTTCGCCACAGCCACTCGCCGCCGCTCCCATGGCCTTCCCTTCTCTACCTTCTCGTATTCTCTCTTAAGTTTCTGGGATTTTTTTCAGATCTGAAATTTTTCTCTCTCTCTCTAAGTGTCTCTCTAGGGTTTTTGCCTTTCATACCATCGGATCCCTGCTATTGCTTTACAAGGCTGGTTGATCACACTTGGAATCACATATTGTGTTCTGCCCTGATCTTTATTCAGTGTGAAGTTGAGCTGTTCGAGAAAAAGCAATGCCGAAAATCTCCGTCTTCCTTGTGGGGCTTCTGCTCCTTCATTGTTGCTTTGCCATGGCGTAGACCGAGTACGCGAAATACGTGAGATCCTAAACAGCCATTGAATGTTCGGATCAGGGATCTCATGAACAGGATGACTCTGGAAGGAAAAAATTGGTCAAATGACTCAGATTGAACGCGTTAATGCTTCTTATGGTGTCATGAACAAGTATTTCATCGGTAAAGTCACCGTCTCACATTTGTTTTTTTTTTTCTTCTCTCTGTTTTTTGTTTTCATGGGAGATGGAAGTGAGCAAAGCAAGAACAAACGTGTATGACAAATTTAAACCGTTAATGTTTTTGTGCTCGAAGTTTGCCTTGACAAATTTAAACTATTATTGTTTCTCCTTCCTTGTTTCTTTCGTTTTTGTTTGGGTGGGAAGAGGAATTAGGGATAAGAACAAAGACATAGAACAAAAAGGGGCAATGTAATTGTAATGTTTTGAGAGAGATTGGATTGAAATGTCTTTTCTTTTTTTTTTCTTGGCAGGGAGTGTGCTAAGTGGAGGGGGAAGTGTGCCGAAGAAACAGCCACGAGCAGAAGAATGGATAAACGTGGTGAATGATATTCGAAGGGAGCTTTATCCACTGTCGGCAATTCCCATGATTTATGGGATTGATGCTGTTCATGGCCATAACAATGTTTACAAGGCAACAATTTTTCCTCATAACATTGGTCTTGGAGCCACCAGGTAACTTCCCGTGACCATAACCTTCGCTTTCTGATCTTGAATACGTATTAATCAAGTTGAAGCATTTAAATCTCGTCATCTATGTGAAGACTTGGTGCTTTGTGTTTTTATCTTGCTGCCTTGCTTTGTTATTTGTGTAGCCTAAAATTCATAAGTGTGCAAGTATGAAAGGTGTGCGTTGGCCTATTATATATTGTGGGAATTGTTGTTGATATGGATGTTCTGATTTAAGCATTATAGGCTTATCAAATGCTTGTTTAAATGCATATGGATTGCATGCCAATTTCTTATTTGAGTTATCCTTGGTTTCGATTAAGCTGACACTAGAAATTACATAAGATTTTGGTCACAGGCTAGTTCATAATTTTTACCCTTTGCTTGTTTTCCTTACCCACACACATGTACACAAGTGGTGATATGCTAGAGTAATCTATGATCTCTGGGAAAAATTTAGGCGCAGTTATCTGTGTATTTTTGTGATCTGATTTTTCAGCATAAGTAGACATTTTGTACATCTTCGCACCATGTTATTGACTTATTTGACAAAAGATAAATGCATTCACTCCCTTTGTAATTTCTTCCATTGAAAGCAGGTACTATGAACTTTGAAATCGTATAATGCATTCATGAACTTAGTGTATTTTAAAGCAGACCTTCTCATCACCTTCGTTAAATAATTAATGGGTGCCTAACGTGTATGTGTGAAAGGATGAAGGAGGAATGATGTTATCAAAATTTACTTTTGTCTTTGTTTTAGTTTCTCCCTTTGGATTTTTCTAAGTGTTTCATTATTTATTTACAAAGTTTAAATTATAAATAACAAGTTGAAAGTATTGACTATGCCACGTGAATAGAAGTATTAGTTTCCAAGTATATATGTCAAAGTGTAGGCTGATCAATAAATTTAATGATGTAAAGAATAAAGGGTTAAGGGTGTGTAGTTATTCCCGTTGAAAAATTCTGCTTGAAGCATTATTGCTGAAAAATTCTGCTTGAAGCATTATTGCTGTGAACCTTCAGAATTATTGCCTCTCTCGATTCTCTTTGTCTCTATCTACATTTGAATGAGTTATTCTAGTATGTGATTGTACATGAATATTTGTAGCTGCCTGTGTTCTGTTTGCACTATGTTCTGTAGTAGTTGTCATGTTCTGTTTGCACTATGTTCTGTAGTAGTTGTCATGTTCTGTCAAGTTTTCTGATAGATAAAATGTCAGTGCTCATTCATTAATGGTAATTTGCATGGCATTTCAGGCATTAACGTGATGGTAGAAGTGGATGACCGTGGTGGTGATGATGACCAGACTGTTACTATTTAGACTTCTTTTTAGTTCATTTTAGTCACAACATTATAATTTGTAATATTTTGTTTTTCTTGTTATGTAAACTCTTATGATTGTTATAATTTATTTTTATGATATATATATAAATCTTTTTATTTCTTAATTTTTAATATAATTTTTTGTAATTATTTTATTTTACTGATTTTTTATATTTTTTTTTTTAAAAATAAATTGAAATTTGCGAGGGAAATTTTTTTCCCTCGCAAATCCTCGATTTTGCGAGGGAACATTGTTCCCTCACAAAATCCATGGATTTGCGAGGAAAGTTTTCCTCGCAAAATCCGTGATTTGCGAGGGAACAAAATTTCCCTCGCAAAATCTTGGATTTTGCGAGGGAAACCTTTTTCCCTCGCAAAATTCCAGGATTTGCGAGGGAAAATAATTCCCTCGCAAAATCCAAAATTTGCGAGGGAAAATGAAAATTTTCCGTCGCAAAATGATTTGCGATGAGCATTTTTGCGACGGAACTTTTTCCGCCGCAAACCAATTTTGCGACGGAAAATAACTTTTTTGCGAGGGAATTTTTCCGCCGCAAAAAACTGTTTTTTTAGTAGTGTCCAAAACCAAGCATGTCGAGCTTGATGTTCATTTTATTAGGGAAAAAGTTGCTGCTGGAATTGTCACTGTAGGGCATGTACCATCAGACTACCAAGTAGCAGACATTCTCACTAAGCCACAGGTGTATGGCATGTTCGCTTTCTGTCGGGATAAACTTAACATTCTGGCTCAAGACGAAGTGCATAACGGAGAGCCATAAATAAAGACAAATGTGATTTTTCTTTCTTTTGCGTAGAGGGAATATTAGAAAATATTATCAGTTTGTTATAGATGGGTCCCACTACACATGTTAGTTAGTTATACATGCTTGCCAGGTGTAATGATATCACACGTGATGCTGCACTCTGATTTACTCATATCTGCTATATAAGCACTGTAATAGACTCTTGATAATATACGATTGAAGAACTCTTTCAGAATACTTCTTCTTCTTCTATGATTTTGGCACCATGGGCATGACCTAATAGCTTCCTTGTAAGTTGTAATCCCCACAAACCCCAACCTAAGTCATTCATGGCAAGGTACGCTAAAATGCACGACAACCGTGGTTCATCATATCCGGTACTGTTCTGGGCGACAATATAATGGAATCCCATATTCAGTCAATAAAAGAGGAGCAGGTTTGAAAGCGGTGGTGAGGAACGTGGCGTGAAAGTTTAACTCGTTTTTCACTTTGTCGCAAAGGAGTCCACATTATTAGCTATTCATACCTCTAATTAGAGGTATGAGTATATATTTTTTCTAATTTTTAATTTTTTATATATATTGTATTTATTTAGATTTAAATTATATGTTGTTTTCTGATATGTTTTTTGCACCGGGTATCTCAAATTAATTAATTTCTAGTCCTGCATTTGTCTGTAACACCAGTATTATGAAAATTAATTAATTTGAGATATTGAGTGCAAAAAACATATCAGAAAGCAGCATATAATTTAAATATAAATAAATACAATATATTAAAAAAATATGCTCATACCTCTAATTAGAGGTATAAGCACCTAATGTGGACTTTGTCACAATGATAGTTTGCCGACTGCTTGCTTCAATCCTTATGCTCACCCAGTTTCCCTACCTATCTTGAGATAGGTATGGAGAGTTCTTCCAGATATGGACCATCCAGATCTAATCTAGAGAGTCCAAATTTAATTTTTTTAACTGTCAATAATTAAATGAAAAATCATTTTTTCAAAATATGTTAATTGAAAAATTATCTTTATTTTATATTCTCTATCAATTAAAATAATTATTTTAAAAAAAAATAAAAGGTAAAAAAAATAAATCTGAACTGTCCAAATTAGATCTGGAAGACCTCTCCTATCTCAGATAGGTAGGAAAACTGATTTCCTGGAGGGTGTACGACTGTACCTCGTACGCCAACTTATCCTTAAACGTTAGGTTCAATGGCTTGTTCTTCAGAAAGGACAGATCGTTGTCGTTGTAGATACCCGAAATGACCACCGCGTTTGGGTTCCATTGATGAACTGTTTGTGCCCCTTTTATCATATTCTCGTACCATACCACCTAAATCCACAAAATCTCAGCAAATTAGGAATATTATATTCATCATGGAATCACACACAGACAGAATCTAGAGGATTAGTTTATATAAATAATATAATACATATTTGCGGTTCATCTTAGATCTTAAATAAAAAATATACTCCCTCTGGTCCTAAGGCTATGGCTATGTTGGGTTGGAGAGATAAGTGGAGAAAATGAGAAAGGGATACTTGGAAGAAAACTTCTAAATTTGACAAATTTGTTTAATATTTTAGGGAGTTTTCCCTCATACTTTTCTTTCTCAATTTTCTCTCGATCTAAACATATAGTAAATATAAGACTGTTTTGACTTTTTTTTTAGAGACTAAAGAAGTTAAATAAATTATCTAATCATAATATATGTTGTGTATCATTGAATTATATCTTAGTTTATAAGTCACACAAATTAGTTTGAAGAAAAAATAAATATAAATATTTTAAAGTAATTTATTTAACTTCTCTCATCTCTTCAAAAAAGTCAACTAGGTATTGTATTTATGATCAATTTTTATATTTATTAATTTTTTTCTAATTTATCCTATTGATACTTGTTCAACCATAATCATGAAGGAAATGAATTAAAGTATTAAAGAAGACGAATAATGTGTTTTAGAAAATATGCATGTTATATTAACTAACTTAACTTTCTTAATCTAATTAAATTAATAAATCTGTCTTATATTAAGTTATATTAAGGATACAAGTGAGCAACTCACATTGGGTTTTGACTTTTGCCTGCAATAATTGAGCGGGCAAAGAAAGCCCCAGAAGCCATTCTTTGGGATCAAAATCCTTGTCGCCGAAGAAAGCATTACCGTCATTAGGAGTACACTGATGTGGTTAATTATCAGAAAGGACCATAATGTTCTGAGCAGCAAGCTGATCACCACAAAGGCGTAGGCTTGAGGATGAGTCATAGTGAGGAAAATAGGATTGTTCACGGCGATGCCGGCTTTGGCGGCTGCCAAACCCAGAGAATCAAGAGTTTGATCGATCCGGTGTGACTGGATTAGCGAGTGAACATGTACGTGGCCCAGGTGAGACGCACACAATTATGCCCCAAATGGTGCAATTGAGATACAATGTTGCGTATGGCTTGCTTGTCTAACCCTTCTGCTAGCATCACACTCATCATACGAGATGGCCAGTTCGCACATAGTAACTTCACACGTTGTCCTGTGCGCGAATCCACAACCCATCTATCACTTTTTGAGAGTGGAAGGAGGAAAAGCACCATTGTAGCAACTTTCATTAAATATTGTGCTCAGTTTTTTTTTTTTTTTGTTCAATATTGTGCCTAGTTAAAGTAAATGGGAAAAGTTTTACCGGAATAAGGTGACAATGTCGTGGTATCAAGCAATGACACCAGTGCCGTTGAGGTTGGTGACGTCACTCAATGAGTGGCGTCAATCCATTGAGTGGCGCCTTTATAATGTTGATCCATTTACCGCAAAAGTAGATGTGGTGTTTATTACTTTTGGCTTTTAAACAACTCTTGGTTACTTATCAATTGTAAAAGTTGGGTTGAGTTATACTTTCTAAAACAATCTTCAGTTGAGATTACCATACTAATAACTTTTTTTAAAAAAATCAAATACAAATCTCATCATAATAACTAACTTTCACCAAATTGACCTTTTAAGAATGAACTTTCGATAAACATAATTTTCACAAACTAATTACTCCCTTCGATCCTAAATATAAGATAAAGTTAACTTTTTGAAGAGTTTAAGGAAGTTAATTAAATTAATTTAGAATTTTATTATTCTTCAAACTAATTAGTTTGACTAATAAAATGATATATAATATAAGAATACACAATATATGATATGATTAAGTAACTTATTTAGCTTCACTAATCTCTAAAAAAAATAACCAATTTTGTATTATATTTCTAACTAGAGGAAGTAATTAACTAAACACACACTAGCTAGAGGTTATAGGTCGGCATGAAGATGCAGCTAGTGTGTGTTTAGTTAATTACTTCCTCTAGTCATAAATATAAGACAAAATTGATTATTTTTTTAGAGATTAATGAAGCTAAATAAGTTACTTAATCATATTATATATTGTATGCTCTTATATTATATATCATTTTATTAGTCAAACTAATTAATTTGAAAAATAAAAATATTCTAAATTAATTTAATTAGCTTTCTTAATCTCTTCAAAAAAGTTAATTTTGTTTATCGAAAGTTCATTTCTTAAAAGGTCAATTTGGTGAAAGTTAGTTATTATGATGAGATTTGTATTTGAATATATATATATATATATATATATTTTTTAAGTTATTAGAACTAAAATTCACTAGCCAATCTGCACAAAAATTACTTTCCTTGATAAAGTTTAGATGAGTTTGGTCCCCAGGCTCACCAGGGTCATAACATATCTTAAATAAAAGCTATGTTTTTAAAAGAAGAATTACATACATGTTCTAAAAAATATTATTTATTTATAACTTTTAGAAAAAATCCCAAGAAAATATCACTTGAACTTTAAAATCTTAAATATTTGATTTCCTAACAAAAAGAGTTATCAATTACTTTATTGTTCTTGTTAATCTCATTACTATTGTTGAGAACGTGATTTTAAAATTAAAGTGGTATTTTTCTATCATTATCTCAAAGTTTTAACCACTTGTATATTTAAAATGTAATGCTTTTTAAATAGTATTGAAAAATTAAAATAGTTACTTTTTTATTGAGAGAATGGCGAATAAATACCAAATGAAATTTTGAAAACCCCAAAAGTCTATAAAGGACATAAAGGTGACAGATATCAAATTAAGATTTTAAAATGTTAATGAATTTAACATTATGCCCTCAGCTGTTAAATTTTTTTTTTTAAAAAAAAAAACTGAGCAGCACCATTGCCGGCGGATTGAACACACACTACTACAAAAAAAACGAAAAAACGACCTAAATAAGACCCAATTAACGTCCTTATTCAGAGGGACGTCTTGGACAGGGTAGTTGCTTTGTTTATGGTTTGTCGTCCTGAAATTAATTCCGGACGCAATATATTAGGCGTCCTGAAATTATTTCAGGACGCCTAATATTAGTCGTCCTGAAATTATTTCAGGACGCCTAATATTAGTCGTCCTCAAATAATTTCAGGAAGCCTCATATGACGCGTCCTGAATTACTTTCAAGACGCCTAATTTTTTTTTTAAATGTCATATGAGGCGTCCTAAATTTCTTTAAGGACTCCTTAAAGTATATTTTGGCGTCCTGAATTTAATTTCAGGACGCCTTATGTTAGTATTTTTTTTTAAAATTGTTACAATATATGAACACTATTCCAAAATTGCCTGCAAAACATAGGGAAACAATATTTACAAGCCAAGCCACAGTGCTCAAATAATTCCCAACAAATCAGACTGATTAGCAACAGAGAGACATATATAAACTAACTATAGTGCACTATATAAACTAACATTTGAAATACATGAGCATCAACAACAATTATGTCAAAATGAAATACATACATGATGGAGCATTGAAAACTAAAATTTAGTTGAACTAGCTAGTAGACTACCAACAACAACAATGTCAAATTCACATACATTTGAACTAGTGCACTACCAACAACAATGTCAAATTCACATATATACCTATATGTATTGCAGAAGATGTTTAGCCATAACGTCTCGAATCATATCGACTTCGTCATCCGAAAACGGAGCAACACTACTATCAAAAAACTGAAATTGGAAAACAAGCAATAATAAGATAAACCAATGAAGTACTTCACTAATGAATGAAATAATTTAAAACTCATCAAGTGTGCAATCAAATTCTAATCATAATTTGAGAATCATGGAGCGATCACGTACATTTTGAAAACCTGTAAGACGTCCGAGGGAAACGATGGCGTGCATGTGGTGGATAACGTAGTATCCGCACTCGGTCTTCCCTGGTTGTCGAGGGCACTGTAAATCAAAAGCAACTTGTTAAAATGAATAAAGGCATATCGAAATTTATTGTGTCAATGAAAGAACTTGAATTGAAACTACTTACCTTTGGATAATACCACTTCGGTCCACCTTGGTCTTTTGATCCAATAAGCTGTCTATACGTCTTCAGACCCCTAAATCATTAAAATGGAAATTACAAGACATGAAAACAATTCATTTAAAAGAAGAATCGATGATGTAGACAAAAATTTACTTACTCGGCAAACATGGTTTTGATGTCTTCGTTTGGCTTGCCACCTAAGGAATCCAACCAATAACATGCGTTCTTGCCGGGACAGACAACAACCAGGGTCCAATGACCACTACAAAATATACATATTAATATTAAATTAAGAAAATAAAGCAATTTATTCTAGAAAATGTAATATAGACAAAACTAAAATACGTACCCTTCAATTATTGGCGCTAGATAACAAGTCTTTTCTCCGTCGCCCTACAGAAATCTGGGGGCAGCTTCTTCATCCTATGAAAACATACAAAACATATTATGTGAGGAACTTAGCAATGAAAATGAATCGGGAATCATCACTCAGTAATGTGTGTCCTACCATTAGAGGTGTCATCACAAAATCAATAAGATGAGACGGCCAAAGGATGAACGATCCTATGGAGACCTCTAAATCAGGAACCTCCTCATCATCGATCGGTATGGCTGTCCTTTCTTCCCCCTCTCGCACACTTGTCACAGTCACCCGACGTTGGTCTTGTGGAATTGGGTTGTTATGGTGGATGGTTTGCTCTAAGTAAACAAGACCATCGGCAACCATACGCCGGTGTGGGACATCCACATGTAGTGTGCAAGGACGTCCTCCCTGTCGAGTGTGAGAAGGCTCGCCAATATCAACTTGTTTACGCTCGCCACCGATATCAACTTTTGGAGGCCGACCACCGATATCAACTTCTGGAGGCCGTGAACTGTCGTTGCTGCTGGGGAAGACTGGAAATTGATTGGTTGGCTGTCCCGTACTTTCCTTCTTATGTATCATGGACCTCATCTCACCTCGTACTTGTGCCAAAATCTCATCTACGAGGTTCGCCCGAATTTTTGCCACGAGCTGGGGACTAGGGTTGTCGTCGTCATGTGAACAACGTGAACGCCGTCCAAAGTATTTTGCGACACTAACTCCCCGTGGCTCCCCTCGAACAGCGTCAAGAAAATCTGGCTTCCCAATCGCCGTGGACAAAATGTCCATCCGTGTAGCTGGCGTGAATGAACCCTGGGAGCTCTGCTGCTCAAGTGAATCCTGCAGCAAAAGATTGTTCAGAAATAATGTCTAAACTTGCGTAATGTGAAACAATTGAGGCTAGTAAATACGTCTAATTTAACAACTTACAATCTTGTGGGCGACCTCAGCTACATCTGCATTGACGTATTTGTCACCCTTCATCCTCACAACTTTCCATTTTTGGTGACGAGGAGGACGGGCAGGGGGCTGGACAACAATGGACGGATCGGTCTGGGAAGCTTCCTTCATTCGCTCCAACTCTTCTTCCATCATCTTCCGTTCCAGCTTTTTATATCCACCTCTGGACATGCAATGTGGATAGTTATTTCTTGCTTGCCTCTCTCTATTGGCTTGAGCCTTTTCCTGTGACACGAAAAAAAATAAAAATTAGCAAACGATGTCAAGTACATTCAACTAAAAGATAAGATACGAAAGAAATATTACAAGAAATTCAGGATTTTACCAAGACGCCAAAAACTCCTGCCAGTCCTCTGGAGAAATGAAATCGTACATCGAACAGGAATCCTCGTTCCTCTTTGGCCCTCGAATGTACTTTTTTGTCAGCTTGTTCTTAAAGTCCTTCCATCGTAGACGAACTTCGCCCATCCAATGCTTGTTCATCGCCTTATTGTTGGGGACATCGAATGTTTGCTGCAAGGTAAAAGAGAAGATCATTACTTACATATAAAGTAAAAAGAGTAAATCAACAAATACATTATGTGGAAAGTGATATACCAAAATTTGTGCCCAGATCAAGTCCTTCGTTTTTTGAGGAACCAATCTCCAATTAGGGTAGACAATGCGAACTTTGCTTCGAGCCAGATAGCCTAAATAGCTAATGAAATTGTCCTCCTCTTGACCAATTGGATTCATATTGGAATCAAACTCCACATGCAGCCGCTTCTTTTGATTATCACGGCGTGCAATTACCGCACCCATATGCGTGCTCCCTCTACCCTTTCTTTTAACGGGTTTATCAACCCTATCACCCGATGATTCCTCTGAGCTCGACATATTCATGTTCATCAAGGACAAATCAATGTTAGATAGGTTATTAAGTAACAAGCAAATAATAAAGAAAAGACAAAAAAAATCAAGGATTGGAAGAAATTAGAGCAACATACCTCAAGAGTAGAAGAAACAATGGATAATGAGTGTTTGACAAATTGTACTCCCTTAAATCCATAAATCAAAGAATTCAAGTAGAATCATTTTTAAGCAAAATAAAAATTTATTAAGCAACCAATTCAAACATATCATAAACCACTCTCGAGAACACCCAAACAACCACAACTTATCAAGACATGAACAATTCCGACAGTATAGGATATGATCACTTCCTATAAGGCTTTCAACAGCACTTCATCTTTATTTAGTTCCAACTAATTAAGCACTTGGAATCTTTGGCATCATTTCAATCAAAAGAAAGTATACAGAATTTCTATTATGCAAGATGACATATCAATTAAGGAAACTAAGACAAAACATCACCAACTAGCAAGAAGCACATTACCGATTAAATGGGTTTTGGAATCAAAGAACAAGAGGGAACGGACAAGCTTACTTGGTTTCGCAGGTTTCGATCGGTAAGGAGGCGGAGTGAGCGAGAGAGAGGCAGGAATCCTAATCAGAAGCAAAATCCAGTCCATAAGCAAGAAGCATTAACGGTTAAAAGGGTTATTAGGAATCAAAGAACTTAAGAACGAACAAGCTTACTTGCTGGGTTTGGTGGGTTTCTTCGATCGGGAAAGAGGCGGAGTGAGCGAGAGAGAACCACGAGTGTGATCAGTGACGACGGCGAAGACGGCGTAGACGGCAACGAAAGGACCGGCCTTGGAGAAGGAGAGAGACGAGAGTGTGAGTGAGGAGAAATACGAGAGGATTTCGCGTGTTGTCGGAGAGTATGTGAGTGAGAGAAAATGAAGAGGCGCGCATGTATATTAACCTAAAAAAATTGAATATAGGCGACCTAAATATGATTTCAGGGCGCCTCTATTCCGAGTTTGGCGTTCTGAAATTCAATTAGGTTGCCATTTTTTTAATATTGGCGACCTGATTATCTTTCAGGTCGCCCATATTAAAATATTGGCGACCTGATTCCTAATCAGGTCGCCAATATTATTAAATTTCCTAATTTCTATTAAAAAAACATCATCGGCGCCAAACAAAAAATTCATGGCGCGAAGTAATTAATATGGATTGCCACATTAAAGGCGTCCTGAAAGTTATTTAGGACATCTGAAATTAATTTTATTGCAAAAAAATTAAATCCCATGGCGCCAAACAAACAAAAAATCATATTTCTATGGCGCGAAAGAATTTTAGACGTCCTGAAATATATTTAGGACACCAAAAACCAATTTAAGGAGTCCTGATATCTTATTTAGGACGCTGAAGAATAAACTTCCTTAAAAATAATTACAAGAATGCCACCGCCTTCATTTTGGACGTCCTGTTTAAAATTAAGAACGTTTTTTAGGGTAGTAATATCCAATTTTTGTAGTAGTGACACACACAGAGATGGGTGTTGCATCTGGAGAGAGAGGGATAAGATCTCAGGGTTTTTGGGGTGGATTTGATAGGCAAGATGTGATTCTTGGAATTGGAGTTGGGTTTGAAGGCAGACGGTGTTGGAGAAGCCAATGAGCATTTGGACAACTTGATTGAAGGAGGAAGTGTTCGCTTGGACAAAAGTATTGGGGTAAAGGGTGGAAGATTCGGATCTGGTGATGGGTTTAGGATGTAGTGGTTGTTGGTGCTGGACTCCATTGTTAGAAGGGGAGGGAAGGAGAGATGAAGAAGAAGGTGAACAATAACCCTGGCCTTTCACAAAAATCGTAATGAGATTAACAAGTTCATCAAAACTTGTAATGGGTTTAACAAAAGCATTTGTACGTCAAGTGAAAACATGTCAGTCTGGGTTCACCAACATTTGAACACTATGAACAAAAGTAGTAATGGCATTAACAAATTCATCAATGATATTCACAAGACTTGTAATGGGTTTAACAAAGGCGTTCGTTAGGTGAAAATATGTCAGTCTGGGTTTACCCATATTTGAGCATTATGAACAAAAGTCGTGATGAGATTAACAAGTTCATCAATAGTATTCACAAGACTTGTAATGGGTTTTAACAAGGGCGTTCGTTAGGTGAAAATATCTCAATCTGGGTTCACTCACATTTGAGCACTATGAACAAAAGTTGTAATGGGATTAACAAGTTCATCAATGGTATTCAAAAGCCTTGTAATGGGTTTAACAAAGACGTTCGTCAGGTGAAAACATGTCAACCTGGGTTCACCCACATATGTGAAACCCATTATAAGTCTTGTGAAAATTATTATTGAATTTGTGAATCCCATTAAGAATGTTGTTCAAAGCACACAAATGTGGGTGAATATCACCAAAAAAAACACATTTGTTAAACCCATTACAAGTTTTGTGAAAATCATTAGTGAACTTGTTAATTTCATTACGATTTTTGTTAAAAGTATTTGCTGATGGAAACATACAATTCAGTATTATTGATCTTGTGAAAGCCATTAAAAATCTTGTCAACCCCATTACTGAACTTGTGAATCTCATTACTAATTTTGTGAAATTTCACACTTACTGTTCACCTTCTTCCTCAAAACCCATATATTGTTCAACTCAAGAGGAGGTAGAAGAAAGTTGTGTGCAACGGATCTGGAAGGAGAGCACGAACACAAACGACACTGACGGAAAAAGGTTGGTTTTTGATCTAATTCTTTAAAGAAGGAGGTTGAAGACAATGGGACAATGATTAAGGTTGAAAACGAAGGTCTCGCGATCACTACGGTGGGAAGAGAAAAAGAAGCCTGTGGTCTCCGTGGTCTCTGCTGGAGATGAGGAAGTATGGTAGTTTGGTCTTTTGCCCAAATATTCAAAAACTCATATTCATACATGCTTACCTCTCTGTCTTTTTCCCTTTTCAGTAAACATTTCAGGGTTTTTGAATTTAATTTGGTCGTTATTTGTCATTGTCCATTTTTAGGTATTTGAAACTGTTTGTAATTTTTTTCCAATTAAAAATTATAGAGCTTATAAGTTACAATATGCGTTTTTTTCTAAAATATAGAGATTATTATAAGTTATAATTAGTTGCTGAAGGAGGGATTTGGCTCCTACCATTTACACTGTAGAGCTCTTGGATTGAAACCTGGAAATACATTTATATATAGCCATATAACTTGGCACACTATTATTTGTAGGAATTATCATGCATGCCGCGTTCATATAAATTTAACCTTAAAAAATCTGTCATGTGTGTGTGTGTCTCGCCATATTTTAATTTACCTCTCTCTCTTTTTCTTATTTATCTCTTTTTTAAATTAATAAAAAACGGATGAGATCAAAACCCCGTAAAAGAGAAACAAAAATAGCTAAACAAAGGCTCTTTATAGATTAATAACATTAAAGACAACAGTTTATATAGTTCAAAGCACTCAGACCCACAGAATAGCTCAACATATCATTTTTCCCCCCTCCATGAACAACATGCAAGATCGATGGCTGAGTGGTTTAAACTAGACCTGTCTTTTTGTATACTCCTATGCCTCACTTATTATTTCAGCTAGAGACCTATTTATGAGGCTGCAAATTAAAACAGAAGACGATGGATCCATGTCATGGAATGCTTGCCTTAGGACTGGGATTGGGAAGAGGATAGTATGGACGAAAAGGCGAGTTGGGTAAGCTCCTGGAAGAGGAGCCAGGCTGGAATGATGGCCCACGAAATTGAGCTCCGGCACCGGCGGACGACGGGTGGAATGGCGTTGAAGGCAAGAGAGGAATGTCGTCGAGATCAACCAATGGCTCTAAGATTGCGACAACCTCAGACATGGTTGGTCTTGCTCTCGGGGGACGGGCAAGGCAGCGAGCAGCCACTTGGAACGCTGTCTGAGCTCCTCTGTGGGAGTAAACACCTTGAAGGCGAGGGTCCATCAGTTTGGTAAATTTTTTTCTCTGTGCAAAGCTCGACCTTACCCACTCTACTAAACTATGCTCCCCTCTTGGCCTATTCTTGTCCATGGCCTTTCGTCCTGTCAGCAATTCTAGCATAACTACCCCAAAACTGTACACGTCACTCTTCACCGTAAGGTGTCCTGCAACAACATGATAAATTTCTGCTGCAGTTTAATGGAATCACATGGTATGGAGGTAGCAAATGGAAACAGGTATACTTAACAGAGCCACGAGTAGCAACAACATGATTTTGACAATGATCGTAAGCTCGTTTTGTTGGATAAGTTAACCATGTAAGAAACATGTCTTATACTTGACTGAAGGTGAGAATATGAAGAGATTTTGAAAGGTCAAACATGGTTTGTTAGGATTTAAAAGTAAGTGAGACCCACGAAAACTCTAATCCCTGTTAGTATAAGATCTAGTTAGTAGTGTAAAAGAACTAAATCTTATTTTAAGAACCGGATGAAGTAGACAGGACTTTACAAATGGAGTAGACTAGCTATATATATCTACGTACGTAGGTCCAAGTAAACTGACCTGTCATGACATATTCAGGAGCTGCATACCCTAAAGTTCCCATTACTCGAGTAGACACATGAGTTGAGTCCCCCTCCGGACCATCTTTGGCAAGTCCGAAATCAGAAAGTTTTGCATTGAAGTCCTGAAATAGAAAATGATAAGATACTGGAAAATAAAAACCATACATTAATTGAAAACAACCATATATGTGTATATATAAGTTGAAAACTTGAGTCTCACTACTGACCGCATCCAGTAGGATATTAGATGTTTTGAAGTCCCTAAATATCACTGTTCTGTCAGCTTCTTCATGCAGAAATGCAAGGCCCTTTGCAGAACCAACCACAATTTTCAGTCTGACCAGCCATGGAAGTGGCGTAGACCCTGCTTATATAATACAGCACTATTATTTTCTGATATATGTACCATAGCCTTTAGCACAGCATAATTAATCATGCAACTAAATTATGAAACATAAAGAAAATAAAATAAAATAAAAGGCTTCCAAATACACAATTCTAAGGCTATAATAAGTAAATAAAGTGTAAAGACATATATACTCCTAAACAGTTGGTTGTCCAAGCTTCCTCGAGGCATAAACTCGTACACCAGTAACCTTTTTTCTTGCTCAATACAGTAGCCTATTAATTTAACTAGATTCGGATGCTTGAGTTCTCCAAGATACTTGACCTCAGTCTGCAATAATGAAACAGCAAGATATATATTATTTTTTCCGAATCGTACAAAATAAATTAAGTAAATGTAAACCTAAACCTTTTTCCATGAAAAGGAGAGGTACGAATATATATGGCTAGCTCATTAATTAATAATAAGAAACATATTTACGGTAATATAAATGAGGTCTCATACAAGCCATTCTCTGTGGCCTTGAAGTCCTCCAATGGTAAGAATCTTTACCGCAACCGCAATATTCGCCGAGCCACCAGTTGGTTTTGCTTGTTTTATCATACCTTTAAAAACACAGCCAAAGCCTCCCTGGCCAAGAATACTGCTAGGTCTAAAATTATATGTGATTTCCTTGAGCTCCTCAAAAGAAAACCTTCTAAGGTTGTTAGAAAATTTTATTTCCTCGAAATGCGACAAGGATGATGATCCAGCTCCTGATTCGGATTTCTTGGTAGAGTGGTCGCTTTCTGCTGATGAATAACAGGAAAATGATATCAAATCAAACATATAGCAGAAAAAAGAATGCATGATGTTTTCCCTTGACATATTCATAAATTTGTTAAAAAGTAGCATTAATAGTGTAATTGTGCAGAAATTAATGACATAGAGGCTGCACACAAAAAATTATAGAGATTCAGAATTTTCTTAAAAAAACGATACACAGTCCCATAAAACTTAATTTATAAAGTAAAAGAAAATAACAGTCCCTTTGAATAGTAAAATAACAGTATATATCATTCATTTTTTATATAATATATTTATTAAAATATTTCATAAGGTTTAGTGCAAGTTTAGAAGTAAAAACAACGCCCATTCAACCTTACTTCACAAATCACAGGTACTATATTTCATTGACAGTTTAGGAAATTTCTTGATGGATCTAATGAACATTAATCAGCTGGACCCTTGTATTAAAAAAGATTATAGAAAAAATCCACAGAAAATCTAAATGCATGCCACACAAAATATGCAGGTCATGCAAATGAAAATGTTTTCCCCCAAGAACTTGTAACTCTATTTGCAAAAACAAAATTATGAAGAATCCCTGGACACAGAACAAAATGAAATCAAAGATCTAGAAAGCACATCCATCACGAACCAAAATTCAATTGAAATGTCAAACCAAATCATTGGCAGCCATAGAACTAGCCGCTAGTTTTGATTGAAGTAGGGTAAATTTAAGTGGCTGCAGCCTGCATTTAGTGTTGACACCAAATGAGATTATGAGGGCTTACGACAAAATTGCTATAATATGTCGTGACTCAGAAATTTAGGCTGTCTGTTCAAGATTTTTCCCCTTTGAAGAATAAAGAGTTGATAACCCAAAATAAAGGGCCATTCAGCAATTTCATTGGCTGGGCTGAATCCGACTCTCCAACGTATTTTGAAACATTGGGTGGCCTTTCAACTTTCAAGGACCGACCTTTGAGCCATTTGCACATGAGTTAAATAATGAAAACCTGAATGTGTGGCTCCAAAGAATGAATGCCATTGCAATTTACAAGCCTTTTCCGCTAGAAATGACACAAAGAAAAAAAATTGGTAATGGCAAAAGAGAAATGATATTTAACATATTGAGGGATGGACGAAGCGGAAAGCTTGATTCTTCCATAGAAGAAATTAGCACGTCTCAACCACCTTATTCAAAGAATTCTTAGATTGGGGGTGTCAGTTGTGCCTTGTCAGTTGCGCTTCCTGCTGCGCTTTAAATTTAGGGTCCTTTCCAAATCTTTTTTCGTGGTTCTTTGTATCATTAGATCCTACATGAAATATGTGACATTTTGATATAATAGAGTTGTTTTCGATGTCTTAAGATTTTTCAAAGACTCTAAATGAAAAAGAAGCTATACAATTTTGGAATTTTGAATCTTTAAAAAATAGTGAAAACAAATCAGTCTTTTACCCATAATATATGAAAATGTCACTCATTTCATATAGAATTTAATGTTCAAAAGAATCACAAACAAAATATTTGGAAAAGGCCCCAAATTTCAGGCGCAATAAAGGTAAAGTGAGAAGTTACAACTGACACCCCAGCCCATAGTTCTCAAGCTGAATGTATCACACAGAATTACGACAACGTAGTAAATTAATTATCTGGAAGTAGTTGTTAAAAGATGATAGCAAAGATATCCAAAAACAAAAAATAAAAACTGATGAAAAATCCAACAAGAACGCTGAAACAAGATGGAACACCATCCTGTGGACTAATACCAGAGCCAGCGTCCTCTTTGTCTTTGGACTTCAAAACTAAGCAGCCTCCGACGACAGCACTCAACCTCCTCCACCATTTCTGACCTCGAGCTTCGACGTCAGTTTTCTTCTTTGCCTTTGATTTTTGTAGGTTCAAAGCACCAGCCATTTCTTCACAACCAAACACACATTCGCCTGCAAATAAAGTTCCATTTACACACCGTCCACAAAACTTCAGTGCAAACAGGAAAAAAACAAGGGGAAATGCACCGAAGAACAACAAAAAAAATAAATGCAGAGAGAGATATGAATGAACTCCAAATCCTAAAGTAAACCGGTGGGAGAATTCGGAATCGGAGAAGCCCTTAAAATCATAAAACACGAATACAGAAAACGAACAGCTCGCATGAAAAATGGGGTTGAATATTATTCTATTTCGTGAATATGATAACACAGAGACGATAAAAGAGACATGCAAAACAAGGAGGGAGAGAAACATCACCAGAGGGAAGTCGCGGGGGCAGAGATAGATCAGAGGAAAGTCGAAAAAGAGAAGCGCTTGTGTTGAACGTAAAGAAAGAGCGGTTTATATAGTAGTGGGCATTGTGAGTGAGGGTACAGATGTCAGAATCAGTGAGATGCAAAGACGCGAGCGAGAATGCAAAAAGGAAGAAGCAAGAGAATAGAGAGAAAACATGCGTTATGAAGAAAAAGGGCGGGGGAGAGAGAGAGAGAGGAGAGAGACAAAAATCGGTGGAGATGTTGGTTACTCATTGAATGCAAAACAGATACATTAAGAAAGGGAAATGAATTTGAAAATGGAAATTGAGATATCAGAAAAGGAAGAAAAGCATCTAATGATTCATTGGCCACCGGGAAGTCACCGGAGAAGAAGAGCCAAGCCCAAGTCATCAACAAGCAACAGCACTAACCTCGTGTATACATACACCCCATTGCAAAATTATAACGCATGTTTACATTTACTGATAAAACTGTATTGTAAATTTCAAATTGTTCAGCAGGATCAAGGTGCATGAATTTTGTTAGCTTTCAGTTTTAAACTTCCATTGACTTACTTCACATTTATATCTCATTACTTCATATTAATTTGTCTCTTCATCACTAGTGCAACAAGAGTGTGCAATGAACAAAAGTTGGCCTGGTTAGTAAAAGGGTTGACTCATAATTATAATATTGTAAGCTCAAATTCAACCGATATGAAGAGTTTGTTGATAGACAATCTATAAATGCCTCTATAAGTACTCTTTGAATCCGGAATCATGTCTATCCCTGATGAACCCCCCCATCCTTGGTTAGCCCCAGAACACAATTCACCTAAACTTTTTTTATGTGACCTTGTGATCAAATGTAGAAAACAATCTTCACGCTTGTAAAGGAAAGACTACTAAATATGTCAGCGTGCCTTACCCCTGGTGAGCCCCAGAACCCAACTCACCCCAACATTTTATGTGACCTCGTATGTTCAAATCCAATAACAGTCTCTCCACTTACAAAGTAATACTACTTACATCTGTCTCTTCAGCTTGAAGCCTATTTGGTAGGAGTCTTATGTATTGAATTGCTCTTTTATTTTATTTTTTTTCTTTTTGTCTCAACTTGGGATATATTCCTATTATTTACTCACATTAAAGGTATAAAATTTTGCAAAAGTTAATTATTTTATTGTAACTTTGGCGAAAGGAAGAAAAGGGGGAGATGAATTTAGGAAACAAATGGGCAGAAAATAGATATAGAAATTGGTGAAAATCACTTATCAGGTGGGCCCACTCATTGCATCTACAGTTTCTCTGGCCAAAGAGGTCATCACATAAAAAATTAATTACTACAATTTATTTTTTAAAACAATTACATCCGAGGTTCCTAGTTTTCATTTTTTTTAAATCTTATAAATTAACAATTATGTATGATTTATAATTAGTATATTTATTTTTCAAAATTAAGTATAAAACACTTAGGACCAGACGACAAAACTTTTCCTAAAAATAGGAAACTGGCGACAGAATTTGACAATATATTGTCGCTAAATGATCCGCGATAAAATTTCATCCCTAAATCAGTTTGGCGACGGAGAATTTTGTTGCTAAATTATTTTAGCGATAGAATTCCGTTATTAATTTGTTGTTTTTTTTATAGTGTAAGTGTCTTAACTGGGCTTAAAACCCATCATCTTCCCTTCCCATCCTCTTCTCTCTCTTTTCTTTTATAATCATGAGTTCAACATTTGACTAGTCCAAATTTCGTTTTATACAAAATATCATTTTAATCTCTTATTGTAGTATTGATTTTTTGACTTGATGTTGTAGTATTGGATTAATCATATCAAAATTTAGAATTTTTTATTTAATTAACATTTTTTTATAATTTAACATTTTAATAATAATTATATACTCCCTCTGGTCCTAATTATAAGACCTAGTTGACTTTTTTGAAAAGATTAAGGAATCTAATTAAATTACTTTAGAGTAGTTATATTTTTATTGTTTTCTTCAAACTAATTAGTTTGACTAATAAACTAATGTATAATTTAAGGATACACAACAAATGAAATAATTAAGTAACTTATTTAGCTTCATTAATCTCTCCAAAAAAAGTTAACTAAGTCTTATAATTAGAACCGGAGGTAGTAAGAGATTAAATCTGAACCATTCACTAATATTGATCTAATAATTAGAAAAAGAAAGATGAGGGAAGAGGATAGAAAGTGAAGCGAAGGGGTTCTAAGCCGATCTTCGGCTAGGTTCAATATCGATTATTTTTACACATCAGCCCTTAACCTCAAAAGTGACTATTAGGAATGACTCCTCTCTTGACACCACTTTGGAAAGAACGGATAATATCTGTCGATAATGAAGAGGGAAGGGAATCCTCAAATTGAGCTGATCCTATAAGACTTAAGTCAAACAAAGAAAGGTAAAGCTCATGAAGAAGCACTCAAACTGGCTTTTCACAGAAAACAATGCTAGTGTATGTTAAGAGGACTATCATTTGTCTGGACAGAGAAGAAGGCCTCTCAGAAGAGGAGCTTGGGGCTGGACCCAATAGTACGTTGCAATTATAATTTAATCTCCTTCTTTTCTTAAGACGGGAATTTAACAAGACCTTTGGGGATTAAGTATTAATGTGTAAAAATAATCCTAATTCACTCTCTATATAATCTAATCGACCTAAGACATTGGACCTATGCTTGGTGATATGAAATTAAGTATATTTTTTGTTAAATTATACATTTTTAAAATATTCTTATTATTTATTAACGCATCTATAAAATTTGCAGCAAGACATGCATATTATTTACAAACAAGAAGAAAATTCGACATATTGTATATTAAGCTCCATGAGTATTTTACAAATAAAAAAACCAATTATGCATACAATTTGGTGCAAAAAATTCTATTTTGTTGTCTTCAGAGTGAAGCCTATGACGTACGTGTGTATATTTTATCAAGTTCTAAAGGTACTGTGTTGAATCAATCTGCGTGATAATTTTTGTGCATGGTGTTGACTTCAAATTCCTCTTTTTTTTTTTTTTTTTTTTTATGGGGACCTAACGGTCCAAGGCAGGGTCGAACCCTGATTCACTTAGCACAAGGCCAGATATCATACCACTGCGCTACTCAAGACGTACTTTGTTGGTAAATCTCATTTAGCAATAAATTAAGAATCATTTAACGATGATGAGAAAAACCCGAGTCAGCCTCTTAAAAACGATAATAAGCGTAAGGATAAGGCTATTCCTTTGAAAAATATTAAAAACAAATTATAAAACACATGAATCTCTTTAATTAGTATTTACGTTTTCAAGATATATAAGATTAGCTAATTAAATTAGATCATTAAAGAATAACAATATGAAATATTAATACTACATAGAGAGAGTGTTGTATTCTTTACATTACACATTTAAATAATGCAACCGATCTTAAATTTCATACAAAATTTAATAGTTCATTAAAAGGTTCAATTTTTAGGAATATGTCAAGGGTCAGTATAACATACGTAACTAGGCTACAAACTATGTTTGTAGTGTAATCTTTACACTACAAACTATGTCCTATATTTATTACATTATAAACTATATCATATATTTAGGATCAGAAGTAGTATTACTTAATTAAGAGAAAAGCATATAGTTAATTGAATGTGAAAACGCAGCATTTTAGTAGATTATTTAATTTTATTTCTAAATCCAGTTGAAGATAAACTTGAGACTCGTATATTGTATTACTTTATACTAGTATATATAGTACCATATACATACAATTAAAATTAATTAAGGTTTAACAAAATGTTACCGAGACGACCAAACATGCCTTAGGGAAGCGTGTTCATTATATTCTTCTTCTTTGTTAATTGTTTGGGGAGAAGCAAGAGATCATACCCAAAAAGAAGAACAGTGGATTGGGATCCAAGTTCTGATTAGCAAAGCAGAAAAAATTTGATTCCGGCATTAATGAAGTCAGATTTAATCTAGATATTGAATATTTAATGTAGTTGACTTATCTCATAATCATGTGTGTTTTCTATTTGATTTCTTCTTTCTGGGAAATCATGTGCTTCTCTTTTTAATTTCCTTTTTAAATTTCTTTAGTATCAGTCCTGTATCAGCTATTTGGCGTTGTAGTGACTAATGACATTTCTTGCACATCAAGTGGCTTTAATTTATATATTTCGAGATTTTTTTTTTTTTTGCCAAACGGTCAATTTTATTAAGGGGGAATATCCGAATATGGTTTTGAGGCCCATAGATTAATTTAATTTAATTTCAGGTTCACGAAATTGAAGAATTACTATTTATGACCATTGGTCTTGATTAATATTAGGGAAAATTAAAATAAAGGACCTAGAAAAAATAATATTTATTATAAAGGACCATAAAAATTGTAATTACTTAGAAGGACCGAACATCATAATATAAATTTAAAATTACTAAATTGTCCCTAATCAAACCTCATATCTTATCTCGTATATTCATAATTAAAAAAATAACTAAAATTAAGACTAAAACTGCCCATCATGATATGATCATAACTTTTTTTTTCAATATATTATTTAATTAACAACTGTTAAACTCATATTTTTCTTAATTTTTATTTTTAACCCACATAAATTGCTTCTAAAACAAAAATAAATCATACAAACTTTCTTAGTCTAACATATATGATAAATTATAAAATATCTTGAATTTTATTAAAATTATAAAATTTCATTTTTAATTAAAAAAAAAATTGATTTAAAATTTTTTGCAAATTGAAGAATGTGTAATTTTTCTTTCATAGATATATATTCAAGTTGTTGAAAATGAAATTTGAGAAAACTATTGTTTAATTTAATGAATCTTATAATTTTGTATTAGTTTAAAAATAGAATGGGAAAGAAAATGTAGGAGGGAATGTATAAGATTTTGTTAGGGGCATTTTAGTACTTTTAATTTTATATTTTTATATTTGGTCCTTCTAAATAATTACAATTTTTATGGTTCTTCTCCATAAATATTTTTTCCTCTAGGTCATTCATTCTAATTTTCCCTAATATTATATGTATACTTTCCTTAATGAAATACTTAAATAATTTAATTTTTTAAAACATATTTTAAGTCTTAAAATTTGGAACATGAGTGGCAAATTATCACTTGGACTTATTAGCTAAATGATTTTTTTTAATTGTAAAATTTGACATGAGATTACTCAAGGACCATAGCTCTAAGCTGTAATTATGTAATATCATGGTCTTAAAATTAAATTGAATTCATCGCCCAAATTTTCATTTAATTCACACTGTATTAATAATATTCAAAACCATATAAACACCGATCAAGATCCAATATGTTTCATATCATCAATTTGATCTGTAAAACAAGACACCCAATCAGCAATGTTTTTGTTGTAAAAATGATTAATTATATCGATTTTGATTTTTAACTGCAACATTTTATATTCCAAACGATTAAAATTATTGAAAATCACACAGTGAGATCCCAAGGTACAGAAATAATCACAAAAAAAGTCTCATACTAGATTCCCTTCACAAAAAAGTCCCTAGGGACTTTTTTGTTATTAGTTGTGAATAAGCTACATACTATCCCCTTACAAAAAAGTCTTGTTGTCAAAATGGATTTTCATATTGTTAAAATGTCTCTATAAAAATCTCATTGTGAAGATGACTTCTAATGTTGTCAAAATGACTTTTCATATTGCCAAAAAAATTCTATAATTCTAAGCATATGAAAAACGCAGAGAATTTTTGATAACATGCAAATTCATTTTGACAATATTAGAAGTCATTTTCACAACGAGATTTTCATAGAAACACTTTAACAACATGAAAAACCATTTTGGATTTTTTTGTGAGGGGAATTTGGTATAGGACTATTTTGTGATTATTTTCGTACCTTGGGACCTCACTGTGATTTTCCCTTAAAATTATCTTTTTAATTTTCATGTTATATTATTTTATGTTGTTTATATATTTTTAGGACAATCCATTACTAAAATATGATTTATTTATTTATTTTTTATTGGTCGGCACCCATTTTGTCCTTCCCCTTATCTGATGGCACATATATATGGAGGTATACTAAAATTAGGATATGGATCATCTATTTTACTTCCTCCAATGCCGAATATAAAACGCAGTTGAGAGATTTTTTCTACAGTATTCTCATTAGTTCTACAGTTTTTTTCTACTCTATTTTTCTCCCAAATTTAACACTATTATGAGGGGTATTTTATTGAATGCATGTGAGATATATTTTTTTCCATAACAATGACAAATAATTGAATTAACTAATTTCTTTTAATATCTGTAAATTAGTTAATCAAATCTTATAAAAAAAACTATAAATTGGGGAAGTATAAATAGAGATACTGGGGTGAACCATATATGTGTTATTGATGAGTTGTAAAATAAAAAAAAAAAAAAAAAATTATTTTTAAGTTTCATGCTATATCCAGATATATATTGAGCTGGAGAAATATTTTAGTATAACAAGAGGGGGTCCATATAGAGTATTTTAGTAATATATATAACAAGTGGGGGTCCATATATATGAAATGAAGTGACATGAACATTAATGGAGAAATGGTAACATTCTAGTTCGACCAGGCACAAGCATTAATGGGTTGGGTATTTTGCTACATCTATTAATGTAATGTGCATTATGCCCATACTACTCTTTGTCTACCCAAGTCATGCCCCCTCCAATAGTTTAGACATGTATAAGAATATGTCCTTTAAATGGTCTAATTTAATCACATTTGAAATTTGAGTACTTTTATTTTTAATTTTTGTTACGCTTTAGTTGAAACCGTCATCATTTAAAATAAATAAATTTTCACAATAAAATTATGCAATAATTTGGACCATGTAAGAGAGATCGATACAGTTCATTCTAAACTCACGCTACTTCATTTTTTTGTAAGATGGAATAATAATTAATAACGATGGACTATCCGACGATTCGGACACTGCTATGGTGGGAGAGTCTTTTTGGTACTTTTTTTCATAAGGCTCGAAATCAAGCTTTTAAAAAAGCAGCATTTTGATTTTTTTGACTTTTTCTTTTTTGCTAAAATATCGTTTAAACTTGTAAGATGGAATAATAATTAATAACAATGGATGGGCTTTTAAAAAATTGCTTGTTGTAATTTTTTAAAAAAGTCCAAATTGGAGCTTTTAAAAAAAAACAGCATTTTGGCTTCTTCTTTTTTGTGACTTTTGTTTTTTTTTTAAAAAATATCATTTAAACACATAAATTAATAAAGAAAAAGAATTTTTTTGGTATTAAAAAAATGCTTTTTTTTTTTATCAATATGAATGACATGCCGAATATTCTCTTTCAATTCCATTGCGGTGGTGGAATCGGAATATAAGCCAAGGTTGTTTGATTAAAAAAAACTAGGCTAAAATCTACAAAATCTCTCAGGACTTTAGGTCAATTGCATATAATTCAAAAGTTTAAATTTAACCTTGACATTATAATTTTTAACATTAAGCCCCCTTCTATTAATTTTACCGTTAAGTTACTAACAAAAACTACCACATCATATTGATGAGGATGGCGTGACATGCATCCTACATGATTTCCTACAGGGCATTTCTATAAGTTAATTTTATGATAATTATATATATTTTATAGTGGTTAAATATTTTAACCCTCAGATAAAAATATTGCATGTAATTTAATTATGCATGTGCCCAAGGCAGCCTATGAAAAGAAAACAGTAACTTTATCTTCCCCCCTGGAATATATGATACTGTAAGCTGTAAAGTGAAAATGATTGGAGACAGTCAGATTTGCGAGGTAGTCATTAAATTGGGGTGGCTTTCTAGTCAGTAATTGACCATACCTGCCAAGATACTTTAGTGAAAAGTGTCATCAAAAAACAGCCATGACTCTTTTTTCTACTTGTACTCCGTCTTCCTATCTAAAGTGCCTTTGATGTTTATTGAACATGTTACTCTGATCTGTAAGTAGTGTTTCCTGTATATGACCATATAGGAATCCACACTCTACTCTATACATTTCAAATATAATACCTTTACCACAACTTTTGGCAGATACATACATTATTAGATACATATCTACTATTAATAAACCTTGAGAGAGAGTGTGTAAATTTTGCTTTGGCAGTACGTCACATGGATCTCCGATTATATCACAGTTAAATAGTTTCCCTCTCGTCAGATTATTAAAATATGCCAACTTGCGAACATCGTACTCACAATACTATTAACACCATCATCCCAACTCGTCTTCATATGCAGAGTTTAATTTGCAGCATGCAGAGAGAAGTCGATCTTCTGAAAATATTGAATTCTTTAATTTATCGGTTTCATCCAACTTTTTTGTGTATACTAATAAAAAGATCTAGATTTAACTACTTCAAATGAATATAGAAAAAATGTATTTTACTACATAAATATTTAAAAAAGAAAAAAGAAAGAAAAGATTCATCTTATAATAATAAAAACAGGAGTAGTATATTTTTTTCTGAGCCTCTTTTTCTCACCTGTTATGGGATTGTGTGCACAGAATCCCCCTAAACCCCACCTCTTCTACTTCTCTGTGCCATGCATCTTGCTTTGCCTTTTAAACTCCCAACTAGATTTGGCTCTTGTTCCTATAAGAAAGAAAGAGAGAGATATATGGCTGATGATGATGATGCCTCTCTCTCTCTCTCCCTCTCCCTCTTTTAAAAGTCGGTCGCTGATGATTCAGATCAGGTGAACTTTCTTCAAACATCTTTCATGGTATATGATCTCATATATGATTCCAAAGCACCCAACACCTAATAAAATACACACACACACACACTCAATCACAGAATGCAAGCAGGGAATCCTATTTTTTTCCCATGCCAGATCAGAGCTGGAACTCCACTAAGGGGCACATGTACCTTAACTATAGTATATTAGTATTCATAATTTAATACTTTTTTTTATTGCAAACCTAACCCACATATTTATATATATGTGTAGGATAATATTGCAAATACTTTAAAAAGTGTCTATGGGAAAGAAGGTGCACTACTTAAAAGCCCACCATTTCCTCACTCTTGAAGGTAGATTTACTCAGATAAATTTTATACACCAATCTATCTCATCACAAACATGAACTGAAACTTATATAATCAACCAGGGAAATTAATTAATTAAGTTGGAGCTGTAATAATAATAATAATAAGCTTAGGTTTCTTGATCCGGATTCTTCAGCCGTCGGAATTATGATCATCTGAACTGTGTGGTTGTTCAATGAAACTGGTGGCTGCCGTGCTCTGGCCAGGGCCAGAAATTGTGGTTCTCATCGACGCCGCTACCGCCTTGAAACATGTTGGAGAAGCTTTCATCTTGGAGTTCTGATCTTGAAGAGCATTGGAGGAGCTGCGTTATGCTGGCTGGCTTAAAGGCATTATTAGAGGGAAGAAGGCTTTTACCATTGTGTACTGAAGTTACTGTACTGTTTATAAATTGTGATCTCGAGAGATCCAAGTTAATGTCCGAACTATTGTCAGTACTCCCATTGCTCCAACAAACTTCAGGTTCTTTCTTAAGGTTTATAGTTCCTCCTTCACAGCAATCTCTCCCCTTTAGAGCCAATAACTGCAACAATTCACATATCATACATATAAAGTAAAAAACCAACATATATATGTGCATCTGATATCCAACTTCATTATGTGTCTTTCAAGTGGAAATTCAAAATTCAAACGAGATTGTATTAATGCAGCCCCATGTTTCTGTTCATGGCAACTAGGAATATGTAAATTTCAGAAAGCAGAAAAGAAAAATGAAAAACTTTTTACAATCGGCTAATATTTAAATGTACTTGGATTCTGATGAGTTTCTGAAGTTCTGACACTGCGCCACTGACTCATGACAAGCAGAAAGCTGACGAGGGAATCGATGACTTTTAATATACAAAGAATCAATCTTATGTCTAATCAGGCAGTGAAATATGGAGACTTTTCACAGTCTATATATAAAAAGAGAGAGAGAGCAGCTAAACTTAAACATAAGAAAACCCGTTGCTCAAATCAGAGAGTAATTCAGGTAGTTGAATTTCAGAAGGTCGAGATAGAAGAAGAAGATAAAAGGTAGCGAGATGGTAGAAACTAAACTAGAAAATAACAATCAAAATTTGTAGATAGATGTTTAATAAATGGGAAAAAGATTGCGACCCTAGACCTATATGGATGCTAATAGTTCAAGTTTTAATTTCCCTTTCGTAAAAGTTTGAGTATATTGATTGAATTCATTTGATAGATATTTATTACCTCAGCGTGTAATTTGTGGTTATGAGCCTTAAGGGCATCGTTATCAGCTTTTAGAGCTTCAAACTTCTTCTTGAGAGCCTCATATTCCTTTTCGAGATGCTTGGTTTTCCATCTGGCCCTCCTATTCTGGAACCAAATAGCGATCTGCCTTGGCTGAAGTCCCAGAGCCTTAGCTAGCTGCATTTTGCGTTCAGGCTCAAGCTTGTTCCCTAACTCGAAGCTCTTTTCCAGTGCTTTCACTTGCCCCATGTTCAGCCTCTTCTTCTTCTCCCCCATCATCATCTGAGATCCGTCGTCGGAAAGCTCATCGTCCTCATGCTTGTTCTCGATCCCTGAAAATGACATGGATCTCTTCAACATCAAAGGTACTGCACCTCCTGTGTACGATTCGCAAGTACATAGATATTATTACTAACAAATTAAATTAAATTAGACATTAAGAGAGAGAGAATTGATATATAAGTATGACCTTCGAAGAGCTTGGGTGTGAAGGAGGTGTAGGCGTTGATGGAGGTGGAAGGGAGGTGATCGTGATCTTCGTGGCTCTGAAACAGGAAGGAGTGAGGAGGGAAGGCCATGGTGGTAGCTAGTAGTTGTAGAAAATGACAGAATCATTAATTATTCATGCAAGTGAAGCGATATAATGAAGAGAATCGATCAGATCATCAAAACGGGGCTTTTTGGTGCGTTGTGTGGAGGGTATCTTAGCTATATACCAATGGAAGAAGGTGACGATCACAGAGCTGTGGCTCTCACTCTCATGGTGACAGGGTTTCAGAGGAGGAGATGATGATGATGATGGGTACAGACTCTGAAAGACAGCGATATTTAGGTTGAGAGACAGCAAGAGAGAGAAGAAAGAAGAAGGAGACGAAGAGTGAGGAAACTAAAGAGAGGCGGATAAGTAAATAGTGTAAATTTATCAGCGATAGATAGGAGCCTTGGTGGACCCACTGATTTATATGGATCCTGTCACTTTCTCTCCCTCTCTTTCTCTTCTCTGCTACAGTATGTGAATGCACTGCAACAAAGATAAGCACAACCTCAATGATTCGAAATTAATTAAGAGCCTGGCGAAACAAAAATAGCATAATTATGCGATGTCAGTTTTGGAATTAATGTGTTGTTTTAATTTTGTAATTAAACTTATTAAATAAAAATTTACCTTGTATTTATCACAATGGATATACTCCCTCCCTCCTTAGCTTCAAGATCATTTTAAGTGATCGAATTGTAGGATTGTATAGAAAAAAAAAAAGTTAAAAAAAAGTTAAATGTAATAAATATGTGGAAGATATAATTTTTTTCCCCCAACAATGCCTTTATTTATAAATAAGTAAGGAAGAGAGTAATAATGAAAAAAATGACAAAAGAAAATATAATATATGGGGAATACAAGATGTGAGAGTAATTGAGGTCACAATAAGTAAAAAGCACATCTATTATTGAGACCAATTTGAAAAGAATTTGACAAAAAGGGGACAAGCTTATTCAAAAAATGGACTTTATATATAGGGACGGAGGGAGTTTACAGTATACCTATAGTATATGTCAGTATATATTTTTAATTTAGTGTTTAATATAGTACTTCATTCGATCCTAAATATAAGATATAATTGATTTTTTTAGAGGTTAAAGAAGCTAAATAAGTTACTTACTCATATCATATGATATGCATTATTAGATTATATATCAGTTTATATGTTATGAAAATTAGTTTGGAAAAAAAACGATAAATATTTTAATTAGCTTTATTAATATATTCAAAAGATTTAACTACGTTTGCAGTGGTGGAACTTAATGATGGCCAAGGCCCCAGCTGGTCCCATCTGATCTTATAAAATTTGTTAGTATATATATGTATTTATTATATGATATTTTATTTGGCCACAAAATTGGCCCCAGGTAATTTTTTATCTTCTCTGTGAACATAATGTTTGTTTCATTACTCATTGGGCTGTAAAAGGAAAGTAAAATTATTGTTTGAGATACCGAAAAGGTTAGTATAATCTTATATATTGTTTTGATTTATAATTATCAGTTATTATTTATTTTTACTTTCAAGGTTATTTGATACTATTTAGTAAATACTCCATTTGATCCTTATTTAAGGAACCAACTAACAATTCTCATAAGTCAATAAAAACAGTTAAAGTCATTAAATTTGTCCTAAAATTTAAGTAATTTTCAATATTATCCCTATTAATTATACTAAACTCTAATATCATATTAATTATTACTCTTTTTTCTTGAAAAATTTAATTATTACTCTCACTCACTACCTACCTTTTAAATTTATACATAAAAAAAATTTAATGCTATTTGGAAACAAACAAGTGTTTTATAAAAATAACCAAATATACTTGTTAGTTGGTATTTTATAATAAGAACTAAATGGAGTAATTCAATATATTTATTTTTTAGCCCAGGCAAAAAAAAATTTCTGGTTCCGCCACTGTATATTAGGGAATGAGTATTGTTTATACTCAAGCATGAATCAAACAAGTCAGATCATGTCAATCCCCGTCCACACAACAAATTAAAGAAGATAAAAACAAGAGATCGTTCTTTGTGGGGATGTTGCTTAGCTTGCTGAATGATACATATGTGGCCGCTATTATTGAATGATGATATACTAGTCTGGTCTTATTTATAAGTCCAGTTTGACCAAAAAAATTGGTCATATTTATAAGTCCATTTTGACCAAATAAATAAGATTGTGACAATTTTGCCCATATTAATGATGATGTGAGAGATTGACTAGCTATGTTGGGAAGAGAAAAAGATGAGAGAGATTTGATAATAAATTTTAAAAGGTACCCATTTATAAATGAGGGTAAAATTGGAAATTTGTTCTATAATCATTGAGATACCTAACTTTTCTTGGTATGTGAGATTTAGTCAAACTAGACTTATAAATAGGACCAGAGTGATAAGATGGTATTGGAGTCATTATGAGATTTTGGGATATTTTCAGTACTTATTAAGGACCCATTTATATCCTAACTTTAAACATGATGATGACTGAAGTGCAATTGTAGTTGGTTAAAATAGCATTCAAGATTGATTAAAGCATGCAAGTAAGGGCGAAAAAATAATTACGAAGCCTCTTGTTTTCTTTAGAGAGAAAATAAGAAAAGAAAAGGGAAGGAAAAGAATATTGGAGATGGTTTCACCATTTTCAATGCAAATCGGATCTATCTATTGAGGGTGGATCCCACTGGATGCTGCCCCCACCCCCACCTCAATGTTACCCATATCCATATACTATACAAATTACATCACAATTTTCATACACACACACACGAAATTAAGATTTAAATATGTTATTCAACAATATTTATAGATTATATTTTTTTTATGTTGAGAAATATTATTATTTAAAACTTTTGGAGTAGGGGGTGCCACCTTCACCACCCTAAATATAAATAAATATATAAATATATGATATGTTATCATTGGGAGAGTTGTCTGAATCTTCTCCACATGCCCTCCTTCTCCCCATGTGCTTCTGCTTCCCCCTCCTTTCTCTCCCTTCTGAAATCTTCTCCTCCATTTACACTCTTCCGATCCTCACAATCCATACAGCTACTTCTATTCACAATAAACTAACAAGCTACATATACAGTACCAATTTAAAAGGGAATAAAAATGTGTACAGAGAAATAAAAATATTGTAATCAAATTTCATTTTTTTTTTTATCTTTTTCAATCAAAATATATTGTTATATAGATTTTAAAATAATTAGAGAGAGGATTAATTTTGATTCCTATAGATTTTTTATTTATATATATATATATATTGGTGATGATGTCAATAAAATGGAACAATTCAATGCTCGAACAATTATATTGTTGCAGTGGGAATTAAATACAAAATACGTATGATTTTGTATTGTCATTATAATTCAACTGACACCCAAATGCCTCTTTTAAAACCTTAAATAGTTAAATATGAGATTGTGAGTCCAATATGAAGAATTGAAGGGTATAATTATGATTAGGCATTTTGGTTTGTTAATTTGATTGTGTCGAGGGAAGGGTACGTAGTGTCAAGTGACAACGTAATATAAGAATTCCATCTGGACTAGGTTAGGTGCATTGAACTAAAATATATGTAAATATTGTTATGAGGATTAGAGCATCGAATTCAAAATAGCTTATAGCCATTCCTAATATTGACGCATCATGTGTGTCTTTATGTCCATTTTTCAGGCTTTTAACTCATTTAGCACGCATAGGTAGTAGCCTTTTAATTTATAGACTATAGAGTTCTATAAAACTAGCTAGCTCCATGGCTCCCAACAATGACACATATAATTCCTTTTTCTTAATACAAATGTGTGCCTTCCTTTTGTGCTTGCTTTTATACCCCTACCTCCTCAATGCTCATAATTAAAAGTGGAACCTAGCTAGATGCCTCTTTGGAGGCATTTCTCCTGTTTTCCATTTTTCTTCTTTAACAATTCTTTCTCCATTATTTCCTACTATTCTCTTCTCTGTGTGTCACCACATTGTTAGGCTTACCTACATGTAAAAATAAGGGAAAATGACAACCAGGTCTCAAGGACCATAAAAAATAACAAAAAAGTCCTAACAAAAATTCACTTATTTGTATTGAAAAAAAAATCTAGATTTTTAAATTTTGTTGTGAATATAACACTTCCTGTTATAAATATAGTTTTTTCTGTTGTGAATGACAGATTTTAAATTTTGTTGTAAATATAACACTTCATGTTGTGAATATAGCTTTTTCTGTTGTAAATGACCATGTTTTTCAATTTTATTGTAAATATAGCACTTTCTGTTGTAAATATAGTTTTTTCTGCTGTAAATGACAGGTTTTAAATTTTGTTGTAAATATAGCATTTCTTGTTGTGAATATAGCTTTTTCTATTGTAAATGACCAGGTTTTTAAATTTTGTTGTAAATATAGCACTTCATGTTGTTAATACAAATAATATCAAAAAAGTCCCTAATGACTTTTTTGATATATGAATTTCTATTAGGACTTTTTTGCTATTTTTTATGGTCCTCAGAACCTAGCTGTCATTTTCCCTAAAAATAATTCTCTCGGCAGTTTCTTTAATTTTTTTGCATCGACCACGATATTAATTCTGATTTTTTTTTTTGAAATAGTTCAATAGAAAAAAAAAGTTGGAGGTACGGATTGATGGAAATAACATGAAGAGGTGGTTAGCATGTTTAGTAGCTTGCTGTGAATGTGATTAACCTGATTAGAGTGAGATCTAACAATAGTTATTGTGGGTTCATTTGTTAGCAATTAGCTCGCCCAGCTTTATTTTTTTCTATAACTTTTTGGACCACCTGGTATTCGGTGTAAGGTACCTCAGCTCTTACCTGAGGTCTTTTTTAAAAGTTGGGATTCCAACTTGATTTACGTACTCACTTTGTGGTCTAACTGGTTGCTACACCCAACTTTTTAAGAAGGATAACAGTTTTACAAGAGTAATTTTACAATTTTTTTTATTAAAAATAGAGAAGAGAATTGGAGAAGTCTCTTTTCTGGAACAAACAGAAGCAGGTGGGAATAAAATTCACAATTGGATGTATATATGGATTATAAATGTCGCACATTAAGAGTGTCAAAGCAAAATGACAGAAAAATTATTCATAGGATTCAGATAAGAAAATTAAATGTGAATGGATCTTCTCAATTATTTCGTTTGATATTAATAAGTCTCGAGGGATTTAATATTTATAATATTAAGTGAAATTTGAGAGAGATGTCTATATTTATTCTCAAATGAAAAAAGGGGCAACACCGACAAAGATATATGTGATATGTGGATAAAGGGAGACCAGGATGAGATGGATGTCGAGTGAAAGGATATAGGACCAATTGACCCTATTGTATGATGTTGGAAAATAGCCTAGTCCACCCTTAGTGGAGTAGGCCCAAGCCCAATAGGATTGGGTCAAAGTATAAATAATATAAAAGTTTGGGTAGATATATATGTGATATTTCCAATTATTATAAGTCATATTATTGGAGCGATAGGATATGACTTTAAAGGTGGTATTGTCTTACCGATACAATATGTCTCTCAATCGAAAGGATATATTGTCTCTCTGATGAAAGGATACGTTAGTAGAGAGGAAGGGGTACGTAGAACACTATAAATAAGCATAAGGGATTCAGTTGTGAAGAACTTGGATATAGATATTCTCACACAAAGATTCCTAATTCCCTATACTATATTTCTCTCTGTCCTTCTTCCTGTCGGTGGTGTTTTTGTTGCGCGTCATATCACTTCAACAACTATGATTCCATTAGCGTGTGTATTAGAGATTAACGGTCGCACTCCAGGAGTTGATGCTTCTAAAAGTTAGAGTTGTAAAAGTACCTATATATAATTCTTGACAGAATTTAGTGATGTTGCTAATATTTATGTGATGAGAGATATAAACGTATGCTCATGATCATGAATTTAGAAGTATTATTATTTTTCTGGTATAATACAAGTACATAACATTGTATATTGTGTTGTGCTATATATTATCGATGAAATGTTCAATAGTTCGATTCTCTTAGAGAAACATATTGAATGTGGAATAGATTTGTCACAAAATTGAAAATGGCAACTAAGAATATCATTGTTGAGTTAAATAAAGAGGACAAATTGAATAATGACAATTGGGATATCTAGCACTGAAAGGTGCAATATATTTTGGAGGAACAAGAGGCAATTGAGCCCCTAACAACAGTTGTAGCGCAACTTGCTATTGGGAATACGGCCCATATATCACAGGAGGGACCGAGAGGTCTTGAAACAGAAAAATAGCATTGCAAGAATTACATTGCTGAGCACAATGGCAGATGACCTCATGTGCGAATATGAGAATAATGAAACAACGCAAGCCATATAGGTAGCATTAAAAGACAGGTTTGGTAGTATGTCCACCTCTAAGCTTAGACGATTAACTATTAAGTTTGATACGCTTGAGCTTAGGCCAAACAGTTCCATGAAACAACATCTGAGAGAGATGGCAAATATGATCAAAGAACTGAAGGAATCTGGGCATACCGTGTCTGATGAACAACAAGTTCAGGCAGTGATAAGATCATTGCCATCTAGTTGGGAGCACATGAAGGTTAATCTAACTCATAATGAAAGCATCAAATATTTTAATAATGTGGCTAAACACTTGGAACTTGAGGACAAGCGGTTGAAGGCATACAAGTCCTCTGGCCATGCCTACTACACTGAGGGTGCTAGCCCTTCTAATGTAAAGCTCGATTTCAAGAGGGGGAATAAATTCCAAAAGAATGGAAAGAAGGACAGGACCAAATTTATAAAAACACAAAAAGGAATTCAAGAAGAAAGGAAAAAAGGGCCTGAAGAAGAAAAAACATAACTTAAAGAAGGTCAATTGTTTTACCTGCCAAAAGATGGCCCTTTCGCACGGGATTGCACCGAGTGAGATGAGAGTGAAAAAGTACTAGTGAATTATGTGAATTCACATGTTTCTTATGTTTCAAGCACTACTTTTCTAACAGAGAATGTCTTTTCTTCATGGATTTTGGACTCAGATTCAAAAGGCTATGTGACCAGGGATCGATGATCCTATGTAGAATACCATCAGTTGCCAAATAGAAGTAAGTGGCTTTATTAACTTTGTATTGTGGAAATTCCTTCATCCTTCATGAAGTGCTTCATGCACTTGATATTTGACGGAATTTAGTTTTGTTAAATGTCTTGTAGATTATGGATTTGGTGTAAACTTTCATGATAAAGTTGCAGACGTATTTTATAATTTTGTATTTTATGGCTTAGCTTTCCTTTCAAAAAGGTTCTTTGTAATGGATATTATTGATGATTATAATATACATTATTGCTTTACTACTTCCTCTGATTCAACTGTTGATATAGTTGTTTGGCATCCTAGATTATATTAGGGCATATTAATCAAAATAGAATGATTAAACTAGCAAAAGAAGGTTTGCTAGGTCCCATATCCAATATGAAAATGTCAATGTGTGAAAATTGTCGAGCAGGTTAAGGCAACTAGAAAACCTTTTGGTAAGGGAACCAAATCAAAACAACTATTGTAATCAATCCGTTATGATATTTGTAGTCCTATGAGTGTGAGGGCAAGGCACAAAGCTTGGCATTTTGTTACTTCTATTGATATTCACGACAAGGTTATATCTATTTGATCTCACATAAGTCTGAGGCTCTTGGGTGCTTTAGACGATACATAAATGAAGTAGAAAATCAAATAGACAATAAAATTAAAGTGTTATGTACTGATTGAGGTCGTGAATATTTGTCTGATCAGTTTAAAGAGCTTTGTGAAGAAAAAAGGGATAATTAGGCAGCTAACTATCCCTATCACTCCACAATAGAATGAAGTTGTGGAAAGAAGAAATATAATGCTTCTAGACATTGTTAGATCAAAGATGGCACAAGCAAACCTACCAATTTCATATGGGGTGATGCTTTAATGACGGATACCTTCATACTTAACCGTGTGCCCTCGAAATCATCAGTCACTTCAACACCTTGTAAGTTATGGACAAAACACAAGCCAGATCTAAGTATCCTTAGACTATGGGGTCGACTACATACATTAATGATGATTCTCGTAAGTCGTAAGTATGGGAAGTTAGGTTCTGGAGGAAAGAAATGTATCTTTAATTTATAAGGTACACTGAACAATACAAAGGATATGTCATCATAGGTGAAAATGAAGATGGAATAGTGACTGAAATTGAATCTAGAGATGCTACAGTTCTAGAAAATGAATTCCCTAGTAAGGGAGAAATTGACCACATTGTATCTCTTTATGAGACACAAGAAAAAACAAGCATAGTGTAACATCCTTCATGTAAATCAATTAATGGAATATATGAATTTTTCACCAAGAAGTAATCAATGGTATATTATTTTTTGACAAGATAAATTAATTATTGGAAAATAATGTGGAATTATTCTAAACGGTGGTTAATAAAGTTGGTTGTAAATAAATTGAGACGGTAATGGTAAAGAAGGTAAAAATATATTTTCCCTTATTATTTCTATAATTTTCGTCCAATAAAAGGAGGGGAAATATAACACCATGTTATGGTACAATATAAGGATTTAAGAAGATATGGAAGTGTACTAGAAGGCATATTTTTATTCCAAAAAGGCCTTTAGATTTCGAAATACTCAGAGGGAAGAAAGAGAAAATTTGAATCTGATGTATGGGGCAAGCTTATAACCAGTGGATAAAAGGGGAAATTGTACTTGATGATAGGATAAAATTAAAATAAAATCTCTCCTCCCCATCTACAGCCATTATGTCGCTTGGAAGAGGGGAAAAGGTATGAAATGATGGTTTAGCTTTGGTGTACTCATGAGCCTAGGGAGATGAGAGATTGGACAAGGTAATTTTTTTTTTTTTTATATATATAAAATGGTGGCAAGTGTGCAACCACTCCGAGTTCTGCAGTGGTAATGACGACCCTTCCAACAGTGGTAGCTCTATACAAGACGGATTACAAGTGGTTTTATCGCAACTTAGACCCTAGACCTCTTAAGGGAATCCAGCGCCACATTCTGCTCGACCAACCACATGTTGGTAGAACAAGGTAAAATTAAACACACAATTTTCCCCATGCACCTAACGTGAGAGAGTTAGGTGAAGAAAAAAGAAAAATAAAAGAAGTTTTACTTCCCACTTCTCTAAACCGCTAGATGAGAGAAAGAAAGAAGGATTTGATGTATGTGACCAAACACAATTAATGAAGAAGTGAAGTAGTGAGCACGTGGGGACAAGGCAAATAAATGAACTCAACATTTCTCTAATAATTCCCCATTGTTGCCGGACGTGAAAGGAGATCAAATGGAATTAGAGAAAATCTTTCTTTTTTGTCTCCAAACCTCCCAAAACGTTGGACTTAAGAGAGAACAAGAGGAATAAATAAAAAAATCCAGAGTTCTCCAAGCGCCCGCCAGAGAGAGAGATCAACAGAAAAAAAAAAAAATTCTCTAGATATTTTTTTTTAGAAGAGGGATCTAGACACAGGTTGGAGGTCTATTTAAGGGAGCTCATTTCCTCTCATTCTTACCATTGGACGAATTTGGAGAAGAAGAGAGACTAGTAGAAGACATAAGGTGAGCCAAACAAGACTCTAATAGGAAGGTAAGGTCTTTGGGTATTTATTTCACCTTCTTCTACTTCTGTTCATGTAATCAAGATTTTTTTTAGGAAAACTTCCCCTTGGTGCATGAAGGTGAAGGTGAAGGTTGAAAGAAGGAAGATGAAACATTGAAGATCAAGTTTCAAGCTAGTGGGATACCAAGAACAAGTAAGTGATCATTTAAACTACCTTATGATTTCATGATTGTAAAATGGAAAGAGGTGGTATCGTGCGTTTTTGGTCATGAAATAGGTATGATTAATAGATAAAAAGGATGAATAAGGGATTGAATTTAAGGCTTGAGGTTTAGGAAGAAAGGTTTTTATGATAGAAGAAAAAATGGTTGTTGAAAATGGAAGCCTGTTGCGTTGGCCAACCCCAAGGACGTGAGAAACAAATGTTTTTTTTTTTTTTTGGTATCTCTAATGCCTTCAATGTGATCAAGATAAGAGTCAGGATTGAGAAATTTTCTTTAGAAAATTAAAGAAGGCTTATTTTTAAGTTATCAAATGAATATATCTTTAAGGAAAGGTTACTTATATTTATATTTTGATTATTTTAGGGTCACTTTGATTTTTCCATATCCAAGGAAAATTATACTGATAATTTTGGTTAACTACCAGGTAGTAACCTTAATTCTCATATGTCTTGTGTTTTTTTGTATGTCTTCTTTTCCATGATTGTGGACCCATGTCTCCTGAAAAGGGACATGCGTTTGTGTGCATTCAGTGTGGTTTGGGTTCGGAGCCCGACTATTGTGTTTTTCCTAGCGCTATAGATCCGGGACTTGCTTTGTTGAGTAGTCCTGCGTTTGTTTTAGGACATGTAGTCCTTCTGCAGTTAACACTGTACATATGATATGTTGCATCTGTGTTACTGCGCGTTTGTTAGTGAATGATTTTATTTGATATTTTCCTAATTGTGGTTACATACATACATTGTTTATGCATTACATATGAGATTAACGGTTACTCTGAGATTCATTTATAAATCCCATATTTTTGTAAAGTTTCAGGAAGCACTTTGAGGGCTATATCTGGTGACAATGGTAAGACTACGGAGCTGGAGTAGGTGGAGTTGATGGTGACGGAGGAAGATTATTTTTTTATATTTATTTTGGGTTTGGATAACTGTATATTTTTTACCTTGTGGGTACAGAGTGAATGACTATATATTTAACCCTTCAGGGATTATATTTTGTCACTTGCTTTTTAATTATACCAGTATTGTCTAAAATCCAACCGAAATATGCTCTGCCGCGTTAACCTCTAATGCATGCTAATAAATAATAATTAGGTAAAATACAGTAATTATAAAAGGGAATCTCTCTTTGCGCCACCCGTGAGGACGAGGTCAGTAGAGATATAACACATAGAACATGTTGGTAGGCCTGAATCATCCCAAAATTTCAATTTAAGTGGGAGCTCAGAAAGGTTAACACAAAGACCTAGACAAAATAAAAGAAAAAGACAAGAAACTCCCACAAGAAAGAGTAACAAGGAAAGTATACCTAAAGGACGCTTCCAGTGAAGCACTTGTTGTTACTCCTGATAGGATGATGAACCACGCTCAATGCAAGAAGACTTATCAAGTCCTGCTAAGGATGAACAAAAAAAGGAAATGGAAGAAGAAATGAACTCAATGAGAAAGAATTAAGTTTAGGAATTGGTTGACCTACCAAAAGGGCGAAAAGCCATAGTGAGCAAGTGTGTTCTCAAAATTAAAAGAAAAATGGATGGGTCATTGATAAGTATAAGGCTCGATTAGTTGCAAAAGGGTATACACAGTAGTAGGAAGTATAGATTATGAAGATACCTTCTCACCCGTGGTATGATTTAATTCTATAAGAATTATTCTAGTAATAGTAAACAGAAGACTTAGAATTGCATTAGGTGGATGTTGAAACCACATTTCTAATAATGGTGATCTAGATGAAGAAATCTATATGGAAAAACCATTAGGTTTCATTGAAAACGGAAAAGAGAATAAAGTTTGTAAACTCAAAAGATCTATTTATAAACTAAAGCAATCATCTGGACATTTGAGGTTTTATAAAGCAATAACCTCCTATGATTTCCAAATGATTGAAGAGGCCTACTGTGTCTACATCAAGCGGTTTGAGGGTAAATATTATCCTTATATGTAGATGATATACTATTGGCTGAAAATAATCTGAATTTGGTTATAGCTATTAAAGATTTCATTGAATTTTGAAATGAAAGACAAGGGTGAAGCAGATTATATACTTGGAGGTAAGATCCAAAGAGATCGTTCAAAAAGAATCATATCTCTTTCACAAGAAAATTACATTAAAAAGATTCTTGAAAGATTCAATATAAGCAACTACAATTCCATGGATACCCCAATGGCTTCTAGTGTAACCTTAATCCATGATATGTGTCCCAAAATTGAGTTAGATCAAAAGAAAATGAGGAAAATTCCCTATGCTAGTGATGTTGGTAGTCTAATGTATGCAATGATGTGTACAAAGCCAGATATCTGCTTTGCGGTAGGATTGGTAAGTAAGTTCCACTTCAACCTAGGTGAGCGTCACTGGAAAGTAGTAAACAAGATCTTGAGATACTTAAAAGGCACATCTGATTATGCACTATGCTACAAAGGAAGCGATATACGCCTGGTTGGATACTCTGATGCTGATTTGGGTAGAGATGAGGAAAAGCGAAGATTGACTTCAGGTTATACTTTCTTGCTAAACAATGGCGCCATATGTTGGAATAGCAAGAAGCAGACATGTATTGCTTTAATTCTATGGAAGCCGAGTTCGTAGCATGCATTGCAACGATACAAGAGGCTTTATAGTTGAAGAGGTTTATTGAACATCTTGGATTTGGCAATGAGAATATCAATCCAGTATTAGTGCACTGTGATAACACTGCAACCATAGGCTATACTAAAGATCCCAAGTATCACAGTAAGACCAAGCATATAGACATTAAGTACAATTTTATAAGAGATTATATAGCATAGAAAATTTTTGAAAAACATGCAAGGGCACTTGGTGTACACAAAATGTAAAATTGACTACTTTATCTATTACATTTGTGATTAATTGAAGTACTTATCATTATTGGTTTATATGTCTACATGAAAGTATACAGTGTCTAATTTATCATATAGGCTTGTGAGGTTGGCTCTCTCACAAGAGCAACCGCCTTTAACACTCAAAAGGGATATGCAAAGATGAGACAATTGTGTTCACCAGTAAAGCGACTAGAATGTTGATATGATAGAAAAGAAACACAAACTATGTCATCTTGACAATAGTGTAGGGTGTCAAGATGAGATCCATAGACATAAATATAAGCATGGAACGAATCATGGATATCCACTTCCATGATGCTTATAGCCAAACAACAAATTCTTCAATATTGACTTTTGAGTAGAGTGGAAGAATTTGGGTTTAGATACTAGGAGTGGCTAGACTTAAGTTTGTACATTGTTAATAACAGAATGCAAAAGGATGTACGCTTTTATAGTGTAAGAGTAACATTGTAGCATGTGATTCATACCGCATGTGCTAAAGAACCGTAAACAAGAAGCAAGTAAGAAGATCCATGCTTAATTGTTGTGTGAGTCCCAAGAAGTTTCTAATTCTTCCATTGACATCCTTTGACTTTGACAATATCACAGAGGTATGTTTCAGCGACTACTACTTTAGCATATGTCATCATGATAGATACAATTTATGGTATTATGTTAGGAAAGTGGTTGATGTATATTGAAGTGATATCTGAGCGAAAGGAAGATTATTTGGAATATACACAAATATGTTGGTATCTGAGACATGTCCTTTATGATATTATTTTTGATAATTTCATAAGTATGGACACTATGCATACTAGAAATGCAATCTGAGTTTTATATTGATTCAAAAGAGATTAGATTAGCAATGTAAAAGTGTCTATAAGTGAATCTAGGATATTTGAGGCACAATATTAAAATCAAGCTACACAAAGAAGGTTGTCTTGTGCTAGTCTCTGTAAAAGAGATTTCTAGTACATACACCTATATGTAGACGTCATGCCTACGCGGTCACAACAAAGCACCTAGTATGAAAGAAGGAAGAGAAAGAGACATATCTAATCCACCGAGTGTGAGTGGGAGATGTCGGAAAATAGCCTAGTACACCCTTTTGATGGAGTAGGCCCAAGCCATTGGGGTCAAAGTATAAATAATATAAAAGCTTGGGTAGATATATGTGATATTTTCCAATTATTTATGAGTCATATCATTTGAGCAATAGAATATGACTCTACAGGTGGTATTGTTTCAGCCAGTGGCGGAGCCACACTTCTGCCTATGGGTGTAAGTGCAGACACAAATATTTATAATATATATATATTTTGAGGAAATGTTATAACAACTTGAAGTAGTGGTGTAGTGGTCAAAACTCTAGTCTAACAAGATGTTCCCTGTTCAAATCCAATCCAGCGCAGAGATCTTCTTTTTACTACTTTTTGGGCGTGGTGGACTCTTCACTACTTTTTGGGCATGGACTTGGACCATTTTACATGAGTGGATAAGGATAATAAAGTGCTCATATTCAGATAAAAAATATGAGGAAAAGTTACACATAATCAAACAATAAGGAAAAAGGCAGAAAAAGACAATTAAAAATTTCTTGGCATCATAAAATTTATTGCTAAAAAATATCTAATAATCCAAGTTTTTAGCAGGTGTAGCTCATATTCAGATATATATAATATATTTTCTCAACAAAGTGAAAATATTTTTCATTTTATATATAGTTGAAGATAAGTTACACATAACCAAACAATAAGGAAAAAGGCAAAAAAAGACAATTAAAATTGGTAAAAGATAAATAAATATGTTGAATTTCAATAATTTCAAAGGGACTTATTTGAAATTTTGAAATTTTGCAAAATTTGAGAAATTACCTAACTACCCTTAGTTTTTTTTAAATAAAAATTTAAAAGGCTGTAGTTTAAAATTTTAGTATCATTATTAGTAACTCAAGTATCTATAATGACAATTTTAGCGTGAGAAACTCAAAAAATATATAATAGACCGTTGAAGCTCTGGCCACCAGTTGCTGGTGTCAGAGCTCCGTCGGCCGGCGACAAGGGGTTGGAGATATAATTGATAAGAGATTGATGAAGAAGATATAATGCAATATTTTTAAGGAATGAAGAATCGAAGAATTCTTTTGTAATCGTTATATTGTAATAGTTTAGTTGACTCTTGATTATTATTTTTCTATTTTAATTAAGTTGAAGTTTTCTTTTCTTGTCTATATTCTTTTGTTTTTTAATGCATTTAAAATTTTCCTTAAAAAAAATTCCAGGGGCGCTACCCCTGAATCCCCCCATTAATTGTGCACACACAAACATCAATTCCTGGCTCCACCACTGATTTCAGCGATACAATATGTCTCTCAATCGAAAGAATATATTGTCTCTCTAATGAAAGAACAAGTTAGTAGAAAGGAAGAGGTGTATAGAACATTATAAATAGAAGTAAGGGATTCAGATGTGAATAACTTGAAGATAGATATTTTGACACACTTATTCCTTATTTCATCTACTATATTTCTCTCTTCTTCTTCCGATCGGTGGTGTATTTGATGTGCTTCATAATCGTTTTTGCAACTGTGATTTGAGTAGCGTGGGTATTAAAGATTAACGGTTGCACTTCAAGTATGCTCAATATTCTTTCATCTAATTTTGACAATGAACATACATAACATGCTTAATGATGTTAATGCCTATCATTATTAATTGAGGATTATCAATTATTTTAATCATCTAACCTCAGATATAGTAAAATGATAATCACCCATCAATTAACAAAAGGGCTCTTACCCTGTCACTTCATCATATTAATAAATAAGTATGTTTTTAAAAAAATAAAAAATAAAATCTCCTGCCATAAATAATATTGAAACATACTTTTTTTATTAATATTTGGGTTAAAATGCAGATTTGCTAATAAACTATTATCCAAAGAGCATCTGGTACAAACATTAATTGAAGGTACCTTAATTACCAATCAACAATTTAAAAGTGAAAAAAAAACACACAATTAAGGTGCAGATTGGCCAACGAACTATTACCCCGTCACTGTCTTGGTGTCTCCGTCTTCTATTGACTGTCACAATGTCGGTAACGTTGGCGTCTCTAAAGCTTCCATTGTTGATGGGTGTTCTACTCACCTTCTTGAACTCATCAAGGTCCGTATGCAACTTCAAGGCGAGAATCACGCATCGAAACCAAATCCAGCAGTCCACAGCTTTCGACCAGCACGCGCCTTGCACCCTGGTTCCATCCCTCTGATGCCACAAGCAATAGTCGTCGCTGCCATTGCACCTGCTCGCATGGGTCCCATCTCTGTTGGTGTTTGCCTTATTCAACAAGAAGCTTAACCACTCTTTTCTTCAGTATCTCCGCCACCGTCCTACGCTAGTGCCTCATATTTTAACGTAATTGTGATAGTTGTTTTTTTTAATAGTTATTTGGTACTTTTTTCACTTTTTAATTGTTGATTGGTAATTAATGTACCCTCAATTAATGTTTGTACCAGATGCTCCTCGGGTAATAGTTCGTTGGCAAATCTGCACCTTAACCCTTAATATTTTTCAAGTTAGTATTCATTCCTCTTAAAATAATGATTTTCTTAAGATATTTGAGTTTTCAAAATAGCTATTACCATTACTTCCTCTGGTCTTTAATATAAAGCATATTTTATCTAATTTGATTAGCTTAAAGAAGTTAATTAAATTAGTTAATATAATATGTATTTTCTAAAACACTCTAATTATGTTTCTTAGTCCTCTCTTCATCTTGATTATTGGTGAGACAACAACAATAAGGGTAAATTAAGAAAACAATGACAAATATAAAAAAATATGTCTTATATTTAGGATAAAGATCAACTTCCTAAATATGTCTTATATGAAAGTCTAGAGGGAGTAATTAACATTATTATGAACTAGTAATCTTGTTTTTTTCATATAACTCTTTGGTTAGATGTACTAAGAATTAGTAACCTTCGAATGTCAATATTTATGGAAAATATTCTCCATCTACTCTATTTTTTAAGCTAAAAAAATTATATTACAGATGTATAAAAAAAATCAGAAGAAGTGAGACTACATGCCTGGAAATATATTGAATATTTTTTGGGGATCAATTAGACGATACGAGTAATTGGGCTTTTCAACATCGTTATATCGGTTTTAGGGGCAGTGAATGAATTCAAGGTGTGCCTCTCTAGGAGACTCACCCACCATAGCTAAGTGTGTAACCCGGATCAGATTTAAATTAGTCATGACGGAGCTCTGGATATTGGATAGGTAACCAAAAAAAATTCAAGGTGCGAAGGCAGACGTTAGAGTCCAGGGTGACTCTTTCATATTTGTAGTTATTGGGCTTCTCAAATCAATTCTTATTATGGGATTGTGGCAGGAAATGAGTATATTATGAGTGAATATGGAAACAGTGATGGGTTTTAGCGGCTGCTGGAATATACATTAATGATTGGCCCAGTTAGGTCCTGAGCCTGGCCTTTCAGGCCCAACATTCTCAATCGGGCTCACATATCATGCCCTGTTAAGAAGGCTTAGTTGTAAATATTAATCACAGGCCTAGGATCTGATCCCAAATTGGAAAAAAAAAAAAATATCCAGAGTATGATACTCCCTTGGATGAAAATGTAGGAGCTAAGCAATGGAGTTAGGTCTAGTGAAAAGGGCTAGACACACGCATATATTGGAGATGTGGGAGCAACTAGGGAAGAGAGAGGAAGAGTGCGTGAACATGGGAAGAAGCAATTCCCACACTCTCATTTATAAGATCCTTCAATATTCCTTTTTCCTCTCTACTCTATCTCCTCTCTTTACCATAATTAGTATCTTCCACATCCCCAACGTTATTCTCAAACTTTCTTTAACTATATGCTTGAATTAGTTTTTAAAAACAATTTTTACAATTTTCAAAATAAGTCTACGTAAGAAGAGTTTTTTCTCAGTTTACGAAAAAGTGCTTCTAAAATCACAGATTTGTGATTTCTCAAACATACATTAAATCAAAGAAAAAGAATAATAGTGTGTGGCCATTGATTACTAAGCTAACATTTACTTTTTCACTCTACAATTGAAACCAATTTTTTTAAAAACATAGAATTGGTATAATGGTATAAGACCTCGATAGATCCTTATGAGCCTCAAGTCCAATTTTTTGTATTTCTAATTGGAAGAAGAATCGTGGCAGTAGAAGAGTTTGGAAACCAGAGTGTATGGACAAATAGGGATGGAAATAGGTCAGGCCAGGCTAGGCTTTGGCTAAATAGGTCTGAGCCTGTAATGGGGATAGAAGGCCTGAGCCTGGATGTAGGATTTTTTTTAGACTCAGATCTGAGCCTTCATAAGGCCTGGTCGAGCCTGAAGCCTTTTTAAATGCCTACTTATAGTGTAGGCCTTTAAAAAGACCTCATATTGTAGGCCTTGGAGGTCATAAATAGGCTTTTGTACACTTTGAGCATATCAAAACTATATAAATATGAGCTTTTAGTAGAATATAAGAATGAAGAATAATAAATATTATATTATTTATGTGATATAAATATAATTGTATTTATTTAATATGTAAACAGGCCAGGCCTGAAGGCTTACAGGCCAGGCTTTAATAAAATAGGTCTGACCTATTTACACATTTAGGCTATTAAATAGGTCTTGGCCTGGCTTTTTTAACAAATAGGTCAGGCCTGACCAGACCCTAAATAGGCCAGGTTATAGGTCGTTTGATAGGGGCCTGACCTATTTCCATCCCTATGAAAGAGAGTAAGAAGAGAGAAATCACATTGAAACATTGGTTTAAATTGACAAAAGGTTTGCAAGCTTTCGCTGAAACAATGATGAGCCTTTTCGTGATAAAACTTAATAAATCATGTTTATTTGCTGTTTAAAGTGGATGGAATCTCCTTGATGACTCTCCTTTCCCCATCTCCTTTCTCTGTAATTTGACACTAATTACTATATTATTTGTTTCAAGCATCAAAAGGTCGATTAACCCTCCCCTTTTCTCCTATGAAATCATTCCTTGTTGTACAAGCCGAGATGGAAAATAAATATAAAAAATATGGCATCAAAATTAAATTAATCTATGGACAAAACGACAAGGTGTGTTTTCCTCATAATAACAAATAATAATAATAATAAAGAAAGAAAGGAGAATTGATAAAAGGAAAAGATGAAGAAAAAAGACGTAAAAAAGGTTTGTGGGATTGAAGTGCACTCATAATTAGGGCAGCAAGCCACTCAAGGTCTGCTTGCAAAATCTGGAAAGAACCTTCGTCCACGTGCGCTCACGTGCTTCTCTCTTCCACGCACTTTTTTTTTTTTTTCACTCTCGCACCTATAATTCCATTCCACCCTCCAAAATCTCACTTCGCTCTCTCTACTCATTCCCCAACTGTGACCTTTAATTACTTTCTATTCATCTCTACCACCAACCTTCCCCTCACCAATCACACTGACTAACTCTTCATCAATTGGCTGCTGCATCGTATCGTCAGTTTCATTTAATGCTTCAATTCTACAGTTAATTGGGTCTGACAGTTTCTGGATTTCGCTCTGCTCATGAATACCCTTTTCGTGGGTTTCTCCGTTTCGCTACGTTTGTGTCATTGTTGCTTTTAATAATCGTCTCAGTGATTTTTTCCGATCATGGGTTGTGCTAGTTCCAAGGAAAAGCGATGTCGCCATTGCAACGCGCCTTATTCCCCTGTTCCCAGAAGCTACTCTGTTCACGTTCATCACCCACCTCAGACCACAGACGATAGCTATCATCTCGTGGGCCTCACTTCTACTACATTTGGATCTCTCAAGCTTGATTTGAGTCATCAAAATGGCGTTGGGTTTTCTAATGTCAATTTGCTAGAGAACGAGAACAATACCAAGGAATTCTCAAAGGGGTTAAATGACGCCAAGTCATGGTCTAATAGTATCGATCAGAAACTTTCTCATGTTATTCCCAGGACTCCGGTAGAAACACCTCCCGGAGAACCAGAGACGATCAATACTTGGGAATTAATGGAAGGTCTTGAAGACACAAGCCCTCTCCGATCGCCGAGTCACTTCCGAAGCTTCTCTTTCGATGTCCATTCGCGTCCGAATCCTACTTCCGATGGTGAGCACAAGCCCATGTACATGTGGCTTCAAAGAGCAGAGGAGGATGAGCCCTGCCTCAAGTCCACCGTATCAGATTTTGACCCTGAAGCGATTTCCTCGTTCAGGAAACCATCGCAAAAATTATCTCCGGATATCCCATTTCGCCGTCGAACGCTGGATAGAAACAACTTATCCTATGATTTTGGGGAACAAACCAAGATCAACGGGGATGTTATTGATTTTGGGAAGGACAGGGTGGTTCTGTATTTCACAAGCCTGCGAGGGATTAGAAACACATTCGAGGATTGTTGCCATGTGAGGGTAATTCTAAAAGGATTGGGTGTTCGAGTGGATGATCGAGATGTATCGATGCATTCTGGGTTCAAGGACGAGCTCAAAGAGCTGTTAGGTGATAAAATTTACAGGGGAGGATTGCCGAGGGTGTTCATCGGAAAAAAATACATCGGCGGCGCTGAGGAAATTCGGAAATTGCACGAGGAAGGACGTCTTGAGAAATTACTTGATAGTTGTGAGAAGATCAATGATGGTGAAGGAGTCTGTGAGGGTTGTGGTGATGTAAGGTTTGTGCTGTGTGAAACCTGTTCAGGAAGCTGTAAAATCTATTATGAAGGCGATGAAGAGGAAGATGGTGAAGTTGCTGACTATGGATTCCAGCGTTGTCCCGATTGTAATGAGAATGGATTAATCCGCTGCCCAATCTGCTTCTGATGATTCCTAAGTTTTAATTTCCGTTGATATTCAAGAGAGGTATTTAATCCAATATTTGTGCTTAGTCTTCTGGTTTTTGTTCTGTGAGTTTTTCCTGTATAGTTTAACTTTTGGAAATGCTGAATTCTAATCAGTCTCAGATGAACAAGAGGCGTGTATACTACTCATATTTACCATCTTGCAAAACTATATTGAGAGCATTATAATGGTTACTAATTAGCATCATCACACTCTTGCAATTCACATTTTCTTCTCTCCCTCTTCTCATTGATAATTAAGCTATGCATATAGAGCACTTAATAATACTCTCTCGCTCTTTAAGATATATTTATTTAATTTAATTATATTAAGTTAGTACTTCATCTGGTCTTTATTATAAGACACCGATTACCAGTAATTTTTTTGTCTTTATGATAAGACACCAACGACCTTTAACTAACTTATTCATTACCATTTTCTCATTATACCCACATTGTTAACTAATTCTTTGAAATCCACATCATTAAAGTAGGGGTAAAATTGGAAACATTTGTTAATTTTTTATCACTTTAATGACTTAACTTTCATTTCTTGATCCACGAGAAATGGTAGATGGGTCCTTATAATAAGAACAAGAGGAAATATTAAATTAGTTAATACTCTACATAATTCTCTCATTTTCTTTTAGTTCGAGATTAAGGAAGTATCAAAAAGAATAATTTAAAAATAAATTAATAAATATAAAAATAATTGTTATATTTAAGATCTTGATCAATGCATGAATGTCATAGTCTAAATTAAGGATGGGAGGAGTACTTTTCCCCCTAGTCTTAAGTTGAGCCTACTCTGTGCTAGCAATTACAGAGACATTGTATGTGGTGGTGGGGTTTCTGAACTCGATGCAGACCACCATGTTTGTTCATCTTTTCGCTACAAAGTGCTGGCCTGTATACTCATTAAAGATAAAAAGTTTATCAGCACACCTTTTTCCCTCACCTCTATTACTATATTGGATCACAATCACTAGGGTGAAGATGAATGGATTATTAAAACAATGTTCAAAGGGTACTCTTTTTGCAGAAAAAGAGTGCTTGCTTATAGTTATTTTATTGACTGAACCCTTCATTTTCCTCTGGAGACCACACTTCGGTCCCAAAAGAACTACGAGTATTTTAGTGTTTAACAAGTTTCACAAGGAAGCGGCCATGAGTGATGTTTCTGTGTAAGTTTCTTTTTTCACCGTTTAGGCCAATGGAAACTGAGTCCATGAATATGAAATTTGTGATGTGATGATATAACCAAGGAACTGAGCCATCATCACTCGCGGATGTTTCTGGACTCAAAAAATAAAAAGAATCAATTTTGATTTGATGAGGCGACCCCCACACAGCCCGAGAAACACTTTTAAATGTATTATGAGTAACTAACTTAAATGATGTGGAATAATTGAAGAAAAAAAATAATGGATTTGAATCTCATGCGGTGCCATTTGCTAAAGGACGTACTCACTAAGCAACACCAAAATGATACAAGATATAAAAGAGTTCCAAACAAGCTAAGTACTTAGATCTTTATCCACTTGTGCCCCTCTTTTTCATCATGTTAACATATGGGGCCTTTGAAGGCAGATACAATCTCATATATATATATATATGCTACGTGATCAATTCTTGCATTCTAATCAAAATCACAATTGGTTTGCAAGTGCTTCATAACTTAGGGCTCAAATTCTTGAAGCATGTGCTTGTGATGGTATATTTGCAGAGCCGTAGGTGGATATATAAAAGCCGTTATTATTAGGGAAAACTCCTTTAAAGTCCTAAGAGACCAAGAAAAGAAAATGTTAAAAAAATTTATAGAAAATTCTGATGTAAAAAATGTCATAAAGAATTGTTAAAACCTACAGATAGAGTTGTTAATCAACTACTGAATTAGTTGTTAAGGAGATTTTTTTGACATTTTTTTGATTTCTTGGGACCTTAAAGCGATTTTCCCTTATTACTATGACTGATCATTAAAAATCTGGTAATATATTTATATTTTATAGAATTAAATCATGTTAAATGTTACATCTTTCTAATTAGATTGAGATGATATCAGATAGGTGCTTGTATTTTGTCGTTTTCCTAATCAAGGCTAATGAAATAATGGAATGGTCAAGTGTAACTTTCTCATATGCCAGACTTTGGCCGGCAACGGCAAAGCCAAAACATGTGAATAACAATAATAATATGTAATTTAATTACGATAGATTTGATGGTATAAGATGGCTTTTTATATATATATATATATAATAAAATTTTAGGAAAGGGGTTGGGTTCACCCACAATCTAAGGGCAAGGCGAAGTCTCTCTTCCTCCTAGATGATGTCAATGTTGGGTAGGGCAAGCCGTCTATTACCCTCAGACGTTTACCTAGACACACAGAAACTAAGATGCCTATAAAACAGAGGACAAATTAATTTCGATTGGCATATTGATAACAAGTAGTTCTGATTGTCATGACCTCTTCAAAATGAGTTGACAAAATCAAAGTTCAACGAGTTTGGTTGAAGCAAAACCAAAGCCTAGTTATTACAATGTTTCATGGAGTACTCTTTCTCGTACTTCTTATTAAAAGACATTTAATTCTTAAAAAAATATACATTAGATTTAAAAAATTGGTTACTCACCTACTCTCATTAAAAATCTCCATATGTTCAATAAGTGGCGAACCCGCGTACACTTGCCCCCCATCCCCCCAAATTTGGGATTTTTTTTTTTTTAAAAAAAAAAAATTCAAGTTAAAGAAGTTTAAATTAATAACTTGAATATAATGGTTTCAAATTTTCAGTAGCATTAGCATTATTTATCTACTTTTCTTGAATTAATACATGTTTGAATGATTATCCACCCTTAAATTAAGTGTTCACCCTTAATACATCAAGATTCTACTTCGTAATCGGATGGATGATGAATGGTTGAATGATTGTTTAGTACCTTATATTGAAAAATGTGTATTTATAATAAGCCAATTATGATGGAATTCCAAAACATAAGGCCTAGAAGGACGACATTGTAATTATTTTTATTACAATATAATATATTTTTTTTTATTAAAATATATGTACTTGAACTTATTGAGTGTCCACCCTTCATTGTAATTTATGTAGCTGCATTTCTAACAGTATTTAGTCTTACTTTTCTAAATGACAGGTTTGTAAAATAATTTCCTCTCTTATTACATCATCAATATTCACTTGATTTCATAAATATTTTTTTATATTTTTTTTCTTGTTTATATTCTTTTGCTTTTTAATTCATTTAAAACTTTCCTTAAAAAAAAAATTCAGGGGCAACACCCCCGAATCCCCCCACCAATTGTGCCCTCCTTTTGTAATTTCCTAGGTCCGCCCTTGTGTTCAATTATTTTTCCTTAATAATTTTTATTAAATAATTATAATCTTGTTTTTCTCTACCCAATTAAGAATATTTAGAGAAAAGTAAGCAATTAATACTTTTAAGAATGTGCAAAGTCTCTGGTAGAAAAGACCCAAAAAAAAAAATCTTTTTAATAAGTGTCTTATAAAAAAGACTAGATAAAGTAGTTGAGTAGTACCACCTCCAATTTTTATAAACATGTAAACTCTAGGAGCCTAAGATCTCATCCACATGCGGTGGGTGGTAGTGTCTGTAATACCCGGATAATTATTTATCTGGAATGTTATATTTTAATAAATAATACCTATTAGAAATAGGTGAATATGTGGTGTCAAATTTGTAGGGAAAAATTTCTTGAAAATTAGAGTGCCAAAATTACGAAAATGCCATTGTGGAGCATAAAGTGACTTAAGGAAATTATGAAAAATCCTTAGAGGCAATAAAATAATTATTGAAATTTAGAGAGTATGTTGTCTCTAATTTAGACAATTTTTGGGATTTATTTCCTTGGAAAATAGTGAGGGAAAAATTAAAAAGTATTCCGGGATCATTATTGACCCCGTGATTACAGATATTTTATGTAAAGCAAATACCAATGAAAGTGCAATTGTTGTGAGGAAATAGTTATTTCTAAATAAGAAAATTATCAACAATTAGTGGGGGATTGATTAAGTAATTATTGGTTAATTACTTAAGCTTAAACAAAGGAAAATCCAAAGATAATTATGTAAAACCCTATAATTAGTGGTTTATAGCTAAAACTAGCATAAAGTATATTTGCTAATTGATCGGAAAATATGAAGAAAAATATATGTGATATGTGTATTGTATGTGATAGATGATACATTTGCTGTATGTTTATGTACAGTTGGGGTATGTACGTTCGCGTACTGTAACACTAACGCTGATGTTTATTGTATGCATATATGTGATATGTGTATTGTATGTGATAGATGATAGCTTTGTTGTATGTTTATATACTGTTGGGGTATGTACGTTCGCGTACTGTAACACTAACTCTGATGTTTACTGTATGCGTATATGTGATATGTGTATGTGATAAATGATGACTTTATGTCTGTGGTATGTTTATATACTGTTGGGGTATGTACGTTCGCGTCTTGTAACACTAACTCGATGTTTACTGTATGCGTATATGTGATATGTGTATGTGATAAATGATGACTTTATGTCTGTGGTATGTTTATATACTGTTGGGGTATGTACGTTCGCGTACTGTAACACTAACTCTGATGTTTACTGTATGCGTATATGTGATATGTGTATGTGATAAATGATGACTTTATGTCTGTGGTATGTTTATATACTGTTGGGGTATGTACGTTCGCGTACTGTAACACTAATCTGATGTTTAATGTATGCGTATATGTGCTATGTGTATGGTAGGCTTTCATGAAGTAGCTGATAGCTCTGTGATATGTTCATGTACTGTTGTTATGCTTGCGGGGTATTGGGATACGATTGCTAGGTGTGAAACGATTGCTAGGTGTGAAACGACTGCTAGGTGTGACACGACAGCTAGGTGTGACACATGTACTAGGGGTTATGTCTTTGTTGGGGTATGCTTGTTTGCTGTATGATTATCTGTAATGCATATGTTGTGTATGTAAATATGAGGTTAACCGTTACCTGAGATCCGGTGCGGATCTCAGCTCTTAACTTAGCATCAGGGTCAGAAGGACCAAGGACCGAGGAGAGAGGAAAGCAGCAAGTGCAAGGATCCGGCTGAAGACTTTCCGTTGTTGTCCTTTATTTTTGAAAACTCTCGGTTATTGAACCGCTTCTGTAATTAGCCAGTGGGCATTTTGAATGTATATATCAGTTACTTAATCGCTCCGATGCTCTACTCTGATGAAAAAAAATTATACTACTTTTTAAAAACGAGATGTTACATTTTCGGTATCAGAGCAGTAGTTCAGGCATGAATTTAACAAAGTTATTACGGACAGTTTGGTGCTGAAGGCAAGGCTAGTCTACGTGGGTGTGCCAATCAGTCGACGTGAACTCGGTGAGGCCCCCATGGTAGACACTTACCTGGCCATTCTGTTCGGTTAATGGAGTTAGGTTCTAAGCCTTTTCAAACACTTGGAGCATATTTTGAAAATGAACACTGATATAGCCCTAAGTCAATGTACCACCCTATTTCGGTATACCAGTTTGAATCGGTGTACCATCTTGAACCGGTGTACCACTTTCTGTCGGTGCATCAATCTAACCTAGAGCCTATATGAGAAGCTGGGTCACGCCAGACGAAATTCTGAGATCAATAAAGATAAGTACATGCAGTATTTGACTCATGTAGAGGAACTCCCGATACGTATTTCCGTATCCGTTTCTGAAAAGAACGAGACATGGCGAATTTAAGAGGAGTCGGAACTCCCAGAGATGGTCCAAGGTACTATCTCTTAGACGAAATCTTCTCTAGATAGTATACGAATTAGATGTTAGACACGTGTTTCATATTCTTCATTATATTCGACCGTGATCATGTCATTGAGTAGGAGGTATCTTGTGTTGCCATGGTGTATGGGCGCCATGGTGACATGTATGATATTTTGTGTTGTCATGGTGTATGGGCGCCATGGAGACATTTTGGTATCTATAGTGTTGACCACGGTGTATGGGCGCCTCGGGAGACACTATATATCAAAGTACGATATGACAAGATCGTTGCGGTCAAACCAAAGCGAATTCTCGATCACCAAGAGGAGCGGCTGGCAGACAAAGTAAAAATCCGACGCGTGGAGTCCAAAGTCTGAATAGGACGGAGTTTAGATAGTACGAAGTTTAGATGGTAGAGTGCAAATTTCGAGGACGAAATTTTGTTTAACGGGGGGAGAAATGTAATACCGGATAATTATTTATCTGGAATGTTATATTTTAATAAATAATACCTATTAGAAATAGGTGAATATGTGGTGTCAAATTTGTAGGGAAAAATCTCTTGAAAATTAGAGTGCTAAAATTACGAAAATGCCCTTATGGAGCATAAAGTGACTTAAGGAAATTATGAAAAATCCTTAGAGGCAATAAAATAATTATTGAAATTTAGAGAGTATGTTGTCTCTAATTTAGACAATTTTTGGGATTTATTTCCTTGGAAAATAGTGAGGAAAAATTAAAAGTATTCCGGGATCATTATTGACCCCGTGATTACAGATATTTTATGTAAAGCATAAAATACCAATGAAAGTGCAATTGTTGTGAGGAAATAGTTATTTCTAAATAAGAAAATTATCAACAATTAGTGGGGGATTGATTAAGTAATTATTGGTTAATTACTTAAGCTTAAACAAAGGAAAATCCAAAGATAATTATGTAAAACCCTATAATTAGTGGTTTATAGCTAAAATTAGCATAAAGTATATTTGCTAATTGATCAAAAATATGAAGAAAAATATATGTGATATGTGTATTGTATGTGATAGATGATAGCTTTGCTGTATGTTTATGTACAGTTGGGGTATGTACGTTCGCGTACTGTAACACTAACGCTGATGTTTATTGTATGCATATATGTGATATGTGTATTGTATGTGATAGATGATAACTTTGATGTATGTTTATATACTGTTGGGGTATGTACGTTCGCGTACTGTAACACTAACTCTGATGTTTACTGTATGCGTATATGTGATATGTGTATGTGATAAATGATGACTTTATGTCTGTGGTATGTTTATATACTGTTGGGGTATGTAGTTCGTGTACTGTAACACTAACTCTGATGTTTACTGTATGCGTATATGTGATATGTGTATGTGATAAATGATGACTTTATGTCTGTGGTATGTTTATATACTGTTGGGGTATGTACTGTAACACTAACTCTGATGTTTACTATATGCGTATATGTGATATGTGTATGTGATAAATGATGACTTTATGTCTGTGGTATGTTTATATACTGTTAGGGTATGTACGTTCGCGTACTGTAACACTAATCTGATGTTTAATGTATGCTTATATGTGTTATGTGTATAGCCAGTGGGCATTCTGAATGTATATATCAGTTACTTAATCGCTCCAATGCTCTACTCTGATGGAAAAAAAATTATACTGCTTTTTAAAAACGGGATGTTACAGTGTCACTCAGATAACTCATCGTTGACATCAAATTACAAATAATTACCTCACACACTTAATTAAATCACATTGGAGACCAAGGGTAGCAACATTAGAAAATATTAGGAAGAATGTTGTATGTTGTTCGATTGAATACTACTCTGATCCTAAATATATGTCCTATATTTAAGATCGGAAGGAGTATGTTATATCCGTGTGATACTCTGCATGAAAGAGTGTGAATGCCTACAATTATATATTTGCCCACAATTTTAATCATTAGTGAATGAAACTATGTAAGCTTTTCATGTATGTAGTGTAGGTTATGCATGATCAATTGTCGGAGGTGGGTATAAACTACAAAGGGAAATTTGCAAAGAAAATGGATGAAGAAGAAGTTGAGAGCATGCCTCCACCTATTCCTATCTATAAGATGTGTAAGTTGGATTAACCGATAAATGTTTTGCTAAATATAATGAAGATCTTTTAATTTGGATTGAACTTACAATACTCAAACTAAGACAACAATGATCACTATGATTTTATCTCTACGTGTACTCAAAGATAAAGATAATGATTTTTATCTTGTTGTATTGTTTTGTCTCATCAAATAGAGTGATGATGTATAATATTGATTAAAGACCCTTTCTGATCACTGACAAAAAATACAGACCCCATTTTGGTTTCTGACAAAAAAAATGTCATTTTTAGTCAATAAAAAGGACGAATAAGGGTCGATTGGTGGGCATTTTGATCCCTCACAAATTTCCAAAAGGTCATTTTTAGTCCCATAAAAAGGACGAATAAGGGTCGATTTTTTTGTCATAGACCAAAATGGGGTCTGTGTTTTTTGTCAGGGACCAGAAATGTATTTACTCTATGATATTTATATACCATAAAGTGATGTATTTAAGTAGTGCCTTTTGAAACAACATATTTAACTAAAGTCATAATCACATGTTACCGCATATATTGGTTTTTGAACGATTTATGAACCTAATATGTTACTTCATGAACTAATATAAATAAAACAACTAATGGTTATTTAAAATAATTTTTCATAAAGAGTAATATTCTTTTAGTATATAAAATTTACTTATGAATAACACAACATTTCATCAAATGGCGGTTAGTACGTCTTTAGTCCTAACATTTTATAGGTGCCTTTGACAACTTAAAATACATCCTTCACATAAATTCTTTAAGTTATAAGGATATGGCTTTTCAAGAAACACATCTCTTCTTTTTTCTTTTTCTTTTTTAAATTCCAACAAATAAAAGAACATGTGAAGCTAGCCTGTAATTCTGCTTATACCATATGAACTATGTACCTTCCACTGTGTGCTTCAATTTTCAAACTAGTTTTCTGTAATTTCACGATATTGCCTAAAAAAACAAATGATTTAAATCTTGTAAGTCATTTAATTTATTTATTTATTATTTTATTTTTACTTGAGGTTGCAAATTTCTGTCAAAACTTGAGGTTGCAAATTAGCAGAGTCGGCCCATGAAATCTTCAGATTTTTTTGAAGTGTCGTTTGTTGTGATCACCCAAATAAATCAATGGTAGATATGATTGCGCTGATTTAACTTATCAGTAACCCAGATAGAGTTTGGAGATTATTATCTATGCTTATGATGGCAAGTTGTTATATAAGTGCTTAAATATTTTCGGATAACATGAATTTAAATAAAGATATTTGTATCGAGTAATTGGATTGACAAAACTGATATGGGGTATGGATTTAAAATGACTTCTGAAAATTGTTTACTTAAACATTTTCCCCCATAATGTAATACTGGCTCCACCCGCAGCTTCATGGTGAGATTGTTATCAATAAATCAGGAGGTTGCGGGTTCGAGAGACAGTACACTCAGGGCCCTTGTTTGGTATGCTAAAAAATAAGGTACTTAAGAGTACCTTTCTTTTAGGCCCCTACTTTAGCCTTTAGTTCATCTTTTTATATGCATTCATTTTACTTGCTTCCCCTCCATAGTCCATACAGAATTAGACACATGCATATACACAAATAAAAAGAAAAAGGTATAAATACCTAAATATAATTTTCTTGACCTGAACCCCTACTCAATAATTCCACATATACCTGTTGATCGTTCCTTGTTTCTTGATCGTTCTCTTCTGCTTTTATCGCCTCCTCATGGCCTACCTACCATCCTGTCTGCAGCACCATCTGAATTATTTGTTCGACTGCTCCATCACCGTAGTATTCATGTTCCAAAACATATCGATTCATTGGAAGTTGCGAGACTCTGTCACGGTGATACAAGGCCACCAGAACCATTTCCTCCTTCACTTTCATCATCGTCTTGACAGGGTGTTTTTCTTCAACCGTGGTTTTCTGTGCTTTTTTTCACCTTGGGTACCAGATTTACAGATCACAGGCCTCTATATCACTCACATGTCGATATGGATTGCATTCCAAGGTCTTCCCCTCAACTACTATAATGAAGCTGCAGCTCCGTTCCTAGCCAAGCCTTTTCATACATAGCAATAAGCCTTAGCAATAGTAGAACCCATATTGAATATAGATATATAGATAAGTAAAGTTCCATATTATATAAAAGAAAGTAGCATATTGAATAAAATGGCATCAAATTTTTAACTAGAAACTATAGAAATATCGAACTTCCAAAAGGGTCAGAATATTCCTCGCAGAGACATGCAAAGTCACATACATAGACACAGACAAATCAGAAAGAAGACTAGTAATTTCCTAACTACTCAAGCATGACCCGGCAGTAGAGACAGAATCACCTGTATATTTCCTATCAAGCAAGGAAACACATCTATAGCAAGTTCCAGTATTCATAAGCATTGAACGATTATGACTGGTTTTCTGCACTATTAGTAAAATAGTCATTATGAAGAGTTCAAGTGAAAAATTCAGAGTACCTTGGAATATCCAGTGGTTTCCATGTATTCATAGAACCTTGAAATATTCCATCAACCGAATCCTGAGATGCTGCAAGTCATTCGTAGCCTAAAAGATTTTTCTGAACCCATGGGTGGATATTTAATTGGCCAAAAATTGAATCAAGGCTTTCTTCAGCAAGCTGTCTAAAAAGTAAAGAGTTTTTTTTCCCTGATCAACAAATATAGAAAATTACCTTTCTGCTTCTGATATTCTTAATCTACATCATCTAAACTCATCAGGATTATCCCCTTTTGGATGTTCAGAAAGAGAGACAATGGAGCACTTGTTCTTTCTTTGCACTCATGTTAATGCAATTTGGTTTGGTTGACTTTCTATAAGATTGAACATTGATAGTTTCTTGGGTTTTGTTAATTGGCTAAAGAGCTCTCTCCTTTCTCTGCATAAGGATGGCAATAGCCAGCTGATTATTGAGATTGTTTTGCTTATTAATACTGTCTGGATGAAAAGAAACGTGTCGGTCCATAAAGGAAAAATTACTCATCCAATTGATGTGATAAAAGAGATTAAAGGTGCTTCTCTTTTATCAGATATGTTACTCTACCGCAAGAAGATTCTTTAAGGGATTGAAGCATCATGGTTACAAAAGTTAAAAGAAGGCCTTTTTCAGAATGCCATGGACTAATCTGTTTCAACAGTTTGGCTCTTCAGCAATTTGTTTGGATTCGGAAATTTGCAGATCCACAAATCTTTTTCCTCCTATGCTGTAGAGCGGTCTTATCTTGGATTATCAACTTGGGGAATTTGTTTCAATATAAAAGACACAGGCTACAAGTGCTGTGTGGGAAGAAATAATTCATCACACTTCAAGATTCCTTTTCCTCATCGAACAAGACAATACAGGATATCTCTTCAGAATTATCATGATTTTCTAATTACAAAGCCCATGTAGTTCCTAATCCTTTTATTTTCAGTTTGTTTTCTAATAGTTGTTGTAGTGTCTCCTTCCAGGTTCTGTAAGACTATCATTTTATTATTAATACCATTTTGACTTTTATCCCCAAAAAAAAAAGAAAATTACCATTCATTATCAAGGAACCTCTACATTAAGATTAATATGAAATTACAGTGCCACAGGAAATCTCTGAAATTCCACACATTATCAATAGAGTATTCTTAAACTACTTTTAAAGTATGACGGAACGCCAAACCGCATCTGGTAACCCCTTTCATGGTCGATGATTACTATTCTGTCTGCCTTTTCGATTACTGCTCTCTCCCGTGGCTCTCTGGTGTGAAAATTAATTGAACACTAGATTGTCTCGGGTTCGAGATGCAGTGGGGAAAATTCCAAAATAAGAACTGTATCTCATCATGAGGTATTCTAAAATAACCTCTCGTTTTTTTCCCCTTTATGATAGTAAATTTTCAAAGATGTCCCATTAAAGCTGGTTTGATTCAATTTCATTGTCATTGTATGCTTGTAATGATAATTATTTGTATTATTAAGAGATGAGTGTTTAGTTGTTCTTTTGTATGATAACAATGATTACCATAAAATTAGTAACTATCATTCATACATTTCCTATGAATATTTATTATCATCTCATTGCATAGTTGAAAAAGTCCGATTCATGATTTACTTTCTGTTTGGATAGGAAGAAAAGTTGAGAGGAAAGAAAATGGGGAGGAGAAAATGAGAAGGACAAAAATAAAGAGAAAATGTCATCCCTCTACCTATTTGGATGAGTGAGAGAACACTGGAAGGAAAGAAAATGAAAAAATATTGAATGATTAAAATACCCTTACTTTTATATTAAAGTAATCATATTTAAAATTAAATTAAATATCAAAACGACATAATGTTTCAGGTGAAAAATAAAAAGTGAATATTTTTTTAAAAATTAAATATACTAAAATAAAATAAATAAATTATGCTTTATCCAACTTTATTCATAACTAATAAAAAAAAAGCCTTAAACTGTGGTATAAAAAGTGGAAAAATTATAATAAAGAAACTAAGAAAAATAAAATTTATTAAGAAGGACCATAAAAATAATAATTATTTTGAAGGACCAAAAAATAAAACATTAAAAAAATATATATTGTCCTTAGCCAAATTTCCTATATGCTTTCTAATTAAATCAGATTAGAGTGATTGATGGTTAATGACAAATCAGAATCTGGAGTGATTGACAATTAGTTTTCTTACATTGTCAGTGTATAGATACCATTTTTATGCTTTGCATTTCTATAAGTACCGCAAAGCACAACTTGCTCTTCGGAAAGGCGAAGAAGATCTTGCTCGTGAAGCTTTGAAAAAGCGAAAATCTTATGTTGTATGTTCTATGAGAGTCTTCAAAAACTTAATGAAAACTCCACTCTCTGTTCCCATGTGATTTGTCTTCATAACCAAATATGTAGATTTATGATTTATCCGACCATTTTGGTTGCCTTTGGCAAGGAATTTCCCTTGTTCATTAGTGTGTTCGAAGAAGCTGAAGTCAATTGATCATCAGATTTGATAAATCTCACAATGCTTTGCTTCTGCAAACTTCTTCAAATAGGCAGTTCAATATATGTCAAACGTTGCTTATGTATGAATACTGATGATAATATTATACTGTTGTTTGCTGAAAAAATGGAATTTTCTGTAATTTGACCATCTAATTTACCGATTCAGGAAACTGTAGCTGCAATAGTTATAAGGAATTTTCTGTAATTTGACCATCTAATTTTCGATCATAATTATCTCATGTGTTTTTTTTTTTTTTGTTGGTTAATTAGAGATTTCATCATTTGATACTTGCTTTTTGATTTTGAAACTTATTTAATAGTATTGCTTTTGAAATTTATCCATTAGGAAATTCGTTCAACCATAATAGATCCTAGAAAATAATGGATTGCCAGCATTCGTTGGAGAGTTTTTTGTTGCTTCCATATAGGTGGACAAATCATTAATGAATTGAGATCGAGGAGTGCTATGCTATGAATTGAAGGAGGGAGAACAATTGGCAAAATGATTGAACATGGGCTATCATTGGCAGAACTAATAACCATGATATCATCTTGTTTTGGGGAAGAAATAAATGGGAAGAGGCTTAAATATAGTAGTTTGATCCTTCTCAGCTTATAGACCTTCTTGATGATGGTGGAGTGGAACAATTGATAAAATACAGTGAAGGTTGTGCTCATTTGTACATTACTGAAGTTCAAAATAGAACAACAATAAGCCAATCAACACAAGGGTAAGAGATTACTTTATAATATTATGTGTATATAAAAGTTTGACATACTTTCATATTAGTGCATTTAATAAATAATATTGGGTTAAATGTAAATGCAGTGCGTACACATCACAAGGACAGCCACAATTTGCCACTCCCACAAGTGAAAATATTATTGCTACTCCTCATGCAATTCAAAGTGTCCTGCAACAATACATGAGTTAAATTCAACAAAATGGCATGAATTAATTGTGGGAAGTGGACAAATTTTTGATGATGCAGCTGCTTTTAGGGAAGCACTATACAAATATAGTGTTGCAAACAAGTTCAGATACAAATTTTTAAAGAACAACCTTTATAAGATGATTGCAAAGTGTGATGTTGATGGATGTAAGTGGAAGATCACAGCCTATGCATTGGCAAATAATACTCCATTCTTGCGTGTGAAAACCTTTGATAATGAACATGATCATTCAGCACAAGACAACATGCAAGTGTCTCATATAAATAGGTCATATTTGATAGCATCTATAATTGTTGATAATATTAGGACCAATCGAGGCAAGGCACCTAATGATTTCCACAATGACTTGTTTCATGAATATGGGGTACAATTGAATTATCATCAAGCTTGGAAGGTGAAAGAGAGCACTTTGGATAACATTAATGAGTCAATACAACAATCATATATGTTAATCCCTTGGCTATGTAATCGTTTAATGGAAGTTGATCCACAAACAGTGGCCAAGTGGACTTCATCTGTCAACAACCATTTTGAAAGGCTATTCATAACATAGCATATGGGTGTTGCATAATTGGGTTTTTGCTTGGATGTAGACGAATTTTATATATTGATGGTTGTCACCTAAGTGGCCCATATTTAGGGACACTCTTGGCTGCATCTACTTATGATGCAGATAATGATTTGTATCCATTGGCTTATGCCATTGTAAATGGAGAGACCTATGAAGATTGGTCGTGGTTCTTGAGGAATGTGAAGGAATTGATTGGGTCCCTACAAATAACCATCGTTTCTGATTGTGATAATGCAATTGTTGGTGTAGTTAGAGAAGTATTTGGTGGGTCTCGTCATGCCTTTTGTTATAGGCACGTAAAAGAGAACTTTAGTGTTGAGTTTTCTAAAGTATGTAGTGGACATCGTAGAAGAAGTAAGGAGGATGCATTAAAATTGCTTGATAAAATTTCATATTCTTGATTACATATGGATTTTGTTAAGGCAATGGGAAATCTTAGGTCCATATCTGTTGACTTAGCAAGATGGGTTGAGACACAAAGTGATGTTGATAAGTGGGCTATGTCATGCTTTCCATTTAGACATTAGAACAATATTACCACTAACCTTGCAGAATCTTTTAATGCATGGTTAGTTAAAGAAAGAAGAGATAACATATGCGTGCTGATAAATGAGCATCGACAGAAGCTAGCAAAAAAAGCTTTATGCTGCCAAGGAAGCTATGGGGAAGTGGAAAAATGGTGTTGGACCCAAAATTGAAGCTATACTAAAGGATAATGTTGCTCAAGCTGAAGGTATGGTGGTAGTAGATCATGGTTCAGGTCGAATGCTTCTTCACGTAGGTCGAAAAGATTTAAGAGTTAATGTGACATTGAGAGAGTGTACTTGCCAAGCCTGGCAAATGAAGGGAATCCCATGCCCTCATGCTTGTGCAGCAATAAAGAATTTACATGGTAATGTCTACACATATGTTGAAGAGTAGTGTTATTTGTTGTCCTCACAGCAGAAGATCTACATGAACACCATGATCCCAATAGAAACTCATTTTTTAATAAGTATATACTACCTCCGTCCCTAATTATAGTAGCAATTTAACCGATTTTGGGAGAATTAAGGAGAGGAGTTAAATTAGTTAATTTTACTCATTTTCCTAAAATATCCTTATATAAATTTAAAATGACACAAGTTGCCCTAATTATAAGTGTTTGTAATTTGTCTTACGTTAGATATCCATGACATATTAGTTTATATATGTATATTAGTTACTTTTTATATAGCCATGTGTATACATATATGTGTGTGTATATATGTGTATACATATAGATCTATCTACATACATAGAGACACACACCCATATATCTACACACATACACACACACATATATATATATGTTTATATATGTGTGTGTGTGTTCACACATATATATCTACACATATATATATTGACACAAATAAACACAAATATACATATATATATATGTAAACACACATATATATAATGCTCCTAATAATAAGTATAAATAGGGGTATTATAGGAAAAAATTGACAAAAGTTAAAACTTGCTCTTATAATTAGGACCAAAACCAACTTCAAAATTTGCTCCTACAATTAGGGACGGAGGGAGTATCATTTTTTAATCATTCAATGTTATCTTTATATTTATGGTGATGGAGACAATGTTTTGTTTTTGTATATCCAGTTCAAATTGAGCTTTGTGGTGATGGAGATAATGTAAATAACAAGGGCATCATTGGTGGCTTAAACGGCTAGCACCGTAGGATATATATGCTTTGCAAAATATTTGATGGATTTTATATAAGTTTGGGCTTATGACTTGTGTGCTTGTAAAAAGATTTTATTATGAATAAGATTATATATTATAGATTATAGACATAGAATAAATATTGGACTCAATTATTGAGCTATTATTATGCAGAATTAGATTTCCCTTTCAAGTACACTTTTTATAACAAGGGGATTTTGAGAATGCTCTCATAACAGAGAAACGTCATTTTGTGTTATATAATTCTCAAAATTTATGATAATGAAAAGTTATCAATCTAACCATTTGAAATATGTTAAACAGAAGACAATTCAACCAATTCTTTATACAAACAGTTAGGCTACAAGTTGTTTTGGAGTTTTGTTGGAACTATTGATAAATACTCATTAGAATGATCTAAGCAATGACCATATTTTTCTATCATCAAATATAAATAATTGCTCTTATATTGTTCTGGGTATACACTTATTCATTTATAGTACAGTGGCACTCCTAAATCTATGACCAAAGCATCGTAAGACTCTAATTCTCTTTTATAAACTAAAAAGAAAGAAAAAAAAAATCCTAATTGAGGAATTCAGCCGCTATAATTCATTGATACAGCTTCAAGAGGTATCTAATTCGAGCACCTTAACCATGAAAAATTAGCAGAGAAAGCCACAGATAAATTCAAAAAATTGGAAGAGTGGTAGGTGACGGCGGAAAGCAAACAGAGGAAGCAACAGTCTGAAAGCGTTAGCATTAGCATTCATACATAAGCAACGTCTGACAGATTGGTAGGATCCCCTATAAAAGCGTCGGTCGTTCCGACGTTAACTATTGCAGCTACAGTTTCTTGAATCAGTACATTAGATGGTCAAATTATAGAAAATTCCAATTTTTCAGCAAACAACAGTATAATACTATCATCAGCATTCATACATAAGCAACGTGTGACATATATCGATCAAATATTTCAATACTTATTAGCAAAGAAAGGAGAATAAATTTGTATCTGTAGCTATCAGGTGAAAGAGCAAGTCAAGAACCAAGAATCTGATTTAGTCATAACTGGGAGGAGTTTGGTCAATCACTCACAATCTGATTAAGTTAGAAAGAATTTAGGAAATCTGACTAAAGGTGATTTTGTCTTTTTATTTTAATGTTTTAATTTATGGTCCTTTAAAATAATTACTATTTTTATGGTTCTTCTTAACAAATATTATTTTTCTTAGGTCCTTTATTATAATTTTCCCTAAAAAAATTAACCACATCTAACACACATCGTTCGGGCGAGGTAGGCCTTCAAACATGCATGTATTGCTTGATCATCTAAGGGATTAGCAGCTATAATTAAATTTAATGTACTTATAATTTTCATGTCTGAACTTCTGTACATGTCTGTTGAGTAATACCATTAATATTTTCAATCATAATTTTTTTTAACAAAATTAAATATAAAACAATTAATAAAACAATTATTTTATTTTAGTTTTTTAAATAAAATTATGTATATAGGGAAAAAAGGCATGTGAAGGGTAATCATAGCAGTACACCTTTTTTCCCCAAATATCCCCACTTGTGGAGAGGAGTTTTGGGAGGAAAATGAGGTGTGGGACCCATCTCATTTTCCTCCTCACTATTCCTTTTTCCCCCAATTTATCTCCTATCCAAGCAAAGGAAAAGTCCATTAATTTCTCATTTTCCACCCCCTTTTCTCTTCTCTCCCATTTTCTCCCAATATAAGCAAAGCATTAGTCTCATTTGTCTTTATTTCACTTGTCTCATTTCACCAATCATACCATGCCACAACCACCGCCACTACTACCTCATTCTCCTCTACTCCACCGCCACCTCCACCACTGCCACCTCCACCGTTGCCATCGTCACCACCATTGCCACTAGCGCCACCACTACTATCTCCTCCTTCATTGTTGCCCCTAACACCATTTGGCATCGCCATCACTACCTCCTCCGCCATCGCCCCTGACCAACACTACCTCCACCGTCGCTACCGCCACCGCCACCATGATAGTTGTTGCCGCCTCCACTACCTCCTCCTCCACCGCTATCGTTGTCACAACCTGTCATCGTCACCACTACCTCCTCCAACGCCACCCCCTGTCGTCGCTACCTTTACCATTGTCGTTGTCACTGCCATGGCAGCTGTCACAACCACCTCTATCGTTGTTGATGTCACTTCTTGCCATCGCCACCACTACCTCCTCATTCATCATCGTTGTCACCACCTACAACCGCCACTACCACCATCGCACCACCATCAATTCGTCACTGTCGCCTCCACCACCACAACCATCGCCATTAGACAATCCTCGGCGGGATTGTATGATGGTTATGATAAGGCAACGCAATGGCTTTTAACTTTTTTTTTTTTTACAAATATTATATTAAGGGTCTGTTTGGTTTAAGGGGGGAGGAGATGTATTTTACTCCCCTCCCCTTGTTTGGCAACATAAAAATTGAAGGAGGGGAGAGAAAAAATTTGAACTTTCTGCTCCCCTCCCTTCCAAAATGGGGGATTTGAAGGGGAGGGGTACTATTCAAAAAAGGGGAGGGGTAATATTCTGGCATGGTGTGATTATTATGCTCATGAAAGTTTTTAATATTCTTATCATACCCTTCTGACTTTCTTCCTCATCCCATGCTCACTTTAATATTTTGGCATGGTGGGACTATTATGCCCATGAAAGTTATAATTATTCAATTTAATAATTATAATTTTATATAATTATTAAACATTCTACAAAATTAAAAAAAATGACTTAAATGAAATAAGAATAAAGTTGTCCATATAAAAATATTTTACCTCCCCTCCCTTTATCGACCAAACAATGTAATATTAAAATCTCTCATCTCTCCTCCCCTCACATTAATTCAAATCATTAAAATCCCTCCCCTCCATTAAAATCTCTTCCCTCCATTGAACCAAACAAACCTTAAGGATAAAATAGACTTAGTGTAATATTTTAATTTTAAATAATGATTAAAAAATAACTAATTACTCATTGCTTAAAAATCAAACCAAATACTAACTCTATAATTAACATTGCATTGCATCATATTACACTATATCTTAAGATACAATGGGATAGGAACAAACGAATCCAAAGTTAGAACTTGGAAGAGTTCGAATTTTGCAGGACCGAAAAAGAAAACAGCTTTTTTGTTGTGTGCTCCAAAAAGAAAGAAACAAGAAAACAGTACAGGGAAGCACCAGCATTTTAATAATGGGCTTTACATATCACTCCTCTATTTTTAAATGCATATGCACCAAGTGGTACGGGTCTCTCCCGTGGCTTTGTGGTTATGTTCTTGTTGAGCATGCCATGACGCCTCGGGTTCGAAACCTGTACGCAGAAGCAAGCAAGCATACACACATATATATATATATATATACAGAATGATGCTAGGCAGGCATCATCCATGAGGTGCTCTAAAGTACCTCTCTTTTGGGCCGGATTTGTCAGACTCCGAGTGGAAGGCCCATCCCATCCAAAAACTGATTTCATTCCCCCATCTCATATTTTTGTTTTCCTCTGTTCCTTTGGCATCTCATCTGAGACAAAAATACTCCTATGCCATTACCTAAACGAGAGAGTCGGGTTTGGTTTTTTCCCCCCCTCATTTATTTGGGTTAAATAAAATACTGTGAACGCACAATTTTCCTTATATCCGTTTTATTTGAGTATATATTTCTTTGATGCTGATTATAATTTTACAGAGTTAAATAACCAGTTCCCTGAAAAGGTGTAATTAGCCTGAAAATTGGTAAAAAACATGAATATATACCAAATAAAGCTTCTTCTTTTTTTCCTTCCTTAATCATGGTTGAATTAAGAATTTATCATGATGTTTTTTCCCCACATGAAATTTATCCACATAGAAATTAGAAAGAGAGATGAGAAGAGAGGGAAGTATGCACCGGTATGAAATTGAGAATGATGGAAACCAAAATAAAAAATGGTGGAATATATAGCTCACAAGGTGTAATAGCTACTTGTGAGTTAAATTTAGTAATAAGTGTCAGATTTTAATCTATTTCGATTATTATATTTATCGTTTTTCTAAATATATGAATATTATAAAAAGTTTTATAATAAATATATGTTGATTTTTTTTAAAACAACATCTTTCGTCAAGACTACCTTTAGATAACAACTCTTTAATGTGTGCAATCAATAGAAATACTTTGAGAAAAATTATAAATTTAGGAAATAATAAAGTTTTATATTTAGAACCAAATGCAATCTCTAACTAGGTCTTATATTAAATACACGAGGAAGTACAATCTAATGTTATACTTACAAAGTACTCCCTCCGGTCCTAATTATAAGAACACTTTTGTAGTACAAATTATACTATAAAAATGTTCTTATAATTAGGACCGGATATTAATAAGAGAGCATATCATTTTTGTTATAGTTAATTAATTCATCTCATTTTCTTAATCTATCTAAATTAATTAAATTCTATGTTAAAAAATGGGGAGAGTGATATATTTTAGTGGATGATATGATTCAATTTTTAGTTAAAAATTTTTTACTCAAAAGACTTTTAAATTTTGAAAGTTTTGGAGAATTAGGATTTTTTTTTTTTTAATATTATATGTCAAAAGTCGTAACCATATGTCCGTTTCTTGTTGCTACTTTTAGTTTAAAATAATTTTGTTTGTAACTTCATATCACTGTTCTCTCCTCTGGTATTCTGGTATGTTGATATTCGATTGTACTGTGATGCCTGGGTTCGAGATTCTGTACCTCCTCCTTCTTCTCCTCGATCTCATCACCAACAACAAAAATGGGAATAATCCTTTTTCTTTTTTTTGGTTGCCCACGGTTCACCAGGACTTCGCCCCGACTAATCTAGATCCGACCCACATCGCACACCTGACTTCGGTGGGAGAATTCATGAGGTGCTTTAAAGCACCTCTCTTTTTTGGTCCATTACAAATGAAATTATTGAAAGCCCACTTATATAAATGGGCTTAGATATTTGGGCTGGGAGAGTGCGGCCCCCATCTCAAAACGGCCTTGTATGGGTTTGTATGTGGAGGACCACAGGGGAGGTAGGGTGTAGTTGCTTTCATGTTATATTTTGAGGGCTTTGGGGCTACAATCTTTAAATAGTTTCATGCAAGTTGCCTCCTAAAATATGCCATTCATTTGCGGTCCACTTTTCAACCACCTCATAATATCCAACAATTCTTCCCTCTTGTTCACTTCACATTCATATGTTGTAGCAGCCAGGGGCGGAGCCACACTAGTGCATGTGTGGGCAAGTGCAGACATAAAATTTATAACAAATATATATATTGTAAAGGAATTTTATACTAACTTTGTCTAATTGGAGTAGTTGGTTATCACCTTACACATTCACACTAAAGGTCCCGGGTTCGAACATGCTCTCTTTCGTTTATCCTTTCTTTTTTCGAACATGCTCTCTTCCGTTTATCCTTTCTTTTTTCGATTTCATTTTTCTCATTCAACGCCTGACTCTCCAAATCGATCCTGTCCTCCAAATCGTGCTTCCACGCCGTTCTCGTCTCTGTTCGCCGATCTTGCTCTCCAAATCTCTCCCAAACTTTCCCTCGTCGTCAATCACGGAACCCGGCTCTTCGTCGTTGCTCCTCGATCTGTCTTCCGGCTCTTCCTTCTCGATTCTCTCGCCAAGTTGGGTGCTTTCTGAGGTAATTTTCGATCTGTCTTTACTTAAGGTTGGTGCATAGATCTGCTTCTCTGTCTTCCACCGTCATCTTGTCTCGTAACTTTTCTGATTTAGGTGTATTAGGGTTCGTTCAACTCGTTAGAGTATATTGTTGATTTGATTGATCATGGTGTCTTCGAAGACTCTAGTTTGGTGGATGGGTGTTATCATCGTGCTGTTCAACTTCTGGGTGACATGGAAGATTGTGTGAGATCATCTGCAATTCGTGTTGTAAGATACCAAGATACCATTACTTAATGTTTTCCTTTTCTTTGTGTGCTTTTCTGAGATATGAGTCTGCAATGCTTGTGGAATAATAATTAAAAGCTTGTATTTTGGAGCTACGGGTATTGTATACTAAATGAATAATATTTGGTCTTCTAGAAACTCATTAACATATTTTCCACTTAAATTTTGGTATAACTTGAGGTCTTATATGTTATGTTATCTATTTTGTAATTTCAGGTTGCTTCATGAGGTGATCTTAGCGACTTCTAATGCGACATGAAAAGCTACCGGTCGAATGATCTTAGTCTTATTGCACAATGTCATTTTCTTTTCGTTGCATTCAGAAACTAGATTTATACCTGACATTATTGTATCTTACACTTTTAAGTCATTGAACTGATATCATGGAGTCAAATGTCGTGTAGGAAATGTGCTAGGAATCCATCAATTTTGTCATGCACAAATGATTGGAGAACTTTCCCCTCCGCCACCGTCTTTTTCCAAGTATTATTCGTTTGTTTGTTTTTGTATCCGTGATGTTGACTTTCGCGATTACCTTGGTATTGCACGCGCTTCATATTTATGCAGCTCTGCTCTATGGCAAGAGATATGAGCATGGAGGTCGTGGTTGAAGCTTTACGCCCTTGGAAAGGTTGAAATAGTATCTAAGGATTTTCTTTTGCAAACTTTGTCAAAGCGAGTCTTGGAGGTTGGAAAGAAAAGGAAGTCTTTGGCGAACACAACCGAACAATTTAAAATGCTTGCGACTAGTGTAGCTGGTGCACTTGTGAATTGGACTTGAAGATGAGTTCTTTCAGGTAACTTTTCTTGTACATTAGTGCTTCATATGCAGTTACAATAATGACAAGATGTATGATGGATCTTTGAGGAAATTGTTTTTTAAGGAGTGGGTTGCCTTTTATTCTCCTTAAAAAAAATTTCGGGGGCAGCACCCCCGAATCCCACCACTAATTGTGCACCCACAAACATTTAATCCTGGCTCCGCCATTGGTAGCAGCCCAGCCACATACATGCACATACACACCAACGACTCCAACTCATTATTAAACATCCGATCCTAATTATAAGAACACTTTTATAGTACAAATGCACTATAAAAATGTTCCTATAATTAGGATCAGAAAGAGTATTATTATTGTAATTGTAACCTCATCCTCTATTAATTCATTGTGTAAATTCATCCACATAATTCGTCTTAATTTGCTCTCTCTAAAACTGGCAAATGATTATACCACTTCAGTCCTATTTATAAGGTCTTTTTAACTAAATCACATATACCAAGCAGAGGTAGTTAGCTTAATGATTACAGGGTATGAATGAGTATCTTTCAATTATTTCTTCTCTCTATATTTTCATTAGTACATGCAATTAATATGGGCAAAATTGTCACAATTTCATTTATTACCTGAAAGAGGACTTATAAATAGGATCAGAATGGTACCTTATTTATTTACTCCCTCTGATCCTTATTATAAGGCACCAACTAACAAATCTCACAAATCAATAAAAACAATTAAAGTCAATAAATTTGCCTTACAATTTAAGTAACTTCCAATATTAACCCTACTAATTGCACTAAACTCTAATATTATATTAAATATTACTCTAACCCATTACCTTCATTAATTATGGGCAGACATGAAAACAAATAATTAATGTTTATTGAGAATAAGCAAGCATAGGCGGATCTAGGTTATGGATTGGGGGGAATTTGTCACTTGATTAATATTTTTTTAAAAAGATGTATTTAGTGCCCCTTTGAATTTGTCTCTTCCATTTTTTTTTTTAAAGATGTATTTGATAACATTGATAATAAGACAATTATGATGAAATTCCAAAAAATAAGGCCTAAAAGTATGACATTGTAATTATTTTTATTATAATATACTTTTGTTATTAAAATATATGTACTTGAACTTATTGAGTGTCCACCCTTCATTATAATTTATGTAGCTACATTTCTAACAACATTTAACCTTGCTTTTCTAAATGGCAAGTTTGTAAAATAACTGCCTCTCTTATTACATCATCAGTATTCACTTCATTTCATAAATATTTTCTTAATATTTTTTTCTTTTATTGTTTATATTCTTTTATTTTTTAATGTATTTAAAACTTTCCTTAAAAAAAAAATTCCCCAAATCCCCCGTCACTGGTGCCACCTCTCTAATAATTTTCTGGATCCACCCCTATAAGCAAGTACCTTATAAAAAGGATCAAATAAATTTATTAGTTTGTGTTTTATAATAATGACTAGAAGGAATACTATATATACAACGTACCCCGTCTCTCTCTCTCTCTGTGTATATATTATCATATTATTCGATAGCCCACATACACATACACATGCACACACACAAATATATTCTATTTCACACAAAAAATTTACAAGTTACTTATATTTACTATTGGATGCAGACATTTATTTGTGTACGAACAATTAATGGGTAATTATTTTGACTCGACCTTTTCGAAACCCTCCGGCATCCCATTGCACTATTCAAAACCAGAAACATATCAAGAATTTGATTTCTCTTGCTATATATATACTACAATAAATAAATATAATTCCGCTATGACCATTGACTAGCTACGAGTAAACAAGATAGTCTGACCAAACTTAATGGGAATAAAACTTGTGTCTCCATCGACAATATATATTCCAAATCCATTTTAACTTTACCCGTCATAATTGAAGACCCTTTGATTTTCTGTAGGTAAATATAATATACTGCCGAAATGAATCTTGTGTATGTGTATTGTATCCACATTTTTTTAAGTCCTCTACGGCTCTACCAAAGTTAACTCACGGAATAATCTAAATTTTATTATGTTTATATTGATTATATATACGTATGGATATAAAAGACATCGGGAATAAAATGACAATTTTAAATTATCAATTTATAAAAGTGATCGTTAATATTCAATTTTATTATAAGACTTACACCGCCCAAACTATTTATACTTTAGAAATAAATAATATGTTCAATTAATTATGGCGTTAGCGATCGCGATCAAGAAATAAATGAAGAATATTGATGTCTCCTTGTTAAGTAGTATAATTAGAGAAGATAATAAGGAGAAAGAATCAAAATAAAGAATCAATTGTATATTATCAATAGAGCAATAAGGCTTATACAAAAAGTAATAGTGAGGGCTCAATGCCTAACACTCACTAACTAACTCTCTAACTAATCAATTATTCCCTTATATTCTAACACGCCCCTCAAGTTGAACACTACTTAACAAGGTGCTCAACTTGAACAACACAAAATAAGGGGATAAAGTGAATCAAATTGAATAGTTTTACAATCAACAAAAAATAATACTCCCTCCAGTCCTAATTATAAGACAACATTTGGGAGTTGGTTTTGGTCCTAATTATAAGACAACATTCTAATTTTTGTCAAATTCTTCCTAAAATACCCCTATTTTATTCTCTAAAGTGTGTTTGGTTTTTGGTGAGTATATGTACGTAGATTCATAGATTCTTCTAATCAATTAAACTTTTAAATATATATATGTGTGTATCTATATATGTATATATGTGTGTGTCTACACACAAATATATATAGACACACACATACACACATACACACATATATGTGTGTGTATGTATATACAAGTAAGTGTGTGTACACAAAAATATACACACACACACACATATGTATGTGTACATATATGTATATCTGTGTGTGTATGTACATATATAAACACACACACATATATACATATATATATCTTTGTGTGTGTGTATGCATGCATATATATGTGTAGATATATGTACACACATATATATATGTATATGTATATACACACACATATATATGTATATATAACAAGACTATTATTTCAATTAGATAGTATGTGGAAAGAAAAAATTTAGGTTGGAGAGGTATGTGATAGGAATTATTGATTCACTTTTACTTATGTCATTTTAAATTTATATAAGGGCATTTTAGGAAAATGAGTAAAATTAACTAATTTAACTTCTTTCCTTAATCTTCACAAAATCGGTTAAATATGTCTTATAATTAGGACCGGAGGGAGTACAAAATTTCTTCAATTCACAACATTCTTCTCCATATTCTTGTAATGCTTCATAGCCCATTAAATTGTCTCTGCTCCTGTCATGTAGTTGCTTGTAATCTGGCTCTTAGTGCCCAACAATACACTCAACATTGAGTCTTGTACATCCTGGAACACTCAACTTGGTTAAATTGGGGATTTGAAGTTACATAACCCTGCAAACAGAGCCTTTTCTCAAATGTTTCAGAAGCATTATGCAGGGAAAGCCTTAGCTTTGAATTGCTTGCCATTAGCTAGATCAAACTTAGTAACTCCATGGTATTTGTCTGTTGCTTTTTTTTTTTTTTTGGGTATGGGTATCCACGACCTTTCTCAGTGACCACGTGGGTCAAGACAGAGGCCAGAACGCAACTGATAGTCGGAATCGCAAGATAGGAGTGAGGAGGTGACATCTCTCTGCTCTCAACTCTGCGTATGTTTCGAATCGGTAAGACCTCCACCAAAAACAGTCGTGCCGAGACCAATCTGAACACTAACCCGTGAGATAGGAGCGAGGAGGCGACATTTCTCTACTCTCAACTCTGCTCTTCTAACATCATCACTTGCATAAACACAGACTAACACATGAATAAGAACCAGTGATCTCAACTTGCACTCCGGCACACCCAATAAAGCTATTAACGTTTGAGTTTGTCATACCCTTATATTTGACCATTTCCAAGAAAATCAACATCAGCTTCAAACTTGATGCAGAGCAATTAAAGCATACTCGTCCTGAATAGATGGTTGAGATTGGTGAGAAGATGTCAAATGCAACACCGAAAGAAATGCATCACTTGCACTAATTGAGGAAGATAGTCGGCCAATGTAAAATTGGTCCACTGAACCCTTCTCTAACAAGACTAGGGTTCTCACAACAAATCTTTGAAACCATTAACAAAGCCAAAACATGCTTAGGGCACTCTCTGCTAATTTTCTAAGAAGTCCCAATGCCACCAAGTTCTGACCTGATCCATGAAAACAGAAAGCAAGTGGTTGGTACTTTTCTATCGGATCATTTCTTAGCCTATTGTATTCTCCTTCACTTGTTCCTCCATATGACTTGTTTTGTCTTCCTCTAATGAAAATTCTTCCGAAAATTTCCCATGCTTATCTTCAACTTCTAGGTCGCCACCAATATCTCGATCTCAACTACAGCAATTCAAATCTTGGATCCCGATTTTGGCGATAAAATGATCACAACAATTAAGGAACTGAAATATGCAGATCTTCCATTTCACAATCTTGGCATTTTTCTTGTGAGATTCTTGGGTAAAATATCACCAAGAGATTCAAGAATGAGTGAAAATGCAGAGGAGAGTTGCGCAAACCCCAAACTTGCACACAAGAATCAAGCGAGTCCAAAGATTGCGCACAGTGATCCTAGCGACGTGAACAAAAGATCTTGCAATTGTTCTTGGTGAATGGTGAGAATCGTTGATGGCCCTCGATCTTGGGTGGCGAAGATTCAGCAATAACCCAAGAATTCTGGCGTAAACGTTGACGGCGAAGGCAAGAATACATACCTTGAGCACAAAACCAGGTCGACCCATTGATTGGCACGGATTCAAGAATCAGAGGTAGAAACCAACCATATCGACCCATGATCCATCGTGCGACGATGGGTAGGTCTTAGCGGAAATCGTGGCAGAGCTTGACGATGGTTCGTGACGGAGATCGCAGGGGTGAAGATGAGAAAACTGATAAACTCACACCGCCTTTCGTGCGTCAACTTCTGAGGGTTCTTGATGGAGATCACAGCAGAGCTCGTTTTGCCAGAGATTGCAGGGGCGAAGCCTTTCGTGCGTCTTTCGTTTGTGAGTCAGCCGTTCTTGGTTTAGATTGTCGTGGATCATATCACAGATCCCCCGTGGTTCTTCAGAGTGTCAGTGGGCATTGGTGGAGATCGCAAGGGCTTGTGCCTTTCGTGCGTCTGGTCGACTACAGATCAGAATGGAGAAATCTTGACGGAGAATCATTTTCTGGCCTCCGTTCTCAGTGCTTGCCAAAGATTGCAGGGGCAAAATGCCTTTCGTGCGTTGACTCCGTTCAATCGTTCTTGTTTCATGGGTCTTGGATTAGAGCGTATTTCTTGGTTCTCGGAGTCTCTTCTTGGATATTCGATTATAGTGGGCCTTGTGTCATTTCTCTTGGGCTTACTCCTTTCCCTAAGGGCTTATTTTCTCTCCTCTTGCTTACAGTGTGAGTGATGAATCTTGATTATTGGGCCGTTAACCTTGAAAAAACGACTTGGCTTATGATATCATGGTAAGTAGTATAATTAGAGAAGATAATAAGGATAAAGACTCAAAATGAAGAATCAATTTTATATTATCAATAGAGCAATAAGGCTCATACAAAGAGTAATAGTGAGGGCTCAATGCCCAACACTCACTAACTAACTCTCTAACTAATCAATTATTCTATTATATTCTAAAACTCTTTATGATGGTTTATGGGTAACCATTTAACATTTAGATCAAATCACAAAATATTCTTGTCAACACTTTCAGTCTAAGCTTTCCCATTAACATTGTAGGTATAAAATTGAGCCCAACTTTGCCGACCAAATTTCAAAATAAACACGTCCCTAAAATACTATGTATCTCAATTATACGTGAGCAAAAACGTAACTCTCGATAATTATATATATAATTGTTATTGTCAACAGTTACATGCATGTCTCTTCCAAGTCTGACACATTCAAACCTCTACGTACATTCGCTAATTAAATAAGAGCACTGGAAATTAATTAAGCTTCATAAAAGGAAATAAATTTTTTGCCATATATTGTCCACAGAAATATATAGATATGGGCACAGATCAGTCATGGATAGAGCTAATACAAAGTGCCTTAATTTAATTTATTATAAAACAAACTAAAGTGCTCTACGTGCCATATTAGAGAGGTACAGCCCCCTCCACACTGAACTGAAACGTATCCCCACCAAAAATGGGAAATACTACACTCACTTATATTTGTGTATAGATATTCTTAATTAAATGAGAAAACATAGTGCATGTCGTTTAAGGATTAATGAGGCTCCTAATGATGGCGGCCTCGGCACTATCAGCATCGATTGTGGCCAACAACTGAGAGAGTCGCTGGCTCAAGTCGTCCACTTCTCTGTTTAAGCTTCTGATGTAATTGCACGTCTCTTGTAGGACCTTTGATGCAGATGCCTGCACCACAAATTTATTCATTAATTAAAGTCACTCGTAAGTGTCTATATGTATACTGTGTTCATTTTTATTATTAGGGGCGTCTGAACTGAAGCAATATATATTCTCAGTTCAAGTTTTTATCAAAAAGAAAATGATGACATGTATACTAGGACGACAAAGTCAGTTTCATTTCATGAATGACTTGGTCAAGACTAAGGGCTGATATATATGGTACAGAGAGCTTCTCTGAGGACTTTTCTTTTTGGGTTTTGCGTTACTTACGCACACACATGTACATACTGTCCTTTTTAAGTTTTTTTACACGTTTACTACGTGAAAAAATTTATTTTATTTGCAAAAAATGTAACTAACATGATGCATCTATAGGGGAAAAAATTATCTGGGATAGATACGTGATGCACATTAAATTTCCAAGTGGGAAATGAAAAAGTTTCCCATAACTAAACAGACAGCGAAGCCATTTATACCGGCGGCAGTCAATGGGAACCCACCTTTGACGTGTATTGAGATCTCTGCATATATATATTTTTAGCAGTTGAGTGGAAAGTAGTACTCGTACGTCCTTAGAATATATATAAATAAATGGATCAATTTTGGACCATCCCTATGCATATTTATTTAATTTATAGTTTAAAATATATCCACACAAGCCTTGCCAGTATTCGCATTAGCTTGTTTCTTCGGCAGTACACAGTAACAGCATTAATTTGATGCTCTCTATTCTCCTTGTTGGTACACAGTATATATGCAGTATACAATTATCATGTGCTAGCTTGAACTAGTTAGCTCGCTATAAAGAATACTTATATAATCTGTCAACAAGAGAGAGATGAGAGGAAGTTAAGTACCTTGTTGGAGCGGCGAGTATCACGAATCTCAGGAACAAGTTGACGCAACTTGGAAACAAGTTGGATGATTTGGTCATCGGAGATGGATGAAGAAGAACCTGATGACGATGATTGTTGCCTTGACCTTCTGCTAGACATTTCTCTATAGCTATGAATAACTTGCCTTCTCTCTCTCTCTATATATATATATATATGGGGCTGAGTCAGGCTTATTATAAGGCGAGAGAGATCAGTAAGGCAAGATATATAGCAAGCTAGAGAGAGAGCTCGGAGCTTGGGAGACGCTGAGAGTGAAGAGAAAAGTGGAAGGGAGGGAAAAAGAGGAGAGAAATCAAAGGGCCACAAAGAAGGGGGAGAGATGAAGAGAGAGTACAATTAGAGAGACAGTATTGTTGGATGAGAGGAAAACAATTGCAGAGGAGAGAGCAGAGAGAAAAGGACTTTGGAGTGAGAGATAATAACCATAGCTATAGGCTTCTTCTACTGTGTATTTGTGTTCCCATATTGGGGTTTTATTTCAAGTGACTTCTTGGAGCGTGCTTGTTTTTTACCTAACAAAGTGGGCCTCTCTGGACTTGTCCCTTTACCGTCACACCATGTGATCATATTTTTCACTTAAATATATATATATATACCAAACAATCCCCACATTTCACACTTGTGTCTATAGTGTGTGTTTGTGTGTGTATGGTTTCTGGTCATGGAATTCCCTCTCCTGATCACATTATTTCACGTCACGGACTTAAAAGCTGCTTTCTACTTAATAATTTATCTTCAGCATTCATGTCCAGATCCTATTTGTATGAAACTACTGCATCACTACTTGAGAGTAATTAATTACATGGTAAACAGTACAAGTATTAATTAATTAGTCCGCTCACAAGATGGAGAGAAAGATATAGTCTCACATTTGACTAATTAGATGTCTCTTTCTGACTTAATGTCCTGCATAATCATTATATTCAAGTCAGGTTGGAACGCGATTAGCTGAGAAGTCTTGCCTATTGAATTAGAAAGCAAGTAAAATTAAGTGCTGATTACTCAATGTTCATGCAACCTTTTCTGGCATATACTTTAAAATATACCCTTCGCACTTAAATACAAGATAAAATTGACTCTTTTAAAGAGATCAAGGAAGCTAATAAAATTACTTTAGAGTATTTTTATTTTTATTTTTTCTCCAAACTAATTAGTTTGACTAATAAAATAATATATAATCTAAGGATACTCAATATATTACTCTTATATAATTAAGTAATTTATTTAGCTTCCTTAATTTTTCTAAAAAAATTTAACTATGTCTTATATTTAGAATTAGATAGAGTATTATATTAATTATTGTGCTGAGTTTAACTCAATTTCTTGAGAGAGAGGCGTAAGGGGCTGCTGGGGTAACATGCTGCTTCCCTGGGTCACAAGGCACGCCACGTGGCATGTCTTGAGGGTCAGTCTGAATTTATAATGTACTTATAGTAGTAATATAGGAAGAAGAAAAGAAGGGATTGAAATTGCATGGTTTTCAAAACATGATCACGTGCAGGGTGCAGCTATACACGACCTTGCGGGGACCTCTTTCATATATATATATATATTTATTAATTATTAATTATATTAACCCCTCCATTTTCCTCCAATTCCTCTTTCCAAAACACAGTACCATATTACCTGCAGCTAGCTAGTTGAAGTTTGAGCTTCTGTATATATAGAGACCGTACGTGTCAAATATTTGTGGTTCTTTGAGTCGCAGTTGCTTGTGTGCGTGTGTGTGTCCATACCATATGTAGTGTTGCTTTGAGAAACAAAAAGCTATGTGTAAGTCCGTGGGATTTAAGCCACTCATAAATTATCATCTGATGGATCCGATCTGATATGGCAGTGTAAATGCTAATGCAAATCATAAGGTGTTTGATATATTCAGCACCGTTGATGAGTGGATTGGTCTAAATTAAAATAATATCCAAAAGCAGCCTCACCTAGGTTAAATGACCAAAGGGCCCACTCATTTATTATAGGACTCAAGAACCTTTAAATTTATTCATAGGGTTAATGTGCAAAAATAGACATGTTGTTTTATAAATTACGTTCAAATTTCGAATGCATTTCAAAAATTTCAATTTAATCCCTCTATAAACTTTTAAAATTTTCATTTAAGTCCCTGGTCAAAACTTGCATTTTGACAAGGGACCTTCTTCTTCTTCCTCAAGAGCGAGAGGCCACGCCATGTTCGCCAGCAAGCTTTGGCCAAGATGACACTAGTGCAAAAAAGGGATTTAAGACCGCCTCATTTAGGGATCATCGACTCCCCGGTCTTAAAGGTGTGACCGGTGGCAGTTTTGTAAATAAAAAGAACTTCTTATACAATGAAGGGCTATAAGACCGCCTCATTTAGAGCGGATAATCGAAGCACCGGTCTTAATGGTGTGACCGGTGGCGCTTTGTAAATAAAAAGAACTTCTTACACAATGAAGGACGCCTCATTAAGACCGGACTAAGTATCGACCGGTCCTAAAGTCATGACCGGTGGCAAATTTGTAAATATAAAGAACTTCTTATTCGATCAATTTTTCATAGATCTTATCCGCACTGTTAAAATAACAACCTATTAAAAATGTTAATAAAAAATTGAAATATCAATTACTTTTATGGAGAAATCTCATCAAGGCGACTTATATTTTCTACACTCCAAAATAATACGGAAAAATATAAATATAAAGGTATTAAAGTTTTAAGACCGAACATATATAATAGCTTCTTAAAACTTTGACTTTTAAGACCGGACTTAAAATTTGTCCTAGACTAAAGTTTAAATAAAAATTAATAAATGTTAAGACCATAGTTACAGAATGACCGGTCTTAAAAGTTAGACTTTTAAGACCGGACAAAAATTTGGCCTGTACTAAAGTTTGAATAAAAATTAATTAATTTTAAGACCGGACATATAGAAAGACTGGTCTTAAAGGTTATCTTTTAAGACCGTATATGTATTTGTCCGGTCTTAAAAATGAGGCGCCAAATAAACGTTACTTCGCGCGGAAGCTTTTGTCACTCTCATTGAAGAACCCCTGTTCACGTTGCGAAACCCTTCCTGTTGCATTACCTCTCTTCCTCGCCCCGCGTACCGTTAGCCTCTGTTACTCCCTCATTTTCTCAGGCATTCCTCTCTTACTGTCTTGAAAATGAACGGTGAAAACGATTCCACTCGTGTTCCTGGAACTCCAGATACTGGTTTGACTGGTGAGGGTCGGACGAACGAACCCTCTTCATCTCACATTGAGCCTCCTCAGCGCCGTGCACGCCGTGGTAGAAGCGGTACACGAATGATGGAAGTATCCCTTAGTCGGAATTCTGGGACGAAGCTCGAGATTCTTTTTGATGAAAATTTGCAACCTATCGGTCCTAATAAAAGCACATATACTAGTTTTGTCGGCGCTCTAGTACGCAGCAAGGTTAGCATTTTGACAGATGAGTGGAAAAATGTGGACCAAAAAACAATAAAGGATCCTATGTGGGACACTATCCTACTTACATTCACCGTCCCCGATTCGAGAAGTTGAAAGACTCAACATTGTCTTATTGTGCTGAGCGGTTCAGAAGTTTAAGACCTTTCGGCTAACACTTATATTTTTGCCGAGGTTCACCGACCATAAACCCAGGACAAGTACAAATTTATTAATGAACAAACTTGGCAACAATTTGTTCGAAGTGGACCACTCTGAAGCTCTGGTGAGTTTATATTTAGTTTTGTTTGCACTTTTGTTTGCTTATTAACCTGTGCGGATATGTGAATGTTATTGTGTACATCTAATCATGTTAGTTAAATGGTTTGGTGTGTGAATAGAAGTATACATTTGCTGCCTTTGTCTTGCATGAGAGGAGCATGTCCTAGTTCCATGCAAGTCTGATATGTAAACTGTGTAATGACAATGGTTAGACGTTGCTGTTAGTTAGTAAGTATGTTAACTGTGTAATGGTTTCGGTGCAAGTAGTTAGTTAGTTATTCTAATATGTGTACGAACCATTTATGATGAATGAATGAATTGACTGAGTTGGCAGCATTTCTACAACTCCCTTTCCTTTGGTTTTCCCAATTTCTTCTACAATGCTACATCTTCCTTAAGTAAAATGTTGAAACTTGATGAAGTGAATTTGACTAATGTTTGACGTTCATATCAAGCGAAGTTCTCTAATTTCATTAGTGACATGGCTGGAATTCATAATTGATATATAGTTGTTTTCAATCCCGATTCACGTAAAATAAGGGAAAAATATCAGAGATTGGGAGAAAGAATGATTGCCCACACAGGGGCTTCTCGCGGCGGATATGAAAAGGCCGAAAAGATTTGATGGCGGCCAAGCGGAAGAGATTGGAAGATGAAGCTGAATCCAATCCTTCTACGGTAGTTGACCGCCCGCCATCTCCAATACGTCGCGAGGAGCCGTGGTTGTATATTCGGCAAAAGCCAGCGGCGCCTACACGAGTGAAAAACTCGTGTAGTTGCTTGAACGAATTGTAAGTATCGATATTGTTATTTTTACTTACTAAACATGTTTCATCACTAAGCTTCTCGTTATCCGTATCTTACAGAAGATCTTAAAAAGAAAGAGGCGAGGGATCTTTTGCGTCGGACGGGAGGAATGATGTTCGACCGCGCGACCGGAAAACCAGATCACTCGGGCGTGTAGGGGGATTGGAGGACGGGTAGGCCTAAAGCAATACTTTGGTAAATCCAAACGCCACAGACAAAGTATGGTTACCCGGAAGAGATGGATCGACGCTTGCCAAATTAAGTGAGGAATCGGCGGCGAAAGATGCCGCATTGAGGATGTTTCAATCTGAGATGAGCAAGATGAAGGAGGAGATGGAGAAAATGAAGTTCCTCCTGAGCTCTCGGCCAGAGACCAGTGTGGATCCCTTGACACCTTCAGCTGCACCTATGCAGCAGCAGAGCACTAGAAGGAGCTGCATTGTTGGACAGTCAGAGCAACCTTGTCATCTGTATGTGGAGGATCGTGATGGTCATAGACAATTGGTTGCTAAAGGGACTGTGAAAAAATAAAAGATTTGGTAGCCAAAAAATGGTTTAAAGATAAATCGTGGCCTGTCGATGAAGTAGTAGGCATCCCAAATCCTGAACCGGTTTACTTTGATAATGAAGATGTAGAGTCCATGCCGCTTCCTGGAAAGCAGGTTACTAGTCCATGTGTTCAAATATTTATGAAGTAAGTATCTTCTTCCTTGATTACATAATTTAAATGCACCGTTTAGACACACATACATATATACTAATTCCTTGATCGATGTCATTCTTGTAGGTGCATGCACGAGAAACTGGTTCAACAGGGCAGAATTTCGGATTTTGGGTTCTTGTGCCCAGTGTATGCAAGTACAACACTACCTCGGAAATGAGACAGGAGTACATATCAAAGAGGTTGTGTCAAGTGCCAAGAAAGGTGTACTTGTTTCCATACTGGCTCGGGTACATATATATCACAATTCTTGTCTGCAATTCACTTAATTATATTATGCTACATATATATATATATATATATATATATATATATACCGAGTACTTTCTTCTTTGTGAATTTTCAGCAACCACTGGCAGTTGGTCGCCATGAACATGGAGTCGCATTATGTTATCTTCTTATGCTCCCTTCACCTGGATCCATCGCCTGTGTTGAAGCAGATCATCAACGAGTAAGAATGTCATTTTGATTGTCTTGTCTGAAATCTATGTTGTGAATTTTCAGTGAACATTACTGATAAATTTGTGATTTTGATTATAGTGGCATGAAGACCTTCCAAGTTGATGTAAAAAAAAATGTTATGGCTGAATTCAGTCATTGATGGCTTAATGTTACATATGAAATATGCACGTAATAATATGTTATTTCTGTTTCTGTCTTTAATGTTACAGAGGTTTGCCTGTACAAAGCCATTTTCTGATTATGAAGTGGAGCACATACGCTATGTGTTTTGTGAATATCTGTATAAACTAGTCTTAGAAAAGCTAAGTCAGGACAATGATTAATGTCCTAAATTAATTCCTTTGTAAATAATATATGCTAGCTGTAGCAACAATAGCCTTCTGTACATACATTATTTGTTTATTTTTTCGACTAGCTAATTCATTCATTTGTAAATATAACGCAATGTAATTCAATAATAAATTTGTTTATTTTTTCGAACAATTTGTGTGTGTCCATTTTGGGTTTCTGAATGAATGGGATGGTGGATAAAGCTATTTAGTGCTTGAAATTTGAGGTACAAAGGATGTTGAAAATGAGCCAAGAGGCTCTGAAAAGTATTCGCGACTTTTAGGACCGTATATTTGTTAAAAGTACGGTCCTAAAGGTCTTCGTCCATTTTAAGACCGTATATTTAACAAATATCCGGTCCTAAAAGTCTTCGACTAATTCTAAAAAATAATGGTAGGACTTTTAGGACCGTATATATGTCAAATATCCGATCCTAAAAGTCTAGAAAATATACGGCTAAAATATTAGGACCGTATATTTGTTAGTTGTCAGGTCTTAAAAGTCTTCGTTTATTTAATAGTTTGCCGAAACCTTTAGGACTCGTATATTTGTTAGATGTCCGCTCCTAACTTTAAATTTTAAAATAAGGCTTAATTTTTAGGACGGGGATTTATTATACGTCCGGTCCTAATATTCAAGACTTCGTTTTTATAATAGTTTGCCGAAACCTTTAGGACCGTATAATTGTTAGTTGTCCGCTCCTAACTTTAAATTTTAAAATAAGGCTTAATTTTTAGGACCGAGGATTTATTATACGTCCGGTCCTAATATTCTTCCTTTAAATAGAGTTGATGATTCGGTTTTCAAACATATCGTTAGGGTTCAAGGCAACCATGTTTCTGGCGATCTTCTCAAGTTTTGTGCTTCGTTGTCCTCGTTTCTACTTTTCTGGTTGTGAAGATCATCATCGATGTCCCTTTTCTTTTTGTCGGAAAAAGAAAGAAGATAACGAAAAGGACACTAAAAATGTTCACAACAGGACAAGTAAAGAGGACGACAACGATGATCCAAACTTGAGAAGAGTCATCACTCTGTTTGTTTTTATTCGAAAAAGGTAAATAATGTTTTTGTGTTTTGTTTTATATGGTCGCAACTGTTAACTTTATTCTGCAAATTTTTAAGATTGATCACCATGAAGAGGACAATGTTTTGTTTGTTCTTGTTGTCGGAGAAAAAAGAACATAAAGTTAAAGGCAAACAAGGAAGGCGATTGGGAAATAAAAATTTTATTTAATAATATTTTTTTTTTCTGCTGCCTTGTGAGGCATCCTCCCCATCGTTGTCGGAGGGGAGGGGAGGGAAGGGTCGGAGACGTCGTCATCAGAGGTATGGTACTTAACATCATTGGCGTCGAGTACCGCGTTCAGCTTGTTGTTGACGGCGTGATAGACTTGAAACAGTTGGCCCAAGCTTCGGTCTATATGATCGACGCGGGCTATCAGTGCTCCAAAGATCTGCGAGGTTCGGTTCGGAGGCAACGGAGGAGGATATGGAGGTGCCTCGTGATTTCGCCCACAGAGGACCTCGTCGTGGTGGAGAAGCCATTACGGTGGAGGTTCTAGGAGGAGATGGAGATGAATGTGAAGAAAGTAACAACGGTTTTAAATAGAGAACCCATCCCGAAGAATGTGAAACGCCTAAACATTAACGAGGAGACGATATTTGCTCAGAATACGAGGAAACGCCTAGTTAGGAAGTTTATGTGGAAGCCGAAGAGACTCTGAATCATTCATTTCAACATGGGGAAGGGACTCTGCTGTTTGAGAAGTAATTTTTTTAACCAAAAATTCAAACTTGAAAAAAATAAATTGAAATATAATAATAAATGAGTTTTAGGACCGGATACAAAGTAAAATATCGGTCTTAAAAAATGATTTTTAGGACCGGATATATGATAAAAGGACGGTCTTAAAAGTAATTGAATTAAAAATTAGTTTTAGGACCGGATACAAGATAAAAGTTCGGTCTTAAAAGTTTGTTAAAAGTAAATGACTATTAGGACCGGATATTTTGAACAAATACGCTCTTAAAGTAGAAACATTAAATTCATTATATACCAATTGACGAATTCATCATCGATGTTTATCTCTCCTGCTATCTGTCCTTATATACTCCACACACTACCTCTTTATCCTTGTTAACTCCTCACTTCCTAGATCTCTGCCCCACTCTCAAATCCTCAAACCATGGTTAGATACAGGCAAACTGCTCGTAGGGGTGCATACACGCCTCAAGCTCGTGCCATGGTTAGATCATTATATGGTGCGCTTCCTCCAAATGGCGGTGCCGTATTGTTTCCGAAGACTCTCGGGTCGTTGGACCCATTGTTATTTCTTCGGATGATGAAGAGATTGCTCATGCCGCACCCCCCTCGATCCTTCTGCCAATCCTGTCCTTGCTGAGTTCATCCGTCATCTTGAAGCTGGTCATGCAAATGTTCGTAATCCCCCTCTCCAACCTGTTGACCCCAGCGCGCCTACCTCTGATCCATTCATATTGCGGGTGGAGAGAATAAGACAACAACTTGATGATCTCCCGGGGAAATTAATGCTCTTCACGCCGAAATCGCCGAGGTTGTTCACCGATTCTTGTGGATGATAATATTTAGCTTGTTTTTCTTTTGTTTTTTTGTTGTTGTGTATATATTCAAGTAATGTAAGAAACATTAAGAACACCGTATGAATTTTTTGGTTGTTCTCCAAGAATTCATTAAAGAAACTTATTCTCCAATTTTCCTTTATTTTTTGTCCAAAAATATATCCTTTATTTTATTGATTTAATATTGCAATCACCAAGGCCATTAAGACCGGACATTTTATAAGTAACGGATCTAAAGAGTATTTGAATTTTAGGACCGGATGTTTTATAAACCTCCGGTCTTAAAACTTAAAAGACTAATAAAAATTTAGGACCGGATACTTTTAAAACTCCGGTCTTAAAATGTTAGTTTAATCTTTAGGACCGGACATTTAATTAATCACCATTTTCATGGGTTTAACGAAATCGGTGTAATGTTGTTATGGGTATTCTCTGTTGTTAATGAATATTGTTTTTTGAATATTATATTTGCACTTTTGACCTACCCAACTGACTAACAAGTGTTTTTAGGTTACTCTTGTTGTCTTGCTGTCTTGTTGTCTTATCTTATCTTGTGCCACCTTGAAAAGCTTTTTGTTCCTTCATTTTTTGACATCATGGTTCATCTCATTGTTCATCTAGTGAGGGAGATAAAGTTGTGCGGCCCTATCCATTTACGGTGGATGTACCCTATTGAAAGATCTATGAAATTCCTAAAAGGGTATGTGAAGAACGCGTCACTTATACATCTTGAATAATGTTGATGAAGTTCAAGCCGCATATCCGCACATAAAGAGGTCAAGGAAAGAAAACCATCGAATGACCGAACAAAGGTTGATTAGGGAGCATAATGAACTTTTGCAAAATAGTTCAAACAAAAGGTCGAGGGATCTAAATGTGTTTCTGACACAATGAAATGGTTAGCACGTGGTCCTGAGGTTGAAGTCATAAGTTGGAATTCGTATGTGATCAATGGTTATACATTTTACACGAAGTCCCTAGATGATAGGAGCACACCCGCAACAGTGGTGTTATGTTAGAGGTTGAATCTATGCACTTCTCCAGTTCGAAAGACAATAGGCCTAAATTGGCAGTCATGCCATATTATGGGGTTATTGAAGAGATTTGGGAGGTGGACTATGTCAAAATTAGATTTCCCATCTTCAAATGCAAGTGGGTTAATGTCAATAATGGTGTTCAGATCGATCGGCTAGGATTTACTTTAGTCGATATAGTAGAAGTTTTGGAGATGAACCTTTTATTATGGCAGACCATGCGAAACAAGTGTTCTATATCACCGATCAAGAAAATAAAATGTGGTTTGTAGCTCTCCAAGGAAAGAGGGTCATTGATATTGATGAGGAAAGTTATTCAAATTATGGTCTTCCTGATAGTACTCCTTTTTCAAGGGGTCTACCGGACATGAACGAAGAAGATGAAGCGGATAATGAACCCGGCATAAGAAATGATCATCAAGAAGGGATGTGGGAGGATATCACTTTATAAAAGAGTCAATTCATAAGGTAATATTCATATGCAGAATTCTTAGAAAACTTTAAGGTTTTAACTATATATATTATATATTCCTTCTATGTTACGTTCTTAATTAAACAATATAATGTCACGCTAATATATTGGACTACATGTATGTTGATTTACGTGCTGTATTGCAACTCATTGTGATTGTAATTAGTTATATATCTTAGCTTATTGTATAAATTACTTTAGCTCTTGTAGACTTAAGGCCACATAACTCATGGTGGATAATTATTTGTATTCTTTTTCCCAATTCAATTTATTCATGTTCATAGCTTGTAGCTTAAATTAAGGATATCGACTTTTATGTGCTGTTTTGGATGGTGGATTTTTGTATATTATATATGATCAGGAAGAACAGAACAAGAAAAAAATTCAGGAAAATTTAGAGCGTAAATAAATAAGACGGTCTTAAATGTTCAATTGTTAAGACCGGATGTATATCAATGACCGCTCTTAAAGGTATTAAGCCGGTCTTAAAAGTTGGTCTTTTAAGACCGGTCCATTTATAAGTGCGGTCTAAAAGTTCAATTTTTAAGACCGGATGTATATAACATCTGGTCTTGAAAGTCAGTCTTTTAAGACCGGATCTCGGTCTAGGATATTACTATTTTTAGGACCGGGTTTATTTTTGTCCGGTCTTAATATTCGGATCTTTTAAGAGCGGTCTAGTTTTTGTCCGGTCTTAAAGTTTGAGTTTTAGGACCGAACAAAAATATTTCGATCTATTTAGTACGAATTTTAACACCGAAGGTTTAAAATGTCCATCTTAAAGAAACTCTTTAAGACCGGTTCTAAGTCCGGTCTTAATAGGGTGACTTTTAATACCGCCTGGGACAAGACCTGTCACGGGTCCGCTCCTAATATACCTGTTTCGTCCGGTCTTAAAATCCTTTTTTCCACTAGTGTGAGCAAAAACGACGAGGATGTTTCCCCCTCCCTCGATGGCCTCTCTAAGAAGGAGATCGGCATCCTCAACGACTGGGTCGATGTTTTGTGAAAATACACAAACACAAATAACTCAATGAAGAACTCAATGAACCAGATGATGAAAACAAAAACAAAGAACTCAATGAACCAATGAACCAGATGATGAAAAATCTAGGAGAGCCGTAAGCTAGGAGAGCCGTAAGCTAGATTATGAACCAGATATACACAAACAAAAACAAAGAACTCAATGAACCAGATGATATAAAATCTAGGAGAGTCGTAAGCTAGGAGAGCCTCACCAATTAACCTGAAAATCCTCCATTCCTGCAAGACCTTGGCCCCCATAAGTTCCAATCAAGCACCGTCCACTCCGATTTGGAAAGAAGAGCGCAAATCCAACAACCACAACATCATCGCCCTCCGATTTGAACGTCTCTTACTCTAGACCTTCGGTTTGTACAAAGGATTGAAGTTCGATTCAGGAAAGGGGTTAGGGTTAGGGGATTGAAGTTCGTTCGATTCAGGAGCGATGATGTTCAGGCTTTGATGTTCAGGCTTTGAAGTTCAATCGGCGGCGCTCTATTCCATTCGATGGATTTACAGACCTTCAACGCCGGCGACGACCTTTGAAGTTCGATTCAAGAAAGGGGTTAGGGTTAGGGAATTGAAGTTCGTTCGATTCAGGAGGTTTGACGTTGTGTGGTTTTTAGGTCCGTCGCACGACTACTTCGAGCGAGAATCTGAGCGACGGCGAGATGGTGGCTGGGCTGTGAAGGAGATTGACAGCGCCGGGGGGGTCGACATCGCGGTGGCTGGGCTGAGAAGGAGATTGACAGCGCCGTGGGGGGGCCGACATCGCGAGGGGGTGGTTCAGGTCGCGAGGTTGAAGGAAGGGGAAGGGTTGTGTGGATTTTTTTAAATTTATTCTTTCTTCTTTCACTGCCAACTAGGATAAAAATTTGCTGAGTCAGCATCCATGTTAATGTTTTTGGTCAAACTAACAGTCAACTAACGGTCAATGTGACTTTTGCTCCACTTTTGTAACCACATAGTCACTTTTGCACCTAAAAAAAGTATTTGCTACTGGACGCTCCTCCGACAAAAGCACATGTCTATTTTTGCACCTTAACCCTTTATTCATATATGTGCATAAATATCCCCCGGGGTTTTTTCACTGGTACAAAAAAGAGTTTTAAGACTGCTTCATTTAGACCAGATTATAGAAGACCCGATCTAAAAAGTATGACCGGTGACAGTTTCGTAAATATAAAAAACTTTTTGGACCGGATTATAAAGGATCCGGTCTTAAAAGTATGACCGGTGGCAATTTCATAAATATATAGAACACTTTTAAGACGGTTGTTTTAAACAACCGGTCTTAAAAGTGTAAAAAAAAAAAAAAAAAAGCTAAATTTGCTAAACCTGTTAAGTCCATGAGTCTGCTTTGTCTTCTTGGTAATATAACATTTGCTTAGTTATAGATTCAACGAGTGTCCCAAGAGCCTCACAGGTCAAATCAGCAAGAATGTCATAATCTTCCTCTAACCTACTCGCAATCTTCGTAAGTCGTCCCAAGAGCCACACAATCAAATCCTTAGCAACGTTGGCGGTGAGATGCTTCTAGGGTTTTGCGATGGCATCAACTCCAATCCTCAGCAACGGCGAAAGCGTACTACTTCGAGGATACTGGACGACGGCGGCTCCTTCCTCTTCGATCTATGGCTCCTCCCATGCCGCCTTTGCACAGATCCAGCTTAAAATCAAACCCAGATCTCTTCTTGCTTAAGTCTGTTTATTCCTACCTTGACCACTCCTGCTCAGATCTGGACTTTGATTTTGGTTGTTTGAAGCTTTGCTAGCACCAACAAGAGGATCCTGCTCAGATTTGGTTGCTTTAAACTTGTGATTTTTGTGTAGATCTAGACTTCAATTTCACCTCTGATTTTATATTGATTCAAATTCGATTTCCATGGTGAATGATTTCTGTTTCTTGTTATTTTTTCTTATTTCTGGACTTTGTAATCATCTTTTTTGTTTTTCTTGTTGTTGTTGCTTCCAATCTTCTCTTGGTTCTTCGTCGCTGATGACGGAGGGACATTCAAAATGTTGTCAGATCTGGTGATTTGGGACCAGTTGTTTCATTTGGTTTTTTATTATTATTCTGAATCACTTTTAAGACCGGATATTTTAAAAGTTCGGTTTATAAACGATTTTTTTTAAGACCGGTCGTTCATCCAGTCTTAAAAGTAACATATTTTTAAGACCGCCTAGAACGAGACCGGTTTCAGATCCGGTCTTACGAGGCGTTTTTTGTCCGGTCTTAAAAGACTTTTTTGTACTAGTGCTTATTTGAATTTAAATCTTACTTGTGACTGAAGTGGTTCTATTATTGAAGAGGGAGCCTTAATGATTCAAAATATTGCAAAATAATAATAATCATGAGTTTTGCACTATATGTAAACAAGAAAGAAGCAATGTCTTCCAAGAGAATCAACCTAAAAGACAGGGAAAATGAAACCTAAATGTATTTTTCTAAAATAAGAATCTTGGGCAGATTTAAGGTTGAGAGCGATCAGAATAATGTGCGAATCGAAAAGGAACAAAGGGGACAGAACTATTTTTAATCACACGTCGCGAGAATAAATGAAAATTTAATTAGTAATCAAGTTTATTTCCTAATGGGTCTTATATTAATCAAAATTCTAAAACCCAGAGCGACCACTAAACCAGTCGGAATACTGAGTTAAGGATTAGTGAGTAAGACCGGAGTGAAATTGGAGCTAATCCAGAACCAAATCGTTGAGAAGTTGAAGATTTAAAGATAATTCATATGATTTTATAAAAACAAATTTAGAAAAATATGATTTATTTTAAAATAATGAACTGGGTTGATATATGGACCAAACCGATTTAGTGACCTATTGCCCGGTTTTGGTCCGATCCAGATTTTAGAACATTGGTTTTAATCATCTTTATCTGTTGTGGTCAAAAAGGCTTATCTGCATAAGATCCTAGAGTGTAGACTTTTTGAAACCCGACAAGAAGTTGGTAGTTACAATTCTGCTGGAATTGATGATGAAGAATCACAAGTCCGTAGACTCATTAACGAAATCAAGTAAAATTAAAAAAGTACTTTAAAAAATTTGTCTCGCCTCCTCATGGCAAATGCATGCGTAACTAATTCCCTAATTAATTAACTTAAATCTCAAGAAATAATATTTCTTTTCAATCCAATTCGATAAGGAATGTGTAGTATATATTATTGCCACGCTTAATTAAGTGCTTTTGATAATCAAGAGGCCTAATAATAAGTCCTTTAAGTAGTTTCCCTCTTCATTGAAGACTAAAATATGATTATATATATATTAATTAAAAAGTGCACTTGAATCGCCGACAATTAGTTTAATTAAAATTTGGTTTGGGAACATGCATGCGCGCGTCGTCAACTTTTTTCTTTAATCCAATTTAGTTGCTTCTTTTTATGTTAATCATAACATTGAATCTGATCCCACTGCATCGGCCTCTTGAGTCTTTGAGGATTTGATTTTTTTAAGTCGGTAAGTCTAACGGATTTTGAGGAACTATTGATGCCACTGAGCACCATTATTTAGATAACAAATCGTTGTCTCAATTGACCCAACGGTTCTCAATTTTCACCAACCAACCCTCAAGTCGTTATACCTTCATAGGTACTCTCACTCATTAACTTTGTGGACAACAAGGAAAGAAATGTAGGGATCGAGGGGCAAGATTTTCAGATGCTTATTTCTTCCTCAAAAAGCTGATGATAAAAATGGAAATAAATTAATAAGACAATTGATGGATGAGTTTGAAGGGGGAATGCTAACTTTGATTTCAAGCATAAGTTTAAAAATGGAGGCATTTGGAGTTCAAAAAAATTAATGGAATTCTTTCATTATATATGCAGGGTGTGGTTCCAATAATATACTCCCTCTGTCAATCCTAATTATAACTTTTTAGGAGAAATCAAGGAAACTAATTAAATTATTTTAAAGTATTTTTATTTTTATTTTTTCTTCAAACTAATTAATTTGACTAATAAACTAATATATAATCTAATGACACACAACATATGAAATGATTAAGTAACTTATTCAGCTTCCTTAATCTCTCAAACAAAAGTCAACTAAATCTTATAATTAAGATTGAAGATGGTATATAATTTCCGACCAATTTTCCATCACGCATGATGACCCTTATCAAACCTTATTATGGCAGAAGGTCGTTTGATTTGAAACTTGTTAGTGGAAATTACTGTTGAGTGTGGTCTGCTTTTGGAATCCTATTCAATGAAAGATAATATGCTCTATTTGTCAGTTTCAACCCATTGGATGTCGTTAATTTTTAGTCAAAGTCAACCATCGCGCATGATTTAGGTGACCTGTTCAGTGACTAATTACTTTTCCCATGATAATATTATAGATAATGACTTCTTGAATCTTACCCTTTCACCCCCACACACATATATCTACTACCTCCCAATGACGGACCTTAGAAAAGACAAGGGGAGATCATGCCCCAAAAAAAAAAAAATTGTTTAGATTTTTTTAAATTTTTTTTATATAATGTAAAATTTAATATAATATTATAAATCTGAATATTTTAAAAATTTTATACGGTCATAAAAGAATTTAATTAGTTAATGAGTATATGTTTGTCCCCCCAAAATATTTATCTCAAAGTCCACCACTGCTACCTCCAATCCTAAATACAAGAGCTAGTTAATAAGTAATTTTTTTTTCTTGAATATAATATCTCTAATTTTTATTTTATCTATTATATTTCTTATTCTTCTCCAAACTGATTTGTCTGCCTTATAAACTTTTATATATTCTGTAGGAATATTTTAAAATGAAGAGATGTATTTTTGTAAAGTCATGTGTCCTTATAAGGAATTTGTGTGTGAATTAAGGGTTGTGTAATAGGAAGCTATAACACTAAAGGTCACCGAAGTTATGCCTCTTTAATTCATAGAGACACATATAAAAAGTTATAATTAAAGATTTTTTGTGGAAGTTTGTGTTTCTCAAGAAAACTTTACATATTATAAAGGTGTAACTTTACATGGAAGAAATATTTTAAATAACCATTGATTATTGAAGTTATGTTGTTCATGAGGATTCATTAATTTAACATATATGTTTATGATATTGAAGATGTGTTAATTCAAGGAGACACCACTTTAAATCATCACTTCATGGCCTATAAATACATATCACCATCAGTCCATACAAGATTATATATATCACATCACATAACAATAAGAGATCAGACTCATTGTCTATGTCTTTGGGTGGACACAAAGATAAAGTCAAACTACCATTTTGTAAAAGCTATTATTGTCTTGGTTTGAGTATTGGGAGTGCAATCCATATTTAAAGGTATTCATTGTATCCTGCAAGAAATTCGTCCATCAATCCAAATTGCACTATATAAGATAGGTATAGGTTAGGGCAAATTAAGCCTAAAGAAAAGTGCAGCCTACGCTTTAAAAATATTGTGCACACTACTTTAATTTCTTCTTCATGTATTCTTCTTATACTTTTCAGAGAACCAATCCCACTGACATAATCTAATATGCAAATAAGTATTTTAGAGAGATCATGTAATATACAATACAATTGAGTAATTTATTTAGTTTCTTTAATACTCCAAATTAGTTAACTAACTCTTATATTGCATATCAGAGGTGGTACTAATGAATTCTGCTGTGTCTGTGTGTGTGAATAAAGTCCTGCATTCAAGGAATCAAGAGGAGAGAGCAATCTGCGTTGCAAAATAGAGACTTTTATGTATTGTCGGAGACAATGAAAGGGAAGGATTAATAGGAAAAGGGAAGGGGGTAATAATGAGGGAGTTGATTTGTGAAATAAGTTAGGTATTTCATATAACAGAAACATTATTAATGTGTCCTTGTTCAAAGGACTCAATCTCCAAAGGGTTTCTGGGACAAATTCTGATGGGTGTGGGATATATGAAGAAGCTGATGCTAAAGTATTCTATTAAAATGTATGGCTGAGGCCATGATGATAGAAAAAGATGTTCCCCAAAATCTAGTGCCCTGAAAATGGCTTTTCACCTTCCTTTTTCCTCTCCTTTAATTTGGTTGAACGTACATGCATGATATATCACTTGCTTCTCCTTTTCAGAAGCCCATCATTAAAGTGAAAGTTGAGTAGCTAGCTAGCTGCCTCCTCCTTTATTTACTCACTTTTCTCTTCCATTCCATTCCAAACCTTTCTTCTTCTCTTCACATCATATATATTCCTCTTTTTTTATATATCACTAACCGTATGATGTTACAAGTAAAATTGAATCCACGAATTTCTACTTGTAGGAGAGCTTCCATATCAGTACTAGATTATATTCCTCTACGTATATATAACTAGCTATTCGTGAATGCACCCTACATGTTTAATTTAATTTGGTTTTTTTGGGGATATCTTGTTTTAGACCTAAATACATTGTTAGAGATAGTAGGGTGATATGAATTGATTAATTAGTTAGTTAGAGTTCTAATCTATATAAAGGGTCTTAGCTAATGTGGTTATGTGTGTCAGATAATTAAATCTTCACCATGTTAGAAAGAGATTAATTTGAGTCTCTCTCTAGAGAAATAGGTCATTCCTAGATCCCTAGATTTAGGGTTGTTGGTTATCTCCCTCAAATGAGAATAAATAAAAGATAATCCAAGTGAATTATAGTTTGTATAAGCATATTGTTTTTATATTGTTAATACAAGATTCTTCATCTTCTTCATTATCTTTCTCTAATTGCTATTGTTTACCTACATAATTTGTTTTTTCGTTCATTTTCATGTTTAATAGAGAAACGTGAAATAAGTTTAAAATATCTGAATGGGAACCAATTTGCATATGCTACATATTGTTGGATGTTGTAACTTGTGGGTACTTTTACGTGTTAGCGAGCGCCTATATCAGGATGCAGTTATCGTATATTATATGTACGAGTAAATATGATATTAATTAAAGTGAAGTAGATTTTTTTTTTTTTCATTTAAAAACTGTTCTCTTTTATTTATTTTTTTTCCCCAACTTTACGAGCAATAATGCTAATAGTAGGTATATGCAGTTAACGTATGATCAGCACAGATGGTCCCAGTGTGATCATTCAATATTTTATCAGACCCACCTACATATAATGTTTTTATTTCGGGTTTCTTCAAGATAATATTAAGTGATATTCATATATAATTTTCTCTTCTTAATTTATTTTTCATTTTGACGTGTTCAGCTTAAGTAGAGATGAATCAAATTAAAAATCAATTACTGTAATAACTCGTTGGTCAAATTACAAACAATAAGTTAAGCACCGACATCTAATTTTGTAATACACGGACGCTTGATTACAACCGACATTAATTAATTCATTATGTTCTTTATAAATTGCTTTTTTACATCTAATCTGAAACTACAGATAAATGCTATGGATAACCATATTAAAAATTATCATTCAGCAACCAGTCCATGTCAATATAATAGGAAGCAGAATTATTTATAAAATTAAAGGCATTAATAAGGTGCCTTATGCCCTTATCCTTAAACTCAACATATATAGGAAGCACACTAGTCCATACTAGCATAATTAGTAAAATCAGAGAAGTATGGGTGGAAATAGGTTATGCCCCTATCATAGATCTATGGTTTAGCCTACTTTAAGCTTAGACTGACCTATTTAGTAAATAAGTCAGACTCAGGTTTAGGCCTATTGTTAGGTTTATTTAGGTAAATAGGTTAGGCCTATTTTCATAGGGTCTAGCCTACATGCTCACAGGCCTGACCTATTTATTTTTTTAATGTATTAATATACATAATTTAATCTAAATTAATTTTGTAAATCATTTGTAAAATTAATAACTTAGTTGTAACTCCAAATTTCATATTTCGTTATTTACCCATGAGCTTAACATTTTCATTCATCAATTAATTATATATACTTCTTTTTTGTTTGATCACCCAAGATAGCAATGCTACGCTAGTTCATTACCTCTCCTTTAATTTGTGTCATTTGATACAACATAATAATTGTAGTCAGTTTATTTTAATAATGCACAAATGAAAATGATTCCAATAGAAGGAGCTTGTCTAATTTTTTGCAAGAAAAATAAGAGGTAAAATCTACTTCCACATGCCACTTATTGTACTTGATTGATTTTAAAAAATTATATCTCCTTAGGCAATAGATTATTGATTTTTCTTATTCAATTCTTACTTGCTTAATTAGATAATTGTTGTCACTAGGTGCTATTTTCTTTCTCTTACTAACTATTTTATTTCATCTGAGAATAAATCCTTAAACTTTTAAGACATAACGTAGGTTTTTAAATAGACTTAATAAATTATATTTGAACTTAAATACATAAGCTTTAAGCCTATTGAAAGGCATATATTTTAAGTAGGTATTTAAATTAAATAGGCTTCAGGCCTTGTCATGTCTTTTAAGGGTTTAGGCTTAGGCTTAAAAAGAAATCTACATACAAACTCAAGTCTAGGATCAGACTTTGGATATCCGTAGTAGGCCTAGGCCTACTTTACTAAAGTCTAGCGTAGCCTAATCTATTTCCACCGAAGGAGGAGTTATGTAGTGTGGAAATACTACGAAATAATGTGGAAGGGATCCGACATGACATGAAATAAAATGTCTCCGACACTATCTTGACACCAGATCTTTCTCAAAACTCATGTCCCCAGAAAGTCATATGGTGATTGCACACCTGAGGCACCCATAACATGCTCCATCACAGGTTAGCTGCCATTACCGGTTAGCCCTTTTTCTCTATTCCCATTCCAATATAAGCTCTAATGCATTCGAAGTAGATGTTTTCCTTATTCTTTTTTCTTCTTATCCTTCATCAACTCATTTAAGCTGTTAATTGGGAAGAAAGGAGAAGAGTCAAAGTAATATTATAACTTTTCAGATTAATTGAACAAACATGATTTAGAGATTATGAAGGATGATGAAAAAAAAAACTCAATCTTAATGCATTTGTTTTTTGGTTTTTTTAAATACTCGTTTAGTTATATTCGTCCTTTTTTTGTTTTGGTTATTTTGGGATATGTCACATCCACACCTCCTCCATTCTCACAAGTTTCAACATTAAATTTGTTTATGCATGATTTTGTTATCAGTCTCATATTAAGCCATTAAGGTTACCTAGAAAAAAAGACTTTACAAGGCCTTGAGCTCTCATGCTTTGACATTTAGCTTTTAGCGTATGTTGACTCTCCCTCGTCGTTTCATTTGTTTGGCATGAAAAATATGTTGTGCAATAAAAGGGTAAAAAAAAAACTATTGGATGGGAAGGCAAATAGTTTGGAGTGGATTGATAAAAATGGGCTTTGATGGCTGGGTTATGGCCCCGTTATTTTCAGTGCATGATGTGGGTAGGCTTCTCTCGCTAGCCTCATTCTTCACACTACTCTTGTTTGGGTACACCTCAATTATTTATGTTCATGTTAGCCTGGTACACACTCTAGCTGCCTCGCCCATTGAATTTAAAAATACCTGGGATTACGCTCAATTGTCATCTGTTCTGCCATTCCGAGTAATCCAGAAACTGATTTCTATTAAGCCACCTGTGCCGAATGCAGGAGAAGATGCACTGTCTTGGAAAGAAACGAACAACGGTGTTTTTTCTGTGAAGAATGCTTAGAAATTACTGGAAGGCATTTTGAGTAATACTAATGAGTCACTGTCTAAATGTAATTGGCATTGGAAACGGGTGGAACGCTACGTGTTTTTATGTGGGTTGCTTTTAATGACCGTCTTCCTACATATCGTTGGAGAAGCCTTTGGTCTCAATCATCTACAATGTTCCCGTCCTGTGATAACAAGATTGAAAATGTGTTACACATTATCAGAGATTGCAGATACGCGAAAGACATGCGGTACGCATTACTTCATCCTAGCTTTGTTTCCCAGTTTTTTACCTCTTCTTGAAGGGAATGGGGGAAACTCAATTTTAAGAGAGACCTGGGGATCAAGAGGGATGGGAATTGGCAAGTGGCAACTGATTTGGGGAGTAGCAATCTGAAAACTCTGGATGGAGAGGAGTAATGCTACAGTATATTTATTGAGGATTTTGATAAACTTGCGTTTCTAGCTGAAGTTGTTTTAAAAAGCTGGAAGAGTTTTACTCAATTTACAGGAGACAATCCGTGTGCCACAAGCTCCATCTTCGAGTTCTTTGAGATAGGAACCCCCAGATATAGATTGGGTTAAAGTGAATGTTGATGGGACTGTTACAAGATATGCGAGCCGTTCTTGATGTGGGGGAGTCATAAGGGATCATGATGGAAAGTGGGTGGCTGGTTTCTCTCATTTTCTAGGAACTTGCAGTGTGTTTGAAGCGGAGGAGTGGGCTATTGTTAAGGGGCTCAATTTGGGTGGATCTAGGTTTTCGAAAATTGGTTCTAGAATCTGATTCTAAGGAATCAATTGATATGCTGGAAGATGATATCCTAGAAACTAGGGAAAGTCTAGAAAATCAGAGAATTCATAAAAGAAGAGTTGGGAGTTAAAGATCGAGTATATCTTAAGAGAAAGGAATAGAGTGGTGGATGCTCTTGCCAAGGAAGGAATTTCCTCTTCCAGGTTTTTAGATATGTGTCCTCAGTCTTTACTGACCTAGAAGCACAAGAGTGTGGGATTTAATTCTCCTGTGTAGGTTCTTGTTATTTTAAATGTTTTTCCGGCCTCTTGTATAAAAAAAAATAACTGCATGAAGAAGTACCAACAACAATAAGCTATTAATTGATGTGATAAATGTATTAGTTGATATGATAAATGGTCTTCCAGTGAGAAGGAAAACACACATGAATGTTGGAAAGCACACTAGGAGGATTTTAACATTAATATACGTGTGGATTCCGACAAAGAAGAAATGGGGTAAGCTACAGCCTGAGAGAGTCAGAAGTCAGAGGTGGAGCTGTCAAACTTGTGACTCTGCTTCATTTTTCACCTTCCAAGAGGCCACAAAAGCCCCAACATTATTGTAGTACTCCCTCCATTACTCACTTGCATGTAAAAGGAGAATTCAGTAAGGTTTTACGCTCCTGCGCTCTCCACGTACCTCTCATTGCATCTTCTGGTTGTGTGACTCACGGTATCATCAACAATTATCTATTCCCACATGCGCCAAATACGAAATACCTCTAACATATATTCATCTTACCGCATGGCCATGCATTATTGAGGTTCAGCTTCACAGCAACATCAGTTCTTCTTCCAACTCCTCATTTTTTTCATGCTTATAATTTGTACATATTAACAAGTAGCATATTCTATTTCAAAATTCACCATCTACATATTACTACAAGATGCCCCTTTTTTATATTTTATTAAAAAATATGAATAACAAATTATTTTATCACAAGGGATTTAAATGGACGGGATGTATGGATATGATTTTGCAACATTGCTATGTGATTAGTTATGTAATACTCGCGACTCTCCATTGAAACTCAACGTACGAACCCACATAATGTACATGGACACAGGAAACAAGAATGAGCGAGAGGTCAACTAAACAAGCCAAACATAATTCTGAAGGTCTTCATAAAATAAATCCAAAGTATATATTCATATGCGATGCTGCTGTAGACGCAACAGTCGGGAATATGCACCCTCCGGTCGGCTCACCAGCTCCCCATGGCTCCCCTGCTCCACAATGCGCCCATCTTGCACCACCCCAATACAATCAACGCCTCTTATGGTCGACAACCGGTGAGCCACGAGCACGGTGGTCCGACCCCTCATCAGCCTCTCCAATGCTTCTTGAAGCACACATTCTGACTCTGCGTCCAGCGCGCTCGTCGCCTCATCCAATAAAAGTATCGCCGGGTCCTTCAGAACTGCCCTGGCTATGGCTATCCTCTGTTTCTGTCCACCTGATAGCTGAACCCCTCTCTCCCCCACCGGAGTCTTGTAACCTTCCGGCAAACCACTCACAAATGCGTGCACGTTTGCTGCACGAGCCGCTTCTATTACCTCTGCTTCTGTCGCGCCCTCTTTGCCGTAGGCTATGTTGTCCAATATGCTTGCCGCGAACAGGGCTGGTTCTTGTTGCACTAACCCAATCTTGAGCCTCAGTGACTTAAGATTCAATCTTTTTATGTCCTTTCCATCTATCATAACTTTTCCTGCAATTGGATCGTAGAAACGTTCGATCAATGCGATCACTGAACTCTTGCCGGACCCACTTGCTCCGACAAGTGCTTGGCTCTGCCCTGCGCGGATTCTGAGATTAAGATCTTTGAACACCATCACGTCCGGTCGTGACGGGTATGCGAAATCCACGTGTCTGAGTTCAATTTCTCCGCGGATTGAATCCACCGGGTCGGCGTCGGGATCGTCGGGGTCGATCCTCGTTTGGCGGTCGAGGATTGAGAAGACGGAGCCGACAGCTTCACCGCCACGGATGATTTCCGGGGCGAGGCTGACAGTTTCTGCAACTGAATTAGCCGTGATGACGAGGACGACAAAGACTTTGATGACCTTAGAGAAGGTGGAGACACCTTTACTGACGAGGTGTGCACCGTACCAGAGAATGAGGGCTTCGGAGGCATAAAGAGAGAGCTGGGAGAGACCGAAGAGGAGGCCGGAAGTTTGACTGCGACGGAGGCTCCGGCGCTGTGGGACACGAAGCTCGTGGCAGAAGAGGGATAAAATCTTTTTCTGAGCGTTGAATGCCGCGACTGTTCTGATGTTGCTCACTCCTTCTCCAGCGATCATACTCGTCTTTGCATGGGCCTTCGCTGTGTCTCCGGCAAACCCTTTCAGAGATAGTTGCTGTCCAATTCAAACAATGCAAATTTCAGTCAATCAAATTAAACCATTAGATTCATGGAATGCTTCGAGTGTGTTAGATGGGAATAATAAGTGCAACGATAATTTAATTTGATGGAAGAAATTCTGGGTAATGTCACCAAACAGTTATTGAAAATTTATTGTTTGATGTCAGCCAATTAGTGGACATTGATAGTTGATTGCAAAAAGTAGTTTCTTGAACAATCAACGTCATCCTTGCATGGTGTGTCCATAGAGCCTTCAGCAAACACATGCTTACCATCTGAATTTTTTCAGATTCTAAAATATAAAATTACCAACAATTTTAAAAATACCTTTTATAATTTTTTTTAAAAAAAAAAAATCAAAACCCAGAATGGATTGTTAGGGGGGGCACAGTCGTAGCCCATTAGCGTGGGAATTGATGAGAGGGAAACTGAAAATAGATAAATGTGCAAGAGTTAATGCTTTGACTGGAAGCAAACACGTGCAGTGTTCGACTGTGGTGAGACCTTGTCGTTTTTTATTTTGTCGTTTTATGCCAGCTCGCATGTAAAGTTAGATTCTGATGGAGAAAAAAGCAGGCAACAAAAAACCGGACAGGAAAACTGGTCAACCGGACCCCAGTACGGTGGTTCAACGTCTGGCTCAGGGTGAATGTCGACTCGGGCACCCCATTGGGTGGGGCGGGTTGCCTGAGTTTTTTTTTTTTAATGTCCCAAAACGGGGCGGTTTTGGAACATTTCAGAAGGGAAAAATGACGGGTCAAGCCGGTTTTCCGGATAACCCGACACGGATTACTTGGCGAGCTGATACGAATTACTTGGCGAGACAATCGATTCTGACACGGGTAAAAGAATCTTAACCAGAGAAAGTGGCAGAGTTACCTAAAAAGTCAAAAAAATAATAATAATAACCTCATAACAAGACAAGAGGGGATTGAACTGAAGAAGAATGAGTTTTTTTTTTTTTTTACCTGGGCAAAATTAGCTAGAACAAGTAAAGGGAAGGTAGCGAGAATGAGCAAAGAAACCCTCCATTCCACGATGAAAGCAACTATAAATGAAGTTAACAGAGACGTCATGTTCTGCAAAATCACTGAGATCCTCTCAGCAATCGCAGACTTCACATCCGCAGCATCCGTTGCAAGCTTAGCTGCAACCAAGCTTGAATTATGCTCCTCCTCATCGAACCACCCAACTTCATTCCTCAACATTGCTGCATACCACACATTTACGAGAAATATTAGAACCACAGAGCAACATATTGCAGTAACGTAGTCAAATATATTAAACTAATACCGGCAAGCATCATTCTTCGAACCCTTGTGGTGAGATTTTCACCCATGATACTGAAGAAGTAATGTTGTATCAAATAGGCACCCACAGCATAAAGACCAGCTCCAATGTAAATGAAAACAAACTCTTTAGTCTTTTTCTCCATCGATGTGTAGTTCTTATAGTAAAAAACCTCGATCATGTTGCTCATTACAATGGCAAATGTTGGGCCAATGAACCCAGAGAGAACAGAGCCTATAGCTCCCATGATTGAGTAAGGCCATTCTGGGGCATTTAACTTGAGCAATCGGAAGAAATAACCCTGAGGGGCAGGATTTTTCTTGTCCGTTTCCGCATTTGATACCATCTCAATCCGACCATCTGTTCCGGTACTGTACTGGTAGCTCAGATTCCTCAAGCTCCCAGACCGGAGGCTCAAAGACTTGGTCGAAAGCGAGTGGCTCAGCCGAGATGACCGAGTCCGGCGAGTTGACGGGTTGGACAAGTCTCTGTTTCCCACCATTTCTTGGAATCTAATCAGTGACGCATAGGTCCCTGCCTTGGAAATCAGCTCTTCATGCGTCCCTGTCTCAACCACTTGTCCTTGTTGTATAACGGCAATGGAGTCTACGTTTCTTATGGTGGAAAGACGGTGGGCGACAACCACGGTCGTTCGTCCCACCATAAGCCGGTCTAGTGCTTCTTGCACGATACTTTCAGAACCTGCGTCAAGAGCACTAGTTGCTTCATCTAGAAGAAGAATCTTTGGATTCTTCAACATTGCTCTGGCTATTGCAATCCTCTGTTTTTGACCACCTGACAATTGAACTCCTCTCTCTCCCACCTGTCATAATAACACACAAAACATAATTTTGAGACAGAATTCAGAAGTTGGATATGGTAAAAGAACTTTGCTTTTGTATCAACCTGAGTGTTATAGCCATTTGGAAGCAAGGTAATGAAGCTATGAGCATTTGCAGCAGAAGCAGCAGCTTCTACTTCAGCCATGGTTGCATCAGCTTTTCCATAAAGTATATTCTCAAGAATGCTGGTTGCAAACAGTGCAGGTTCTTGATTCACCAGCCCAATTTGACTCCGTAACCATTTCAAATTTAGGGTCTTAATGTCTACATTATCCAGTAAAATCAGCCCTGTTTGACCAATCAAAGAAGCAAGTGTCATATAAATAAATAAGCAAAAAGCTTGGGAATTTTATGAAGAGCTATAGCAAAGCATGTTTAGTTACCTTCATTAGGATCATAGAACCTCTCTATCAGTGAAACCACAGTACTCTTTCCCGACCCACTTCCGCCAACAACGGCCACTGTTTTCCCAGCAGGGAAAAAGATTGAGAATTTGCTTAAGATAATAACATCAGGCCTAGACGGATAGCTGAAAGTGACATCTTTAAATTCAATATTGCCATGAACCTCAGGCAAGCACTTTCCATCTGAAGCGTCTTCTACTATGGAAGGTCTCTGCTTTATGATCTCCATCAACTTGTATCCAGCAGCTTTACCTTTACTAAATGCCCCTAAATTTGAAAACGACTGCCCCAAACTCCTGTAAAGAAAAGCAAAGACTTGGTTAGAACATGAGTCAATAGAATTATAGAACCATTATTAAAGTTTTGAAATAGGGGTCTTACATGCCACCGACAATGGCAGAGAAAATGGCGGTAAAAGCCTTGCCGCCGTCCGTCTGTCCGTTCCTGATAAAGACACCGGCATACCAAAAGACTAAAGCCCAGGACATACATGCTATCCCATATGTGCATCCTAAACCCAAACCTTTGGCCATTCCAGCCTTATATCCAAGCTTCAGTGTGTTTTGTATTGCATCAGAATACGAATTAAGGGCCTTGCTCTCACCAACGTATGAGTAAACAGTTCGAACTTGAGCAATTGCCTGCATGATTTTTGCAGAAAATAGAGATTAATTAGTAATTAACATCCCAATAAACAGAACAAGTCCCTTAAGTCCGATCCTCTACTTTTTTCCTTCCCCAAATGCGACCAATTTTTTTCTGTCATGGTCATGGAAAGCACATTATGGACAAGCTTTAAAAGTAAAGGATTTGTTGTGTTGTTTTAAGTTCAGATTATGTAGCTGGTCGACATGGTACCGAACCAACAGAAGAAAGTCATGATGGTTTCTGATATTTTATTGAGAAAGTTGAAAGCCAAAAGCTTTTTTGGCGAATGCTTCCACATGATAAAACATCATTTCATCTAAATTTCAACACAGGGTGCAAATTCATGTGGAAGGAGAGCATGCGCTCACTGCACTCAGAATATATCTATCACTCAACCCAAAAAGGAGGAAAGAGAAAACCTTTTCCTCAACCCTAGAAGAAAATAATTGTCAAAGAAAGAAAAAAGTACTCTAGATCAAGCTCATCACCTGCTCGGCGATTATGCCGGCGTTGGCATAGGATTGACGACTCTTTGAAGTGAGACCTGTGAGTGTATAAGCGTACAAACCGCCGGCGAAAGCAATGCCCGGAATCACCGCCACACTCAGAAGCGCCAACCTCCATGCAGACACAAAACCGACCACTAAACCCGCCAGAAAAGTTGAGAGATAGTGTATGAAGTTCCCTACCTGCACAAATACCCCCACAATAAAAACTTCACTCAGAGGAATTTTTTTTTATTATTATTTTATTTGAATCATCAAACAGAGGAAGTTCAAATTCACAGAGAACCTTCTCGCTTATAGCATCTTGAACAAGCAGAGTATCAGTGGAGACGCTAAAAACAATATCCCCTGTTCTAGCGTCTGTGTCGAAGAACCCAACGTCCTGTTTAAGCACTGCCTCCAAATATTTCTTCCTCAACGTGCTCACTTGCCTCTCCCCAGTATACATCCAACAAGCGATTTCTGGTTTATGGGAATAGGAAAAAAAAAACATTACACGCAGATTAAAAAAAGGCTATTTTTTAAAAATGTGTATCATAATTAATCAACTACTTGAGGTTGATACTTGAGAGGGACACCATTGAAATATTAAGCAAGAAGATTAAAGTTTTGAGATTAGGGAATGGAAGAGGGGAAAAGGAAGATGGTGATGCTAATGAAACACGTAGGCTCTCTCACTCACTCTTCTCATATGAACTGGCTCCACTCGTCATATAGGCTAAAAAGTATGGACCAATAAGTGTGACAGATCTTCTTCATGGGTCACGACAAGCAAAATCTATAAGGAGAAACGAATGAATTAAGGCGGGAAAATGAAACAGAAATGACGTACCCGCATACGATGAAATGCAAACGACAAGACCCAGGTACACAAAATACAGAGCATACTGCAATGAAGATCAGCAGAAGAAACAAGAGGTGTTAGATCTCAGATCTGAGATAAAATTTTGCAGTATAAAGAGAGAGAAAAGATTGAAACTTGAGAACTTTGAATGAGAGAAGCGGGACTAGGACCTTTGATACTTCTTCAGTCATTTTCTTCAAATCCATCTGATTCTTGCCAAACCCATTAACCATTTCACCGAAAAGAAGAAAGAAAACAGGCATGGAGGAGCCATGAACGATAGCTCCCAAGCTCCCAGAGATCATGAGCAACCAGTCATACTTATCTGCAAAAGAGAATAGCTGATAAAAGGGTAAACTCTGCTCCTTCTTCTTCTCTGCCTCAGCCACTGCTTTGGGCTCTGCAACTTCCGCCATTATTACCACACCACAAAAAACACAGTCCTCCAAAGTAAGAAAGGCTGGGTTAGTGATTTAGACTCAAAAGAGATTTCAGACTAATTCATAGGACAATGCCACGAGGAAGAAGATCTGGGCAAGTAAATCTGTTCTCTCTGGTGAAGAAGTGTCGCAGTCATTTGGGGTCCAATCAACCAGACACAACTCTATCGATCACTTCCTTTCCTTTGCCACAGAGAGAGAGAGACCGTGGTCAAAGGAAGTGAAGAAGAATGAGGAAGGAGAGAGTGGTGGGAGGTTTAATTAAATAGCGAAGGCTGTTTTTAACTGTGGTTGTAAATTACTAGGAGTTCCCTATCAATGAAAGGCTGGGGAGTTTTCGTACCAGGAAAAAAAATTAAAATAAGAAGAAGAAAAGAGAAGCTTTTTTAGCCGGGTCGTTCCCAGGGAATCCAATTTACAAAGAAAGTGTATGGGGTTTTGTGCCTTTGGAGATATTGAGTTTTGTTTATCATTTTTACATGCCTTTTATGTGTGAATGTGTGACCTTGCGCTGGATTTTGCATGCGAGAACTCCAAAACAGAGTAAAAATAACAGGATTGATAGTGACAGTGAACGCCTTCAGGGAAATTTTTCTAATAAGATTTATCAGGAAAATATGCCAGTTAAGGAAAATAATTTCAGAAATATATCATAACATATCAATTATGGCTCTTAATTGTGGCTCATTCAAGTGTCATTGAAAAGTCAAGAAACTTTTATGATTTTACTCCCTCTTATTTTTATTACTCTCCTTATTTTTTATTATAAAACAACAACTAATAATTTTTATAAATTAATAAAAACAGTTCAAGTCATTAAGTTTATCTTAAAATTTAAGTAATTTTTAATATTACTCATACTAATTACACTAAAATTTAATATCATATTAATTATTACTCTCACCTACTACCCTTATTAATTATAAGCATACATGAAAAAGAATATTTAATGCTCTTTAGAAACAAGCAAGTGTTTTATACAAATAACTAAATACACTTGTTAGTTGGTTCTTTATAATAAGAAGCAGAGGGAGTATAAAGCATCAACTAACAAATATTCTTGATCATTTTTATAAGGCAATTACAAGTTTCCAATGAGCATTTGATTTATTTTTTCCATGTTTATCCATATTTAATAAGGGAAGAGGGAGAGAGTATGATATTTGAGTATAGCATATCACTCTGATCCTATTTATAAGTCTAAATTAACTAACTCTAACATACTAGTAAAAGTTAGTCAACTCATTAATTATGGGCTAAATTTTCAATTTTACCCTTATATATTGACTCTAAAAGTCAATATGAATAAATTATTTTTGTCTATTGAAATTATTAGGGGCAAAATGTATTAAAAAAAAAAAACACACACACACAATTATTACTCTGAAACTGGATTCATAATAAGGATAAAAAGATTTGATCAAAATGGACTTATAAATAGGACCAGAGCGATAGTAGGTAAGGATAGTTCTAAAAATCACTTAAATTTTATAATAACTTTAATGTTTTTAACTGTTTTAATTGATCTGTAAGAATTGATAATTATTGTCTTAAAATAAGAACTAGATGGAATATTCTTCTTGATTGGACTTTGTGTATTTTTTGCAAAATTTATTTCAAATGTCGATTTTGAGATATGAGCAAAAAAATAAAACTTTGAAAATATAGCCATAATTAAAAATATTATCATTGATTAAAATTTAAATTGTAAATTTCATTATGTTACTGTCTCAAGAAATTTAAGAAATTATACTTTTTTATCTGCATGTAATAGAATTTAAATAAAACATATTCTTGGAAAGTTTGAATCTTGAGCCTTTTCGTTGGAGTAAAATTTGAAAGAGCGTGGACTGTAATTCTTCTAATTTTGGAAGATTAATGGTAACTTTCGTAGATTTCTTTTGGAAGGAGGGCGAAGTGTACAGCTAAGAAGCCGTAAAAGCTTTATTTTATTTCTTTTAATTAAATATTTTGTCTCTGTAAGGGTTTGATCAGGCGTCACATGCTACTGCAGTTCCTTTATTCACATTTTTTAAGAAATTTAAAAAAAAAAAAAACTTTGTTTAGACTTTGATGAAGTAAAAGTAGGAAACCAAGCTCCTTAAAAAGAGGAAGATGAATATTTTGCCATTGCACAAAAACATGGGGCATTTCACTGTTTTTTTTTTTTTTTCCAACGGCATCTCACATATTGTTGGTATGCAAAAATAATAATTGTGAATGTCACGTAAAACAATATTACCCCTACTAATTGCACTAAACTCTAATATCATATTAATTATTATTTTCATTTACTACCTTTATTTATTAGGGGCATACATGGAAAAGAATAATTAGTGCTCCTTGGGAACAAACAAGTACCTTATAAAAAGGACCAAATAAACTTATTAGTTGGTGTCTTATAATAAGAATCAGAGGAAGTAGGATTTAAGGAGGAATAGATGTGCAACTTTAGCCCCACAATTGAAGAGGCTATTTTTAGGATTTAAACCTATAAACCCAAAATATAAATTATTTTATTTGTATCCAAAATTCAAAATTGATGTTTTTGTTTATGGTCCAGTCAAGTTCAATGATTCTTTGCACAGCATGGATGGTGTATTTAAATTCTGGAGTGACTATTTATAAAGACTCGGCCATAATTTGAACTTTTCATGGGCAATTTGATCTAGCGTTATTGGTGGGGGAAAAACGATGAGATGTGATTTTGATAAATTCTTCTATTTATTTAACCATTAGTTGTCATGTTTGGGCTGGTGTTAAAAAAATACGTTCCCCGTAAGCCGAAATAAAATTTTTCTTACAAACTTATCTCGTATATCGTAAATCACATTAAAAAATCAATTTCTACCGCTAATCTAAATATACAAATTAAAGAGAAAGCTATGGTGTACCCACGAGCTTATACTCCCTCTGCTCCATATTATAAAGCACTAATTACCAATTGTTTTTGGTTTTTTTTATAAGGCATTTGTTTATTTCCAAAGCGCATTAATTATTTTTTTCATGTATGCTCATGATTAATAAGGGTAGTGGGTGAGTGTAATAATTAATATAATATTAGAGTTCAGTGCAATTAGTAAGGGTAATATTAAAAATTATTTAAATTGTAAGATAACTTTATTAACTTTAACTATTTTTATTGATTTGTGATAATTGTTAATTAATACTGACTTATAATAAATAATAAAGATAAGAGGAAGTACGATTTTTATTGAAGAAAAGAGGGGGGACCCAATTGTTGAAATGGGAATGTAAGCTGTCTTTACATAAATGATCATAAACACATGGACAGCCATTAAGATGAGAAAACCTACCATTTGACACACTAGGAAACCCCACATACACTACACACACAAATCAATAGGATAGCTACTTTTTTTTTTTTTTTTTTAATACAAAGGCAAGCAATAAGCTTGAAAAAGTAGAAAGTGTCTACAAATTAAACAATACTATTGTAGTTTTGAGAAACTTCACCACATTCTAGCTTAAATAATTCTAAACAAGCAAAAAGTTGTGTCAGTAAAACCTCAAAATCCTGGTTGTTGTCTTAAGCCATTCGGACTAGATAGTCTGCACATCTTAATCCTTCCCTATACACATGAATGATCTCAAGATCCCAATTTGATAGGATAAGTGATATTACTTCTTGAATCTCATCCTGCAATGGGTGTACCTGCCCACAATCAATCAAAAGCAAATGTATTGCTTCCAAAGAATCGGTACAAAGCTTGATCCTACTTAATCCCAGCTGTCTACAGAGTAGTAGGCCCATGTGGATAGCATTGATTTCCACAGCAGTTGAGGTAGTATGCCCTAACTTCCAGATAGCTACTTTAGCATGTTTTAAATATATGAGTTAGTTACGGTTTTATTTTGATTCTAAATATAAGATATCCAAATATTTTATCTTTTAAATTTATAACTTTTTCCTTAAATTACTCTTATTGAATGCATATAGTATTGTTGGGGTGCCTCCATCAAATGATTTATTTCAATGCAAGCAATGGTTAAGTAAGGTAATTTAGGAAAATCAACGAATGTTTTACTCAAATACTAGTAAATAGTTTTAATGATATTTTTTAATTCCTATAAACTAGTAATCTAGCTTAGATGTTAAGGACTAAATATAGTGGTTAATTAAGTTCTTCCTGTTTCTATTTATATATGATGCTAAATGTTAATGTGATCCACTTGAATATAATCTCCATAATTTAGAAAAGCCCAACACAATTTTCATGCGAACGCACATGCCTAAAAAGTCATGTTATTAAAATCAAACTGAACTAGTTGGTTTGACCACGAAACTGTCATCTAACCGGTTCAGTCCTGCCGGATTAACCAATTCAATATTTATTTAGAATTTTATGATTTCAAAAGTTCAGATCTAATTCTACATATTTTCAAAAATTATAAATTAAAATTCTATAGAAAGCTTGAGATGTATACTTTCTAATTCAAAAAGAATTACTCAAGAATGTTATTATTTAATCCTAACAACTATCAAATTTCAAAACTATTTCAAAAAATATTATCTTTTAAGTTCACTTCCTCACTGGTCTAACCCTGATTTAGCTTCAATCTAACCTATTGACCCACCATCCAGACCGGTTTAGTGGTCGATCTGGGTTTAATAACTTTGCTAAAAAGAGAGTGGGAGCATAGCATAGCCTCCAAATGATTTAGAGATGAAGAGGGTGAAAACTCAAAATTAAAAAACATGTACTCTCTCTCAAATTCTAAATATAAGACCTAGTTGATTATTTTGAGAGAGGTTAAAGAAACTAAATATCTTATTTAATTATAGTATATATTGTATATCGTTAGATTTTATGTCAATTTATAAGTCAGACTAATTAGTTTAAAGAAAAAATAAAAAATAAAATACTTTAAAATAATTTATTTAACTTCCTTAACGTCTATAAAAATATCAACGGGATGTTATATTTAAGATCAAAGGTAATAAAACATAAAGTTTGCATGGATTCTGAGATTCCAAAATATACAGGAAAAATTGAAAACCTCCAATTATCCTTTCCTATTTCCACGACTTTATGTGCTATGTTTATACCACTTTTGCTTTATTTATAAGTTTTTTTTGACCAAAAAACTTAGTCTTATTTATAAGTAATCTTTTAGATAATAAACGAGATAGTGACAATTTTACTCATATTAATTATACCAATAAAAATAGAAAGAGTTGAAAGATATTTATTCATAAATGAAGGAAAAGTTGAAATTTTATCTTATGATCATTCAGTTAACTACCCCTCCTTAAAATGTGTGTTTTGGTAAAAAAATAACTCATAAATCAGACCCGAATTGAATATTGATTATAAGGCGGGAGGCTGAAAGTGTTTTTAAAAAAAATATATATATATATATCTTTTTACACTGTTGGCTGAAAGCTGAATGTTATGTTATGGGGTAATTAAAGAGGAGTTGGGGTGGGATAGGGAAGAGAGTCACTTTTTGCCTGTGATGCTGCCAATGATAACCAATAATTGCATTTATTAATTAACAGTCATGATTTGATATCATTGTCACCGCCACACATCTCAAAAACATTCTCCCTCTCCCTCCCTTTCCAAAATGTCACATCCATCATTCCTTCCTGGCCCACTGGGCTCAACCAGGCCCAATACCTTCCCAACCCTCTTTTCTCTCTACCACTCATCACATCTCTCTTTCTCTATTCTTCACTCAATAGTTTTTTTTTTTTTTTTTATAACATCTTCACTCAATAGTTGGATATACATGCTTAGTGCACAGTGCCTAAAAGCTGCGGAAATTGTTGGGTCAAAAAGAAAAGAAAAAAGGCTGTGGAAGTTACAAGTCCCTAACAACAGGGAACTGCTCACCCAATCCACTCTTACTTCCTGTGCTCCTTTCTTTGGACCCGAGGACCCCCACAAACTTCGGTCAACAATTTGCTGTCTCTTGATGTTATTTAAAAATTAATCTCTTGTCATTCCATTTCATTTTATGCACTGAACCGTCCCACTCTCTCAAACTCAAGAGCATAACTTTCAAAAGCTCAAAGAAAATATAGGAAAATGAAAGAGACCACATGGTGGCTTTGGCTGTGATGTTATGTAGCCCCTTTTGGGAACAAGAGACTATTTTGTTAGACTAATATTGTACTTGTGTGAGTTTTTCTTAACGTTTGACATGTTTCCACCAATCAGGATCCTATATATATATATATATATAAGAAGTTCCAATGACCTGTTATTGGCTAAGGATGAGGAGTCAAGCTAGATTAAAGAATATGGACCTAGTTTTATAGTCCGAGCTCCTATATTCTACAGACTAATCGTACGTGCTTAAAAGAACAGGCTCATGCGCGCATTGAATATTGGATTAGTAGCTGTAAGGTGTGCATTCCCTCATAATACATCATCATTGTTTTAAAAAGAACATTGATTTGGTAACACTAATCCTTCATCATCTCAGCAGCCAACACTACATTGATAAATCGATTGCCGTTCACTTTCTCCCTGCCCCATATGCTTCTTTCGTGTCTTCTATACAGTTTCTAGCTACCACTTTCTAATATGGTTTTCTCGGTTGATTTTCTTCCCAGGAAAAAAAAAAGGTGTATTATATTCTTTTTTGCCGAAAAGGGTGTCCTACTCCAATATAAAAAATGGAACTTCCCTCTTCTTCCATCTCATTCTGTGGGTTTAAAATATAGTCAGATCGTGCGGCTGATATGAAGCTTTTTAACTGTAAAAGTGTTCTTTCAAGAGTATATGGGGCTGGCATATAGAGGCTTCGACCCATCTCTTGCAGAACAAAACCTTTGATAACATATAAACACAGGTCATCATTCTGTACTTTTGTGGGGACCTTCATGGACTCATCATGGTTTTAATGATTTGACCAGACACCAGAACAACTTTATTTGGGTATCCCACTTCTGAGTTTTCAGGTGGCCGGGAGAAAAATAAAACTATTTCAGGCATAAGGGCAAATGATGATGGAAAGCACAAGTAACGAAGGTCATTACTCCTTTGGACTGTTCAGAAGGAACCAGTTTCAACTTTCATGAGTGCTTGTGGATCTCACAATTGAGGCCATGTCTCGCTGTTTGGGAGAAACTTGAGACACAATCTTGTTTTTGTAATAAAACCTGCACAAAGTACAAAAACCTTGCTTCTTTTTTTTTTTGATAAGAAAACCTTGCTTCTTTTGGAATCTATCAAGATGAGCTTAAAATACAACATTCTTTTTGGGTCATGAAACTCAGCTTAACCAAACCGCTTCGAGAATGAAGGCCCATGAGAAAGCGTCTATAAAAGGCGGCCCAGTTGAATAGATTTGCGGGTCTTATGATAATGCCAGCGGGATTGAGAGTTGGGACTAATCGCTGCTTGCATTGTCTCACTCTGAATTATCGTTTTCGAATAGATCTGCCATCCATCGTGTAAACAACCACTTTGTACAGGAAGCGGCTACGGTGCTCCCTTAGCGTCTACTGCAATCTATTTGGGCTTATCCATCGATGTATAAGTTGGAGTGGATGCAATGGTCCTTTTTTCTTTTAAAAAAAAAAATCAGGCGAAAAAAGGACCATTGCGTCCACTTCGACTTATACGTCGACGGATAAGCCGAAGTGGATTGCAGTGGACGCTAAAGGCAGAGGACCGTAGCCGCTTCCCTTTATACAAATCTCACAAACGTCTTTAAAATCAAACGTACTTGGCATCATTTCGTTGAATTTTAGTAGTTTTGTTTCATAAAACACAACATTAATTTAAGAAAATGCTCCCAAACAATTGCTGCAAATACAACAAAATTTTAATACTCCCTCTCCTTCAGTGCTGAATATAAAATATAGTTGATTTTTTTAAAAGATATTAAGGAAATTAAATAAGTTAATTAATCATATCATATATTATGTATCCTTAAATTATATCACTCTGGTATTATTTATAAGTCCAGTTTTAGGGTAGTAAATGAGATTGTGACAATTTTGTCTATATTAATTGTACCAATAAAAATAGAGAGGGAAGAAATAGTTGAAAAATACACATTTATAAACAATGGAAAAATTGAAAATTTACACCATAATCATTGAGCTAATTACCTCTCCTTGATATGTGTGATTTAATTAAAATGGATTTATAAATAGGACCAGAATAGTATATCAGTTTATAAGTTAGACAAAATAGTTTAGAAAAAAAATGATAATATTTTAAAATAATTTAATAGTTTCCTTAATCTCTTTTAAAAAATTAAATATGCTTTATATTCAAAACCAAAAGGAGTCATTTGACCAAAAAAAAAACACCAAAAGGAGTATCTAACGCTCCTTCCTGCCTTCGGTCCGACTTAAAAGTTAAAAAGGAGAAAATTTAAATAAAGGAAACATCTTCCATGTAATGGATTTAGCCTGGTGTAAGTGGTGAGAACCTTTATCTTTTATGCAGCAGGAGTTTACTTTTCACTTAAACGTCCCCCAAAAAATATTAATTCTCCCTAATCTTCTTCACCAACTCCAGTTCTTCACCTTCCTCACCTTCAACCCCATCAAAATCTCTCCCAGCTATCAACCAAATGACATTAAAGAATAAGTAAAAAGGGGGTTTTTTTTTGGGGAGATCAAAGGGTAGGACTTTGATGAATGGCTAACGCCTTAAAATCCCAAACATGAAATCATGGCTTTCTTTCTGATGTCTCTATGATTTGCTCTTGAATTGAGAACCACGAATGCTTTTTTCCCCAATTTAATCATATTTAGTTCTTTGAATCATTGGTGAATTTTGTCAGTACAGTAGGGTGAAATTTTCACTCCTCTTTTTAGAAGAGAGAGGGGAGATGAAGGAGATGACATTAAAGTCATTTTATCCACATTTTAAAATTCTAAATTAAGGAAACGATTTAATTATGGTGTGTTTCGTTTGAAGGGAGGGAATGAAAGAATTGATGCTCTCCTCTCCTTGTTTGGTTTAAAATTTTGCTCCCCTCTAAATGGAGGGGGGGGGGGGGGGTTGGTATCTGGCTTGTATCTTTTGCGCCTTAACATCCGTTGTTGTCCTTTGCGGTATACAACGCCATTTTGAAGCAAATACAAGCTGGTGCTATCTTTTTTTTTTTTTGGAACAAATATTTCAGAATACTAACAGGTACTAAAAAGATACTTTAGAATACTGAATGGTACTAAAAAAACTTCATGATCTTGAAAAATTATTTTAAGATCTTGGAAAAGTATTATGCAATATATTTTTAGTACCAATTAATACCCTAAAATATTTTTTCAAGATCATGAAATATTTTTTCAGTACCATTGAATATCGTGAGGAATCCTTTTAGTACCAGTCAATTTCATAATTTTCAAGATCCTCAAATTAATTTTTCAAGATCATGAGGTATTTTTTTAGTAGTAGTCAGTATACTAAAATATCTTTTTAGTATCATTAAGTACCATGAAATATTTTTTTAAGATGTTAAAATAATTTTTCAAGATCATGAAGTATTTTTTTCAGTACCGTTCAATATCTGAAATATCTTTTTAGTACCTGTTAGTATTATGAAATATTTGTTCAAGAAAATGAAAATAGCACCAGCTTGTATTTGCTTCAAAACAGAGCCGTATACTGCAAAGGACAGCAGCGGATGTTAAGGCGCAAAGGATACAAGCCAAATCCAGGGTTTTCGGGGGGGGGAATTTTCTGACCAATTTACCCTCATATTTGTGTGACATTTCCACTTGGTCTGGGTCTCCACTAATTCTCCTGCCTTTTCTCTTATGTATTGTATCTACGAGACCATCGCCAATGAGAATGATCAGTTGGCAGTGAGTCTCTTGAATTGGTAGAAATCGCTGACGACTTGGTTGCAACAAAGTTAGGGGAGGTTTTGGGGGTAGAGGAGAGGCAGAGGAGTGAAGGTGATAGTTTTGGGGTGAAGAGAATGGGAGAGGAATGGTAGCCATTCATTACTGTTGAAGATGGTCGCTAAATCTCTCTCTCTCTCTCTATTCTACCGTTGTTGCATTTGGAACCAATTGATTATTGTGTTTGAGATAGCGGTGATAGGAAAAATGACTTATTTGCAATCTGACTTATGGAAAAGTAAGATTGGGTAAAAGTCAAATGGATTGACGGTAGCATAAATAACTTTTGTGAAATTGAAACTTGTTTGGAATGACAGTAACATAAGTGGCTTTTGAGATAATTATAAAGAAAAATTAAAATCAAAATTATCAAAAATTGAAAAATGCTAACTTAGAAAATTTAGCAATGCTAAAATACAGAATTTGATCAACTAATATTACATAAGTAACTGGATCACAGGTCCCGTACAATTTGGTCTCTATTTGTGTCATGAATCTGATTCATTTAAGTTGAAGATGACGCAACATAATTAGTCGAAGAAGGCTCTTCATCTACACTAATTTATCTACACGACCTACATTCTCATTTTCAGCTTCTATAAAATTAACATGTGTTTGAGAATTTCTCTTAATAAAATTATGTATGGTCATTGTTGCACAAACCATGTGGACTTGTGTTTGGTAGCTATAAAGCACCACCAATCTAGCAAGTACCCCTTGTTCCCTTTTACCGAAACAAACATTTCTCGACTAGTCTTATCCATTAGAAGCTTTAGATATCAGACTCGAAAGTTGATAGTTGTCACAATGTTCACCCAATTAGTCTTCCCCATTGTGTTCTTTTTTGTAAATTTGGTCAATGCAAACGTTGATAAAGACCTCAGTTGAGACATTATCCCATATTGCTTTGTCCATAATTCTATAGCAAAAATGTGCACAAAAAAAAAAAAACATAAAAGTGCATATGTCTAGCCAAATTGAGCTAGTCAGTTGCATAAAATGCATTTGAAGGAAAAAAAACATAACATCCACATAAGTCTTATTTGCAGTGAAAAAAAAATAACATCATTTGCAGTCCATAGCCACACATAGCAACGAGCTATAACCCTTTATTTTATGAGAAAAATATGTGATGCACAGGGACGGACCTTGACACAAATCTTTGGGGGGGCCGCTAGTTACTGTTCATCCATCATCTTCGAAGAGGCAGCCACCATTGCTCAACATAGAAAACAGGGAGCAGCAGAATACAACCGCAAAAGAAAAAAAAAGTCAAGATGACTCAGAAATAATAAACATGAGGAAAGAAATCAGTCCAAAAAAGACAAGAGAAAAACAAACCAATCTCCATTAGAACCCCCTCCAGTAATAGCGGATCATAGAAAACTCCATTGATCTTGTCGTCACTTGGAAGCTCAAGTTTGTCTTTTTCTATAAGCGGCGGCTAGGACTGAGCAATACCAGAGAAACTACTCCCTTTTGGTTTAGCATGCACGTAGATCCTCTTTCCAACGAAGAACACGATGATTGAGAGGAACAAAAACGAGTTGGTATCCCAAAACCTATCTTCCATAACGAGAATCTTGGATATAAACCACCACGATCGGAGTTACTAGCAAAACCAGAGTGAATGTAGTGTAGTACCAATTGAAGAAACTATTGATTCCTTTCTTGCCTTCATCGGTTGTGGCCATCGGTAGCTCGTCGAGAGAAGGTCGACTCTTAAGGACTGGACTAGAGGAGTAGAGCGCTCATCTTCACCCTTTTTTCAACCTTTGACGGTGAGAGCTGGATAAGGGAGGAGGAGAAGGACGTGGGCGAACCAGAGTAAAGGAGTGAGAGGAGCCGAAGAGAGAGTGGATTATCTTCTTCTCCCTCGTTCAGTCTGAATTTTTTTTTTTTGGGGGGGCCATGGCCCCCCATTGTCTCTTCCAAGGTCCGTCCTTGGTGATGCATACGAACCATGCTCAGGAATTTTTTTTCCAAAAATATGAATAGACAAGTGTTATTTAAAAAGGCCAAGCATCAAGATTGTAGACAAGTGTTATTTAACTTTAACAAACACAGACAAAGAGAATGAGTTTCTTTTACTCTAGGATGCTCAAGGGACATAAATATGAATACGTTATGAATCATGCAACACTGGACACACAACACTGTGATCTTTCCCCAAAAATTGTATATTTGTTGGTTCGTGTGACTCATTGGCTGACCAAAGGTTTAGTATAGATGATATATATGCTACTAAGATATTTAGACATTTCACCAATTACAGTAGGCCGCACAAACAGGATGACCACTCCATAATTTTTTTCATGTTCGATTCCCACACATTTTGTAGTCTAAAAATGATGTGTGATAACGAGTCCACACAAATAAGAACTTTGTAATATATGCCTTAAATGGTTTAATCAAGTCTTACAACTTCAATACTCTGAATGGCTTATGAAAAACTAGATCACTTGAAGGACTAGCAGTTCGTATTTAAAAAGCCCTTCCAATGATCTGATGCAAGGCATAGGCCTTATAATTTTAACATTCAGTTTTATGGGGTGATAGAAAGGAGCATTACTAATAGGACAAAACCGTTTAAATGTAGGGTTAAGGTGTAGATTTGCCAACAAACTATTACCCGATGAGTATCTAGCACAAAAAATAATTGAGGGTATCATAATTACCAATCAACAATTAAAAAGTAAAAAAAAACACAATTAAGGTGCAGATTGGCCAACAAACAATTACCCTGTCGCTGTCTTGGTGTCTCCGTCTTCCATTGATTGTCACAGTGTCAGCGACGTCGGCGTCTCCAAAGCTTCCATTGTTGCTGAGTGTTCCACTCACCCTCTTGAACTCATCAAGGCCCGTATGCAGCTTCAGGGTAAGAATCACGCACTGAAACCAAATCCAGCAGTCCACAGCTTTTGACTAGCACACGCCTTGCACCCTGGTTCCATCCCTCCGATGCCACAAGTAGCAGCCGCCGCTGCCACAACGCCTGCTCGCATGGGTCCCATCTCTGTTGGTGTTTGCCTAATCCAACAAGAAGGCTTAACTACTCTTTTCTCCAGTGTCTCCGCCACCGTCCTACACTAGCGCCTCATATTTTAACGTAATTGTGATAGTTGTTTTTTTAATAGTTATTTGGTATTTTTTTCACTTTTTAATTGTTGATTGGTAATTATGGTACCCTCAATTGTTTTTTTTGCCAAATGCTCCTCGGGTAATAGTTCGTTGGCAAATCTGCACCTTAACCCTTAAATGTAAGTCTTAAGTTAAAGCAAAAAACAAAAAATCAATAACTCAGAGACATTCTCCAGTTAAACTTTGAACTATTGTTCTTTCACCACTCTAAAGCACAAAAAGATGAAGATTCAGAAGAAGGAATATAAGGATCATGAGTAAGATAAGTTTCCAACTCTGATTTTGTAGGAGGAATCGAATGCCTTTCATGAATCATGTTCAACATTCATTGCATTCTTTTATCTTTTTGTTGTGCACTAGTATCTGCTAAGGCAACGCTATCAATACTGACTTCATCAGATACATAAGATGAGGAATGCAACTCCATATACTTAAGATATAATTCCTCCAATGTATTTTTCACTTTTTCCACATTTTGTATAGCCTTTCTTCCTAATTTGTATATTAAAGGGAAACTTATCTCAAAAGTCAAGAATTTGATCCTCGGATCATAAACACTTGCAATAGCCATCAACAAGTTGCACTCCCCTCAATATTTATCAAAAATTTCTTTTATAGGTTTTGTCATCTCATACATGAACAAGTCAAGTGACTCCATTACATTATCAATCACTTGTTTCACCAGATGAACTTCAGCAAGATATATATTAGAAGTAGGGTATTAACTACCTAACATGACATGAGTGACATCATTAAAAACTTCTAAGAGATGACAAATCTTCTCAATCTTTTCCCAGTGCTCATGATTGGGTGCATAAGTATAATTGGGCTCTTTTTCATTATAAGTAGAAAATGTATGCTTGAATTTTATTGCAGTCTTCAACATCAAGAATGTAGAGTTCTATCTTGTAAGACAATAAGAATAAACTTTATTTCTTTCAAACCCTTTAACTCCATAAATTCACAAAAAGATTTTAGCCCTGCATCCGAGGCATTTATAAACTTGATACTTTCACGAATTTTGTGAATGACATCTTTAATAGTGCCAAGACCATCTTGCACCAAAAAAATTAAGATATGTGCGCAGCATCTAACATGAAATAGTTGCCCGCCAAGTACCAACTTATTGTTCAATGACAAATTCTCTTTCAAAGTTCTTAAGCAAGTGTCATTGTAACTAGCATCATCAAAAGAAACCGAGAATATTTTGTTCTCAATACCTCATGATCTCAAACACTTGAAAATTGCATTTGCTATATCTACTCATCTTGGAGTAGACACTTTAACAAAACTCAAAACTCTCTTCTGAAGATTCCACATATCATCAACAAAATGGCCAGTAACAACTATATATTCAACTACTTGATGACTTGACTTCTATATATCTTTTATAATGCTTACCTTGCTCACTTTTTTCAATATTTTTTTAAAGTATTCTTTTCATCTTCATACAATTTGAGGCAATAATTTCTAATAGTCTTCTGAGTGACTTTTCTAATATCCGAATTTGCATATTCAAATGCTCACATCAAAACATCATCTTCCAACATGCTAAAAGGATGCTCATGTACCATAATAGAAGTAGCTAAGATTTCTCTCATGTTTTCATTAGAGTACTTAGTGCCAAGAACAATAAAAGGATTAATTCTTGATTCACTTGGTGAAAATTGTACGGTGATTTGCTTGTTTTATTGAGAGACAAACAACCTACGTTTAAAGCAACACACCAAGTGCCTCTTAAGATGACTAGTGCTAGCTCCCCTTCCACTAGAAGCTAGCTTTTCTTTACAGTTTCAAACACAATGCTTTCTTGATATTATCAACAAGTTGAACTTCTTCAAAATCTTTCCATACCATTGAAGTTTTTCACCGCTTTTTTATGATAATAGAATCTTCTTCATCCCCAATTACTATGGGTTGAGAGGCATTATTATTAATGTTCATTGCATCATTTGAAGGAGTTGCCACATGCTTACTAACTTGTTCAGTTTGAGGTACTTGAGGTTGAGGAGGATTAGATTCACTTGTGTTATTGTTGCGGCTATCCATTAAAAAGACTTGTTCTATATAAAAAAAAAAAATAATAATAATTATACACTATATAAAGTAGAAGTCATTTTTATTTACATGACTGTACGCTTATCTCTTGATTAATAGTGACATAAATCATCATAATAGAACCTTGAAAAGACAACACCTATGTAAAAAAGTGTTCCAATGGGTTTGTCTTATGAAATCATCGAAACAAAAGAAGAAGAAGAAGAAGGAAAGATCAAATACTATTATAGTAGACTCTTGAAAAGACAACTCCTAAATCCTAATGCATTTGCCTTCATTCAAATAAAATAAACCAAAATGATAAAAAGATCATATGCCGTGGATCTGATGTAGACGCTACACACATATGTCCACCAACGGGACCACTTTTGAATTTTTGTATGCTTTATTATGAGTTGAAAATGAATTTTATTAATAAAATATGTACAGAGCGGTCATCAGTTTCGAAAAGTTACAACTAAACAATATTGAACAACTAGCATAATGGTTGAAGCAGCGAGAGATATCTGAATGAAAAAGAAATACATAGTGTGATACCTGAAGCATTGCTGATTAGTTTTTATGTGTTGCGCGAAGGAAAGTTAGAGGATTTGGGTTGCAACAGAATCTCAGAGGAACAACGAGCATGAACAAGAATACTAGAAAGGATGATAAGATGACGACTAGGTTTGACTGTCTGAGTCTTTGAGGAGAAAAGGTTAAATAGAAAATAATTAAAAATCAATAATACTTTTTTTTTTATTAAGAAAGGCAAGCCGAGGCTTGATACAAGAGGACAGGAGCTAGATCATAAAAGTCTAGTCCTAAAAACAAAACAAAGAAATTAGCAATTACAAGCCAATTGATCTCTCAAAACCATATGGATACATCCAGCTGGGATTTCAGGGATAAGAACAACGTCTGCGACATTAGTAGCATCTTGGCCTTGCTTGGCCAAATAGTCGGCACAACGAATGCTCTCTCTTGGAGCATGACGAATCTCCACATGCCAATTCTGGAAAAGAAGGTCACGTATATCCCCAATGAGGTCCCTAAGCGGATGGTCAGCATAGCAGTCTCTCATGATGATATTAATGGCATCAAGAGAGTCAGAATACAAGATAATGCTGTGAAGGCCCATTCGTCGTCCTGTAGATAACCCAGTCCGAATAGCATGTAATTCCGCTTCAATGACTGAACCGGTCCCAAGGAATTTGCAGAAACCCATCACCTGCAAGTCACCTACAAAAAACTGAGAAAGATAATTAGGATGTAAAATTTGGTTCCACAAGTTTTTCGCTCTGTCACAATCCCTGATAATATGCATAACGGTTTCCTCCCTGTTACAAGCAAAAGGACAGAGATTATCATTAGTAAGCCCTCTTCTCGCTCTTAGGGAATTTGTGGCCAGTCTCCCGTGGCCAACTTGCCACATAAAAAACTTGACTTTCTCCGGAAGCTGTCATTTCCACATAAGAGTCCAGAAATTGTTGCCATCTATCCTTTGTTGATTAGAAAGGTATCGATATGCAGATTTGACGGAGAAACACCCATCTTTTGCAGCTCTCCAAGTGAAACAGTCAGGAAGGCCATTAGAGGGAAGTTGAATTCTAGAGATGCTATTGATGATCGAGGGATGTAACATATCCCGCCATCTATTAACGTTCCACCTGTCATTATCCAACAAATGATCCCTCACTGTTTCCTCTTGATTCACAACGGACGGATCTGGGACAAAGGAAATAAGCGGTCGATCAAAAGGGAGCCAAAGGTCCACCCAGAATTTGGTATCTGCACCATTGTTAACCTTTTTCCCAATCCCTGCGAAAAACTTGTCCCAAACTTCACCAATCGCCCTCCAAGCGGAGGATGAGTGCCTCTTTTTAGAGACCGAAGGCACATAAAGATTTCCACAATTGTACTTGGCCCAAAGACATTTAACCCATAAAGCTTGTTTATTTGTGAGAAGGTTCCAACAGAGTTTCATAATAAAGGCCTTATTTTGGCGACGGAGATTTTTGAACCCAAGGCCCCCTTGCTTTTTGGCTTGGGTGATTTTATCCCAAGCAATGAGGTGCATTTTTTTCACATCCTCATCCTGGGACCATAAAAATTTCCGAGAGATCTTATCTAACTCACTGATAGTACAAATCGGGAGGAGGGTAGACTGCATATAATAACTGGGAAGAGAGGATAACACAGATTTGATTAGAACGGCGCGACCAGCCATAGTAAGGAATTTGCTTTTCCACATCGAAAGCTTCTTACGAGCTTTTTGAACAATAGGTTGATAAGTAGATTTTGTAACTCTTTTATGGATGATCGGCATTCCCAAATATTTCCCGAGGTCAGAAGTGATTCCTATTCCAAGAAGGTGACTAAGCTCAAGACTCTATTAAAATTAACGTTTCTGGAGCAGAACATTCTGGATTTAGCGAGGTTAATTCTGTGGCCAGAGACTTCACAGAAGCTTTGCATCACTCTTTTAACTTCAGCCATTTGATTGGAGGATGCTTCAGTAAAAAGGATTAAATCATCAGCAAAGAACATGTGAGAAATATGGGTGGTTAATATAGTAACTACCTATTATAACTTTAAATTAAAAATATAAGAATGAAAAATATATAAACATGAGTGTATCAAAAAAAAAATATAAACATGAGTATAAAAAACATGTAAATTAAATATTGTGTACATATATGATATAAATAAAATTATATTTTTTTATATAAATAGGCACAAGTTAGGCCTTAACAAAATAAACCTGACCTATTTGCACATTAGACCTTTTTTTTTTTGGTATAAAAAATTTTAGATGAGGGTAGACACCAGTACCCGACTAGGGCTAAGGCATGCCTTCATGCTTAAAGAGCGTTTACAAAGGTACTTACAGATTGCCCATCAATGAGGCTCTCACATCGATCAGCGGGTATCGAACCTCCTTCCTTTTGAGGTGAAGGCCGACGCCTTAGTCAACTGTTTCAATCCTCATTGGCTTACACATTAGACTTTTAAATAGTCATTTGCCTAATCTTTTTAATAAATAGGCCCGACCCTAATTAGGTCAGACTGTAGGCCACTTGATACGGGTCTGATCTATGCCCCTCCACACTTAAGTCCAACCTTTGGTAGAAAATAATTTTTTTTACTAAGAGGTAAATGAAATGGAAAAATTTATTCTGACAAAAAATGAAAGGAAAAAAATATTAAATACTAGGAGTGATAATAGGTAACCCCCCAGCGCTTTCAAGTACAAGTGAGGCCAGCTTTGTGGTGTTTCTTTTCTGTCTTCCTCTTCCCCGCGTTTTCTTATTCGGTTCGTCTGTTTTAGTTCTCTTATGACTGAAAAACCCTAGTATGCAAATTCGCTCATCATCCTAAAGTCTCTGAAGCAAAAGTCACAATTCAATAGCATCCAACGACACTAGGGTTTTCCGCCTGTTTTGATCACTGAATTCTGAGGATCTTGTTTGAATTAAGTGCCTGGACGCACTTTGGTGTCTAAATTCAGGTTCAAGATTGGTTTGATTTTATTGTGAAGGCTCGGGATTAGTTTGATTTAACAACATGAGTGCTCAGAAGAAGAGGAGCTTCCAAATAGAGGCGTTTAAGCACCGGGTTGTGGTGGATCCAAAGTATGCAGATAAGACGTGGAGCATTTTGGAGCATGCAATTCATGAGATTTACAATCATAATGCGAGTGGGCTTAGTTTTGAAGAGCTTTATAGGTTCGCCTCCTTGCTTTGTATGCGTTACTGAAATGAATGTTCCTTATTAGTACATGTAGCTACCTTCTTCAGCGCTTGGTTATATGTAATTTTGTGTGCAATACAATTAAATTCTTCTTCTTGTTTTTTCCTTTCTGATTGATCTTTGGCTATGTGGATAGTGTGATTATGTGCTGTACTCCTGTGCTTGCATGACTTAAACGGTTCTCCTGAGGTCTGCTTCTATGCCTTCCAAGTTAATAAACTATAGTGTAAGGGCATGAAAATTTGAAATAGGTTTTTCTTCTCTCAAGTTGATTGAAATTAAATGATTATGCTCGTTATTATATATTTATTTAACATGGATAACTTATTAAATTTGGGCTCTGGATGATTTTTTCATCAGCAAATATCGATGTAATCTTAAACCTATATCTTTAGTGAGAGGTCTCTTCCTTCTCAACTTTTATGCGAAAAGCTTCATCCTTGTGGGTTTCAGCTCAATCTCATGGGTTTTAAATGGACTTTCTTCATCATATGCAAGCAGGGACTGGATTGCCTTAGGTTGTTATTCTTTTTCTTTGTTAGTATTTTCACTCCCCTGTATCGTTCTCCATTTCTCACTTAATGAATTCTTGTATTTTCAAAATAGCAATAATAGCGATAAGTTATGAATTTAATTTTTCTGAAATTATTTTTCTAAATAATAATGACTGGGAGCACAAAATCATAATAGAAATAGGAAAATGATTGTGAGGAACTTCAACTTTATAACTAAGCAGCCATTTGTTGTCTGTACAGTAATTTTTCAAGTCCTTGGAAAACATTTGAGCTTGAAATATATAAAGAGATCAGCCCCCATATTATTAGAGCGTATTCAAGGCATTAATTTTAAATTTATTTCATGTTTATTATATTCAAACTTCTTATAAATAGGTTTCCAGGTGCTTGGAAAAATATTTCCTATGTGTCATTACCTAAAGTATATAGGCTAAATGAAAACTTTATGTTGCCTTTGTACAGTATGAAGATTGATCATTTATGTCCCTTTTGATGTAGTACTGGTAGTCTAATATTAATGACAACATTATGGCTGGACGTGATACCTAAGTTGTTATGGTGTTTTCTTTTTCTTGTGACATCAGAGAGGACACATGCGGGGCAACAAAAAACCCCTAGAGTCCTCATGTATTATGTTCACAAGATCTGCTGGGTTTTGTTGCTTCATCCTGTGACTGCAAACATTCAAACCTAATGCATAATTAGCTAGGAAGTCTGCACATCTATTTCCTTCACGGTATGCATGTCTAATTTCCACTTGTCAATTCTTTAGCAAATGCTTTAGGTCCTGCACCAATCTCATGGCTTCATTCGTGCTCATTCGTTCCCGTGTAAGTCGCTATAGGACGGGGCTATCATCCACTTGGATTTCCCTGAAACCCAAAACCCACACTAGTTCAAGTCCATCTCACACTCCCCTTAATTCCACGTTCAAGATGCTTTACTGCCCAATATTCCTGACCCCTCCTCTCATATCCCCATCACGATCATGTGTGACAGCACCAACCCCAGCTGCCTTTTTAGAGCCCTTTAGTGCTCCATTGCAGTTCACTTCTGTCCATCTTTTTGAAGGCTTATTTCACCCCCAGGTGGCTTGTATTATTATCTGAGGCCTTGACATGCATGCACTGAAGAAAGCACGGAGGTAGTACTGCACCATCTCATGAACCATTTGATCCAAGCTAAAGTTTTCATTTGCAAAGACACCCCTACTTCAAAAATCCCAGAGTTTCCAGCACGTGGTATTTAACATGATTGCCCACTTGGCTCCCTGTCCATCTGTAGTTACCCTGGTCTTCAAGTTAAGCTTGAGCTGGTGTTCCTGCTTTCCAAGGCTTATTTGAGATCAGATCATTTGGAGATTTGATGGAGACTTTAGAAAAATATTTAATATTCACTGTCAAGAGGCTTCCAGATTGAGTTCTTATCAACCTTTACACGATTCACACAATCAAATTAGAAGGTGTTGACTTTTTATTTTGGCCGTCAATCATGAAGGTGGTCAAAGTTTATATTACTGATGATGGAATGTTTATAGTTCGAGACTTTTTTGAAATCCTTTGCAAACAAACATATTTTAAAAACTTACCAAAAAAATTGGAAGGATTAGTGTTCGGAAATTCATTTATCAGCTGAATGAAATGATTTTCTATTATAGCAGTATTGTAATAGAAATATAGTTTGTAGTTGCTTAGTTCAACAAAACTGTATAGTGTAATTCATATAGGTTTGAAATATTTCCTTAAACATGATGTAATTCCAATGGCCTGCTGTCGCTTTTGTGATCACTATTATAGATTCCCAATGTTGGTGATATTTCTGATAATTGATCATGTGTTCTACATTCAGGAATGCTTATAACATGGTGCTTCATAAATTTGGGGAGAAATTGTACTCAGGACTTGTTATGACTATGACTTATCATCTAAAAGAGATATCTAAATCACTTGAAACTTCTCAAGGAGAGATTTTCTTGGAAGAGCTCAATAGAAAGTGGGCAGACCACAACAAGGCCTTGCAAATGATTCGTGACATACTGATGTACATGGATAGAACTTTCATACCGAGTTGTCATAAAACACCAGTTCATGAGCTTGGGTTGAATCTCTGGAGGGATGTTGTGATTCACTCAAGCAAAGCTCAGGCAAGGCTCCGGGATACACTTCTTGAGCTTATACTTAGAGAAAGGAATGGCGAGGTAATAAATAGGGGCTTGATGAGAAACATTACGAAGATGCTAATGGATTTGGGTTACAGTGTTTACCAGGATGACTTTGAGAAGCACTTTCTTGAGGTTTCTTCTGATTTTTACTGTCTTGAGTCCCAGAAGTTCATTGAAATTTGTGATTGCGGAGACTATCTTAAGAAAGCTGAGAGACGGTTAAATGAAGAAATCGAGAGAGTGTCTCACTACTTGGATTCTTCTAGTGAGTCAAAGATTACTTATGTGGTAGAGAAGGAGATGATTGAAAGTCACATGCAAACTCTAGTACATTTTGAGAACTCTGGCCTTGTGAACATGCTTGTGGATGACAAATATGAGGACTTAGGGAGGATGTATAACTTGTTTCACAGGGTGCCTGTTGGGCTCTCTATTGTCAAAGAGGTCATGACTTCATATATACGTGATACAGGTAAGCAGCTCGTCACAGATCCAGACAGGCTAAGGGAACCTGTAGATTTTGTGCAGCGACTCTTGGATTTGAAAGATAAATACGACAAGATTATCACTTTGGCGTTCAACAATGACAAGACATTTCAGAATGCCTTGAATTCTTCTTTTGAATATTTCATCAATTTGAATGTTCGGTCACCAGAGTTCATTTCTTTGTTTGTGGATGATAAACTTCGCAGAGGGTTGAAGGGGGTTGGCGAGGAGGATGTGGAGGTTGTTCTGGACAAAGTCATGATGCTTTTCCGGTACCTGCAAGAGAAGGATGTATTTGAGAAGTATTACAAGCAACATCTTGCCAAAAGGCTTCTCTCTGGGAAAACTATTTCTGATGATGCTGAAAGAAGTTTAATTGTTAAGCTCAAGACAGAGTGTGGATATCAATTTACTTCCAAGTTAGAAGGCATGTTTACTGATATGAAGACCTCTGAGGATACAATGCAAGGTTTCTATGCGAACCATGGTGCTGAGACAGGGGATAGCCCTGCACTTTCTGTCCATGTGCTTACAACAGGTTCGTGGCCAACTCAACCTAGTCCTCAATGCAACCTTCCTGTAGAAATTTTGGGTGTGTGTGAGAAGTTTCGCAATTATTATCTAGGGACCCACAATGGTCGGAGGTTGTCCTGGCAAACAAATATGGGGACAGCTGACTTGAAAGCAGTATTTAGCAAGAACGTGAAGCATGAGTTGAACGTTTCCACATACCAGATGTGTGTACTCATGCTTTTTAACAATGCTGATAGATTGACTTGCAAGGAGATAGAGCAGGCCACACGGATACCTTTGTCCGATTTGAAAAGGTGCCTTCAGTCTCTGGCGTGTGTCAAAGGAAAGAATGTGCTTCGGAAAGAGCCCATGAGCAAGGACATAGCTGATGATGATGCATTCTTCTTCAATGAAAAGTTCACAAGCAAGTTCTTCAAGGTGAAGATAGGTACTGTTGTTGCACAGAGGGAATCTGAACCAGAAAACATAGAAACTCGGCAAAGAGTTGAAGAAGACAGGAAGCCACAGATTGAGGCAGCAATTGTCAGGATCATGAAAGCAAGGCGGACCCTAGATCACAATAATATAGTTACTGAGGTCACAAAGCAGCTGCAGTCGCGGTTTTTGCCTAATCCTGTAGTCATTAAAAAGCGAATTGAATCCCTTATTGAGCGTGAGTTCTTGGAGAGGGATAAATTGGACAGAAAACTGTATCGTTATCTTGCTTGAAGCCTTGAGCAGCTTGTGTTGCTCCATATTGTCATGCGTTTTGACATGGGAACTGGTTGATTATCTACCAAACGTTAAGAGTCCAGATCATGAATTGCCTCAAGCGTTGGTTGGTTTCGATGAGCCTCTCTGTCGCGTATATCACTGTTTCTTTTATATTAAGAGGGCTTGCTGGGCATTGTTATAAAGATTTGGTTTCTGCCTCCAATTTCAGAAACATTAAACTCATATATCTGTGACTCTAGCTTTAGCTTGTGGTTTTAAACAAATGCTTGCACTTTTATGAGTCACTTTTGCACAGGCTTCAAACTTGTAAGCTGCGTCACAAGCTTTTCTAAAGTTTCTGAAAATAATCAAGGTTTTTCGATAATTTTGGATACCCAGTCATCATTTTCTGGTCGGAATCATTTCATTAACTTTTCGTCGTTATATCCTAGATATATACCATACCTCAAAAATCAAAGAGGCTGCCCTTTGAGTTCCATCTCCTCCTATCATATAAACCTGATCAGATCAGATTCATCCAGAGAAAAGTTACACTGATGATATACGATGTTTTCTTAACTGATTTTCTGGTAAATACAAACAAGGACAGACAAACCAGCTGATTGATTTCACGTTTATGTATATCGTTCACGTTCTTAGGGACCTAATTATCTGTATTGCGAGCGTAGAAGCCGCTATAACCTCCCTTCACAAAAGCATGATATATAAAAAGTTGATTGTGCTCTATTAGGATCTTGCCCATGATTTCGCAAATTAATTTGAGTAAATAACGCTACAATTTATGTATATACTGACGTCGATTACCAAAACTTTCTTAACACTATACATATGGTAAAGGGCACAGACTAATTCCCTAATGACAGGGTTGAGTCCAGGGCATAGTCCCCCGCAGGGGACTATGGCTGCCTGAACTTCATCTGGTTGGAAAGACACCTGAACATTATCCAAATTTATATAATGAGACAGCTGTCTTATTTATTATCAAATATTGCAGAGACATATCAGATCTTTACATATGTGGAAACACACACTTTGGTAGAAAATCTGCAAATGAAAAATCTTAAAACTCATCAAATGTATGTATGAGGTGTTGGAATATTGAACCACAGTTAAGATCTTATCTTGTTAGTTAAAATCATGCCTAGTGTTTGGACTCTATAAATAGAGGTTCTAGTTAATGTGTTTAGCTTGTAGGATAGTTAGATTCTTACCATACTAAGAGAGAGAGGATAATTTGAGTCTCTCTAGGAAGTCCTCCAAGACTGTAATTATGACATAAAACGGGGTTCACAAGATTGTTGCTGTGCCATGAACCACGAGGTTGACTTGTGCATCCGTGAGAAATGTGGAGGTCATGGTTACATCTAAACAATGTTACTGCAAGACCTGCGCTTTGAGTTGGTTCCTCATTCCTCAAACATTCTCTTTCATACAAAATCATGATGTTGGCGGTGTTTTGGGAGCTTGAACACATATTCCCTAAGATGATATAGCTCTTGGAAGAGAAAGTGATTGGCGAGGGGAAAAGGACGGAAATAAAGAATGTAGAAGGGTGGAAAAGCCTTGCCAAGAAGAAAAGGGAGATGAGTGAGAGACTGATGGCAAAGTATTTTCAGGACTATGAGTCGTCGAGAGGCCAAAGTGGCGACATCAAAATGTTGATTTCAACAAGGTCGGGTATTGCAGCTGATAAGGTTTGGTGTTCTCAATAATCGTGGGAGACAATCCAATTGCTAATTTGCGGTCACTTGATGCCCTCTTGGGAATGGTGACATCAAAGATTGGAAAACGCCACGCATTGACTGGTTTTAAAGCACTAAATTATTCATCTCAATCTTATTACCTGATCGTAAATTGAAGACTTTGATACAGAGACGTACACTTCAAATTTTGACAGTTCAGAGAAGAAAAAAGGTGCAACTGATATGTGGGAAAGCTAGATTGGACAGTAGCCTTATGGTTACAAATTGTTATTGGCTTCTCAGGATAAAACTAGACTCTGCACTGCATGAAGATGGCAATCAGTTGATATGCAGCCAACCATTAATGATCCTCTAAGACAAAAAGAAGTTGTTGCAGTCCAAGATTATTGTGTTGGCATCAAAGGAGCAGGTCGAAGTGCAGAAAAAAAAGGAAAAAAAAGAGGTAGCATCATGTTAAAGCAGCAATGGAGCTTTTGAGGATCTAAATGGATTTGAGCAAGTATGTTGAAGATTGCTTACTGTAAATGTCTAACTTAAGAGCAATTGGATTACGCTATTATTTCGTTTTTGTGCCATTCCTCATGGCCATTGGGACCCTTGCATTACGCTACAACAGCATTGAAGTCTTTAGAGGTGTAGTTAAAATGAGGTGTGGTCTGAAAGCCAAGATGATGAAAATAACTAGTGTTAAGATATGGTTCTTCAAGAAGAGTTGGAAGATATCTCCATTAATGTTAAAGAGGAAGGTGCCTTCATAAAAATTTTATTCGCAAGTTGAAATTGAGGAGTTCAAATTCACTTCACCCCACCTATGTGTTGGTAAGTCGACAGTTTCATTAGAATAAAGAGTGTCAACTTGAGGGGTAGGTTGGAATATTTAACTATGGTTAAGATTTTACTCCCTCCGGTCCTAATTATAGGAACATTTTAAAGGAAGAGAGAGATATTCGAGCCAGACTGGATAAAACTAAGGGGTCTGAGGCCTTGGCCCGAAGTCTGGTTTGGTCTGGTCTACCCAATATTGTTTCAAAGCTTTTTTTTTATTGGATTGGGTTAGACCATACTACTTGGACCACTAGGTTTTTTGCTCAACCCTAATGAGGAAAGTGGGATTCAAATCCATGTCTAATAGCATGTCTAAAAAATAGTTTCAAGTAGGGATGAACATGGACTGGACTAGACCCGATCGAGTTTAACATCAACTCGAGGTCTAGTCTGGAGAGGACCTCAAGCTGCACAAGGCAGCTCATGGTCTAGTCTGGTGTAGCACTAACCCAAGGCCGGGCAAGACTACATCGGGTCTGGTAGACTATCTGGACTGGTTTAGATAGTCTAGGACCTATTTTTGTTTTCTCCTCTTTGGAAGCTAAGGCAAAATTTGAACCTATTAAACACAACTAGAACCATAAGAATACCTATAATAATATAAAACGCGTCACATAAAATTAAAACATCATAAATCTATGAGAATATCCAACAACAATTAAAAAAATATGTTGGAAAAAAGGTTTAAATAGGATAAATACAATTAAGATAATAAAAATACCTATGATCATATAAAAATCATCTTAAAAAATAAAAATTAATTATAAATCCTTAAAAAAACTCCAACAACATTAAATAAAAAATAAAAAGTAACATTTAAATTACAAAAATATTTTTTTTTAGAAAATTGACCTAGACCAGACTAGACAAGTCCAAGTGGTCTGGTCCCTAGTCTGGAACCCTGTCCAACCCAACAATTAGTCTGGTCCAGTCTTGTCCAATTTCATTATGTTGTTTATTTGGACTAGACCAAATTGGATCGGACTAGCTCAGGTTGGACCAGACCACCGAGTTTTTGCCCACCCTTAAAGTTCGACAATAAGGAAAGTAGGATTCAAACCCATATTTGATACCAAACCTTGGAGATGAAACGCCTCTAGATTGCAAGGGCAAGTGATCGCATGAGATAAGAAACACAATAGTTGTATCCATTGTTGTCAAACTCACGAGTTGACTCTCCGAATTTACCGTCTTTACGTTTCTACCTTACTAAATCGAGTCAAGTCTCTAGTAAACTCGTGTCAGCTCTAAACTCATATAAACTCACGAGTTTACACACCGAATTTACCGTTTTTACGTTTGTAGCTTATAAAATTGTGTTATTTTTTTTAATTTTGTCATCCTCAACGACTTTATATATAAATTTTATAGAAATTTCTTTATTAAATATAATAAATTATGAATGTTGATATATTTAATTTCAATTATTTGGATTTAAAATATATTTAAATTAAATTGTTGTCATTTTTATATTTTAATTATTTAATTATACACTGTTAATACATGTTTAATGATAAAAGTAAACTCTTACGAGTTTTTCGATTCCAGTTCACGATACGAGTTTACATCACTATCACGAGTTTGTTTAAATTCATGAGTTTGACAACCTTGGTTGTATCTAAAAAAATAACTTTAAGAATTATTTAAACATTTATATTTGTCAAAAAAAATGTACACAACTAAAAAATTTATAATAGATGTTATTAAATTTATTAATTTTCATTATAAAATTTTTAATTTTTTTTAATGGTCCCTTACTCGTAAAAAAGAACTCTAATAGCGACAAAGTCCATATAATGTCCAATACTAAAGAAAATCTTTATGGTTATCAAAAAAAGAAACCGTCTTTATACCAAAAAGAAGACTAAGGGTCGCAAATTCAACGCGCATTGGTCCAGAAATATTTAATGAATCTATGAAACTACAAAAGAAGCTGCATACATATCTCGATCGCATGGGCAAGTAATTGCAAGAGAGAGCAAAACTCGTGTTTGATACCCGTGCCTACAAAATAGGTTTGAGGATGAGGAAATGAGATTCAATCCCGTGTCTAATACCAAATCTTAGGGACGAAGTATCCTTGGATCTCATCTCTAGAGGAAGTGATCGTAGGAGATAGAAAATTCGTGTCTAAAAAATAGGTTCGAAGATGAGGGAAGTGAGATTCAAACCAATATATGAATTTTTTAACTCACATAAATTTCTTCTAAAATAAAAATAAATCATATAATTTTTTTGTTTAACATATATAATAAGGGGTTTAAACTTCTCATGTTGCATGAGAAGAAGAAGATTCTTACACACACATAAAATGATGGGACCCATACATATATATAATGAACATTATATATATGTGTGGGTCCCACCATTTCATGTGTGTGTGACATGAGAAAACACTTCTCCTACAACATGAGAAGTGTTTTTTTTTCATATAATAAACTATAAAACACCTTGACTTTTATTTAAATCATATAATTATATTTTTAATTAAAAAATTTGTTTATCTTAGAAAATTATAATTTTACAAAATTGAACAATGAGTAATTTTTGTCCATAGATATCTATACAAGTAGTTTTGAATAATAACAATTGAGAAAAAAAATTATTTAATTTAGTAAAATTTAGAATTTTGTGTTGGACACTCCTGTGAAAAACTTTTTTTTGCTGGGCGCCCTTGAAGTAAAAGTTCGTTGGCCAATTTGCACCTTACATAACGGACGTTAACTTTTTGTCTAACGGTGTTGTGCTGGGCACTTCTGAGTAAAACTTTTTTGTGCTAACTGCACCTTTTTAAAAGTTTGTTGGTATTTTTGGTCCACTTAATAGTTAATTGTGTTGGACGCTCCTGAGCCAATAGTTTATTGGCCAAATCACACATTAACTCTTCAACCTTCTAATCCAGGAAAAAGACTGGTTGATCAACCTTGTAGAAATCAAGTTTAACTTTGCATGGCAACATAAATTGAAAGTATAGTGACAAAAATCAATATGAAATATTATACCTTTTTTTCCTTATATTTGGCAAGCATAACTTGAAGCTGATCCTATTAATCAGTACTACCTACTTGAAGAATTCCCCTCCTCAATATAATACATATCCATCCAAAACTTTGATTGATAGCACTCTTGCACTTTTGGGAGGAAAACGACATGGGGATCATCAAAGTGAGCCTCCTTAGCAAGCTTATCCGCACACATTAATATTTACCTATCAGCATGATGTACCTCCATAGACCACTCAACATATAAAAGTTGTCTGGTTTCTTCAATCAAGATCATGTATGGATAACTATCACCACTATCCCTAAGCAAAATGTTTGATAGCTTCAAGTGAATCCAAGAACATTTGTATATCCCGCAAGTTCATCAACTTACAGACTTCAAGACTTGTTTTGATCGCCAAAACTTCGACCATCGTTACTGGGTATAGGCCAAGTGCCTTTTTAAAACCCATAATCCATTGTCCTCTATCGTCTCTAATGAGTCCACCGCATGCCGCCTGAATACCAGCTTTGACTGAAGCATCTACATCTATTTGAACCACTCCTGGCGATGGTGGGCTCCAATGACATTCACTCCCTCGAGGAAAAATATGATGCTGAAATCTTCCTGTTGATACATCCTCTATCAAATGAAACAAGGTTTTGTGAGTAATTTCTTCGACCATAACTTCATAATCCTCAAAGATTTGTTTGCAACGTGTCTTCCATATGAGCCAACAAACATTGCTGAAAATTTTGTTCCATGGTCACTGATTAAATATGCTCTTTCCCAGGATGTGTTTGAATTTCCAGATAAGCCAACCCTACAAATCACAATTAAAGAAAGCAATATATTGGTTAGAATTAATAAATTGTTTCCACATTCTTTCTCTCACTTACAATCCCTCCACATTTGAATAACTCTCTCTTCATAGTGACAGCCCAAAGGGCAATTTGGTGTTTCTGATATCCCTCTTTTGGCTCTTAGTAATTAGTCTCCCATAAGCAACTTGCCAAAAGAAAAACTTTATCTTTTCAGGCACCTACCAACGCCAGATTTTTTCCAGACCTCTGAACCACATGACCCTTCCTATTGAGAAAGGAAATTATAGGCAACTTTGACAAAGAATTTCCTCTCAAAAGAATTTCTCCAAATTACACAATCCTCTGTAACACCCTCAGGAGGTGGAATTTTAACTAATATATTCACCACCCATTTAGGAAAAGATTTCGTCCATTTAGACACATTCCACCTTCCATATGGTAAAACAAAATCTGCAATTTTATCACTTGACTTACCCTCCTCTAAGTTCTATTGGACAAAGTCAATGAGTGGATCATTGAATGGAGTCCACATGTCCCACTAGAAGTAGATATTTTTTCCATTATTAATTTTCTTTCCCACTACTTGAAGAAAAGTATCCCAAACATTGATTATGGCTTTCCAAGTTAGAGATGGAGATTGCTTTTTGGAATCTTGAGGAAGTAAATGATCCTCACATGCATATTGGCCTCTCAAACATTTGACCCGTAGAGTGTTCGGTTTTGTGATCATGCTCAACATAATTTCATAATAAATGGTTTGTTTTGAAGCTCCAAATTTTTTATACCCAGTCTTCCAACTTGCTTGCTCTTTATGATGTTTTGCCAAACAATGAGGTGCATTTTTCTTGCGTTTTCATCTTGACTCCATAAAAAATTCCTCCTCACTTTTTCAATCTTGTGCAATACACTCTTTGGAAGGAGAGTGGACTACATTTGGTATGAGGGCAATGCTGAAATTACAGCTTTGATCAACATTGTACGACCTATCATCCCTAGGTGCTTACCTTTCTAAGATGCTAAACGCAAACAGACCTTCTGGGTGATATGACGAAAGCTATCTTTGATGACCCTTAAATGGATAAGTGTATACTAAGATACTTTCCAAGATTCCCAATAATGCCAATACCCAAGATTTGGCTCAATTGCATTGCATGATTAAAGTGATCGTTCTTGAAGAAGAAGGCCTTGGACTTAGCTAGGTTGATCTTATGTCCAGACATATCACAAAATCGACTCATGACCCTTTTAATATTCTCCACTTGGTCTTAAAGCTTCAACAAACATCAATAATAAGTCATTTGCGAAGAATAAATGGGAGATAGATGTCCCATTGTTGGTGAATTTTAGTGGTTACCATCGTTGAACTTGACATTCTTCATTTATCAAATGAGCCAACCTTTCCATGCACAATACAAAGAGGTAAGGACTAAGTTGATCACCTTGTCGAACTCCTTTGGTTGGCAAAAACTTAGGCCCTCATGTCCATTCCAGAGTACTCTCATGGTAGCTGAATTGACACAAGACATTATAAGTTTCCTAAGCTTCTCTCTAATTCCAATGTAATAAAGAGTATTCTCGAGAAAGCTCCAATCTAGCCGATCAAAAATACTTTTTTCATATCTACCTTTACAACAACCCAACCTTTCTTTCCCTTTTTTGTTCTCATTCTATGAATAGCTTCCTATGTTATGACAATACTGTCACAATTTGATCTGGACGGAATGAAGCTGCACTACTCACAACTGATAAGATAATTCATAATAGCTTGGAATCTGTTAGCTATCAATTTGGTAATCATCTTGAAGCTTACATTACATAAAGATATAGGTCTCATATCCTTTAATGAGGTTGACAAATCCGTCTTAGGAATGCGCATTATTTTTGTCTGATTGAATTCCCCAATTAACATACGATTCTAAAAAGCATCTTTAACCAGATTACTCATTGATTTGCCTACTATTTCCCATTGAATCTGGAAAAAGTGAGCTGACCAGCCATCTGGTCCTGGTGCTTTAAATGCCCCCATGGTAAAAGCATCATTTTGAATTTATATATCAGTTACCTCTCTATGAAGAAGATCACTTTGAATATGCGACAAAATAGGAAACTTGTTTGGCCAGTTTGGGTCTATAGTTACATTAGGATCACAACTATATAACTCCCGGTAAAATTGACTTGCCATTTGTCTTAATTTATTCGAATCTTAAACCCAATTCCCTTCTTTATCCTTAAGAGCTATGATTTTCTACTTCTTTCTTCTAACCACCATTGAAGCATGGAAGAATTTTGTGTTTTTATCTCCCCGTTTGATTAATTACACCTTGACTTTTGAAACCACAATAATTCTTCCTAAATAGTCAATTTGTTGTAGTCTCCCCACATTTTTTTCTCCAATGGAGCAAGGCCATTAGGATAATGAGAATTTTTATGTCTCTCAATACCTTCTAGACATCTTATAATTTTTTTCCTCTTTAGGATACTACCAATATGATCTTCATTCCATATAGTAGCAGCATCTTTGAACTAAGAGACTCCCTGACACCAGTTTTTGTTTTCCCATGCATTTTGAACTATTTGTTGAAAACTATTGTCTAAGAGGCATGCAGCTTACTATTGAAATATCCTAGGTGGGGACCGTTGTTGTGAAGCAATTGTACATGAAAGAATCACTACTTTATGATCATACTTGTATTTCAAATCATGAAAAAGAGTATATTGAGAAAATAGCACTTCCCAAGCTAAGTTACCAAAAACCCAATCTAGTCTTTCTTTAATGCCTTCTCTCTCCCAAGTGAATTTAGTGGTATGATCAGAAAATTCAAGAAGGTCTTATTCTCAAATGCAATCATTAAAATCGGCCATTAACCGATCATGAGGTACAACACCCCTACCTTAATATATGGGAACTAATAGGCTCTAAAGTCTCTTAAAAGGACCCACACTTCATCTGTAAGAGAAGAGATTGCCCTGATTGTTTGCCATAAATTATCCCTCTTCCCGTAATTTTGTTCCCCATCGATGAAAGAAGCATAAATTTTTTTTACAGAGCACTTCTCACATATTCAGAAGTGTAGAATATGTTCATTTGAGGAAATATATTCTATATCATAATTCATTCCAAAGCAACCATATTCCCCCAACAAATCCCGTAGCTTCAACATGACTCCAATTATTAAATCCAAGTTTCCTCACCACGCAATCAGTTTTGGAGCCACTGATATAAGGTTCAATTAAACAAAAAATGTCAATGTTATTTTTCCGCACAATATCTCTCATCGAAAGAGGAAAAGACTGGCTTCCGACTTCCTTACAGTTCCAACTTGCAATAATCATAATTAAATATAAAGCCAAAATTAGACAGGAGTACTAATATGCTCAACTCAGTTGTTGGCACAAACTCCAGATCATCAGACAGATCTTTGGCTATGTCAGCTGCCTTATCTACCATATTTACCAAGGTTCTGAAACCCGGACCGGTTACTGAACCGGTGGAAGTACTGGGTTAAGGGTCAGTGGGTCAGACCGGAGTCAAACCGGAGTCAGACCGGTATTAATTAAAAAATATATTTTAATAAAAATAGATAAAAAAAATTCATATTCATATTTTCATAATTAAAAGTATTTTGTTAAACAATAAAAGTAATATAATTTTTTTTGCCAATAAAAGGTACAGTATATATTATTATATAATATACGTAGTACTACCCTAATTAATAACAGTCCGCCTCCCTTGTTCTTATTATAATATATATGATAATAATAGTTTAGGCTTATTCTGCAATTTATGTTTAAGACACTAGCTTCGAAAAATGTAAAAGGTAGAAATCTCATCCTTCAAGCAAGTGTCCCGTCCTGTCAAAAAAGAAGTCAGGCATTTAATTTCTAGCTGGATTTCCTATGGTCTATCTAGTCCTTCTTTCTCTCTCAACTTGCAATTTTCAATAGCAAACGTGGTGCCTTCCCCTTAACAAATTTTCTGGTTACATTTCTCCCTCTTCCCTCCCATTTTCGTTTCTGGTTCTTTGAGATTCCGAGCGGGAGAGAGATTCTAAACCCCCTCCTCCCTCCCTTCTCTATTTTCACCCTCTCTGTTTCTCTAAATCGCCATGATTTGGGGTTGAGTTCTGCGATTGAAGGACAAGACTCGCTGGTTGAGCTTAGATTTGCAATTTGAATCTCGATCTACTAGTTACTTGAAGCCTTTGAAGCCTGGCTTTTGTTTTTTTGGTCCTTCTCCTCCTCTTCTCCTTTCTTCCTCCTCTTCCTGAAACTTTCTCATTCTTCTTCCCTGAGTTTTCGGCGTTTCAAGCTCTTAGAAGTAAAAGAGGTGACTCGCTCAACTCGGCCGAATCACACCGAGTTGGCCGAGTTGACTCGGGGTCACCTCTAAACCCGGTTTGGAAGCTAACTCGGACCGGTTTCCAGACCGGTTCGCCGGTTTCCGGTCTGAACCGGCCGGTCCGGTCCGGTTTTCAAAACATTGATATTTACTCTATCACTTCCAAGCAGCATCTTAGTGATGTCCAGCGGTTTGGGACTAGGTAGCACTCCAACCATGAGACTTTCCTCTTCGTCATTTTTGTTTCCAGTTAGACAAACATGGAGCCTTAATTGATCACTCTTGTCACAATGAATTCAGCACCTCCATATTTGAAGTCCCTACTTCGCCCTGGCCACAATGACCCAAATCGCCACTAACAACGTGGTGTATCATTTGTTTCCATAATGGGCTTGTTTTTATTTCCTTGGCCTATTAAGACCCCCTCCTTAAGTGCGCCAGTTCCACTAGGCTTGATCTCTCCATTGGCCTCATTCTTCTTTAAGTACAAAGTCCTCTCATTTACTTTCCCTTGCAATTTAAAATTGCTTTTAGGCTTTGCATAGGCTTTATCTGTGTCATTCCCTCTTTTTTCCGTCAGCTCACGGTTATAAGGCATCCTTTTTGTCAAAGAGCACTAGAGCTGTACCACTCTGGTCCTATTTATAAGTTCAGTTTGACCAAATCTCACATACCAAGGAGACATAGTTGACACAATGATTATGGGGGTAAATTTTCAATTTTTCCCTCATTTATGATTGGATGCTTTTCAATTGTTTCTTCTCTCTCTATCTTCATGGGTATACTTAATATGGGTAAAATTGTCACAATCTCATTTATTACATGAAACTGGACTTATAAATAGGACCAGAGTGGTACTTTGATTAGCAGTTTGGTCAAAGGCTATTTTTTCGTGAAGCATGTGATCTTCAGTTTTTCCTCCTATAAAGACATCAATGCTGCATATCGAGATGGGAAAGATTGGAAATCTTCTTTCCTGACAAGTCTAGAACCTCAGCCGACCTCGCCACGTCTTTCACCATGATAGCTGTGCTTTGAGTACCTAGTTCTTGTTGATCCCGAGACAAACATCCACGACCCAAAAGTCTCTTCAGTCACCGGATTTTTGCTAGTCGGCTTGTTGTCTGGCAACATCTTGATCTGTTGCACATGATTGGTTCCGTCTGGATTTGCTGATGAACTTTTATTCCAAGAACATGTATCACGTCAATGTCCAAATCAACCACACTTGAAGCTGATAAGTTTTAATCCCTCATACTCTACATTAAAGATCTCACCTGCTACTATAATCCTTGGAACCAATTGTTTTTTCACGTCCAATCCCACACATAAGCGGGCATAACGGCCCCAAAGTAGTCAATCCCAGATAGCGACGCGTAGCGGCTGGCCCAAAAAAACGCTATAGCGGTATAGCGCATTGTGGGATGGTCGGTACACCGAAGATACACACATAAATATACTCAAAAATAAACATGTACTCAAATTTAAGGCATATTCATCATTAAATAATAAATAATCCAAATATCTAAAAGCCATAAACAAAAAATTAACATATAAAAAAATTCATAATTAAATTAGTCTTTAAATGACATAAATAAAAGAAAAAATTCTCTTTAGTCTTCCATGAAATCTTCATCCAAGTCCTCTTCATCATTGTTGCTTTCACCACTACTAGACTTGTAAATCTCTTCCTCCTCAGTGTCACTTTCTTCATCATTTGCCTCTTCCTCTTCGTCTTCCATGGTACCCTTTCCATTATTGCTAGTTGAAGGCCTTGAAGTTGAAGTTGCAATTTGTTTATTCTTCAATCTGCTTTGCTGCCTAGTGTATGTTCTAGGCTCACCAGCCCCAACTATATCGAGAATGACTCCCCAAGTCAAAGTGTCATCCTCAAAACTAACTCGTCCTCAGCAACTTCTTCATCTCCACCCATTTCCCCCACCAACCACTCATTACTATCATCAATGTCATTTAGGAGAATGGGATCAATCACATCACGACAGTCAAAGCGTTCTTTAAGAGCTTGGTTATACTTGACAAAAACCAAGTCTTACAACTTTTGATGCTCAAGCTTGCTTCTCTTCTTAGAATGAATCATTGTATAATTTACAACAAAAGAATGTTTATTTCACTAGCACTATTTGAAATTCTATAAAGTAGAATCATTTAAATGAATACTTACATGCTCAAAAGTACTCCAATTACGTTCACATCCAGATGCACTACAAGTCAAGCTTAACACTTTGATGGCAAGTTTTTGCAAACTTTGAGTAGATGTGCCTCCATACAGCCTCCACCACTCAGCTGCAATGAGTGAACTAATTAGTAATTTAGCAAAACCACTAGTTTAAATTATTTTATAATGTAATTAATTTTATCAACAAATGCACTTTTACTTACCAGGAGCCACAATGGTCATTTGTCTTATTGCTGACTTTATACCAAAGTTGCCTCCAGCTCTTTTATATAATGACAACTCATTTATAATCTTATCTGCCTCTTCTTCGGTCGGTATTAACCTCTCAATGCATTTATAAAGTCCTGAAGTCACTTCTTCATCAAATTCAATTTCTGGATTTCTATAATACAACTCTGGGTTTAGAAAATGCGCAACAACAATTGCAGAGATCTCCCTATACTTGTCTTCATTTCCATTAAAGGATCTTTGAATAGCTTCTTTAGCCCTATCCATAGCTTCATATATGTAACCCATTGCACTCTTTTTTTCATTATCAACAAGCCTAAGAACACGCACAAGAGGCCCCATAGCCTTAAGTGAATAAACAACACCATTCCAAAATGTAGGCGAAAGTATGGTGTCAGTTGCCCTTTTCCCCTTAGCATCTTTAGCAGCCTTAGACTTGGACCATTCATCTGAGGTGAACATCATTCTAAGGTTGTTTTTTAATTTGTGCAACCTTTGTAGTGTAAGGAAGGTTGTAGCAAACCTTGTGACTCCATACCTAACCAATTTAGTCTTCTTTGTGTACTTCCTCATCGTGTTCAAGGCTAGTGAGTGGTTATAAATAAAGCCTACTAAACTGATGCCTTTTTGTATTGTCGTTTTAATTTTAGGAAGCTTCCCAATGTCTTCTAACATCAAGTCCAAGCAATGAGTTGCACATGGAGTCCAATAAAGATTGGTTCTTTTGGCTGTTAACAATTTACCAGCTAAAACATAGTTGCTGCCATTGTCAGTTACCATTTGAACCACGTTCTTTTCCCCAATCTCCTCCACAAAATCATCCAACAACTGAAATATCTTCTCCTTAGTCTTCATATATGATGAAGCATCAACACTCCTCACAAACATAGTCCCAGATGGACAATTCACCATGAAATTGATCAAGGTCCTATTCTTCTTATCAGTCCATGCATCTGACATAATTGAACATCCAAATTCTGCCCATTGTTTCTTGTGACTCTTCATCATTTCGTTTGTTCGCTCAATCTCCTTCTTAAGGAATGGAACTCTCACTTCATGATAGCTTGGAGGCTTTAGATGTTGACCATAGTTTCCAATAGCTTCAACCATCAACTTGAAGCTTTTTGTACACGCAACATTGAAAGCTATTCCATTCCTAGAAAAGAATTGAGCTATGTATTGACAAGTTCTATCCCTTGCTTCTTTATCACAAGCATCATTTATACTTGTTTGCTTCTTGTTATTTCCCAATTTGATAGTTGCTTCAGGATTTTTAAAAAGAAGTAAATCCATAGGGCCTTTCACACCTTTGGCTTTTTTGGTAGATGGATCACTTGATGTTGCTGGCCTTTTTCCACTTTTTAAGGTATGAATTTCTTCGATCTCTTCTTCCTCATTATCATCTTACAACTCAGTGTAAGCTTGAGTAACCCTCTTCTTCTCAGCAGCTTCCTTAAGTAGGTTTTTAACTTCAAGTGGATATTTGGGACAAGCATTCACATCTCCTTTAATTCCCATTTGGTGCTGTTTTGCTCGAGTAATCCTACCCGAAGTCACCTTTTTACAAAAGTCACATGTCACACTCTTCCTATTATTTATATCACTTAAGCTATTCCACCGCCATGCTATGTCAATATTTTCACCAGTAGGTTTTACCATTGCACTAGAAGGGACTCTAGAAGAAGTTTTTGGTTGCTGTCTAGAAGAAGTTTTTGGTTGCTGTGATTGAGATGACATTTTTAGTTTTTACTGTAGAACACTGTTGCTATTGTTGTACTGTAGAAATAACAAGTCAGAATGGCGATTACTACTGTTCCCAGAATACCAGAACGCCGAAAACCAAATCAGAAGTCAAACTCTCGATCCCGACTGCGTCTGCGTCTCACCCTCTGGATCTCATCTTCGGAAACTTCTGGCAGCAATCTTGAGTCTTGACCTAAGTCATCTGTTCTCATCGGGTCGGGTCGGGTTGTTTTCTAGGTTAAACAATATGGGTCTCTCCGTCTGGGCTTCTAAATCGATTTTTAAAAAAAATACATATACCCTAAATTGCGCGAAGCCGCGCGACACCGCGCGACTTGCACCGCTGCGTCGCGTGCTACAGGCGCGACGCACAAACGCTCCGCAAAGGAGTATCTGTGGCGTCAGTTTGCTGTTCCGCTCCGCACCGGCGCTATCTCACGCTATTAACTACTCTGAACAGCCCTTCTCAACTTTCGCCTCATACTCACATTTGTCGGCCAGAGTATTCAAGTCTAACTTAATGGCCTTCCGATGCGTTCTCTGATTCTAGCAATATATGATTTTTGTAGTAATTCAACGGGATGTTGGGAATCCAGATCCAAGTGACGATACGACCCAAGGGTTTCTAAAAGGGTCAAAGTACGGCGTTCAACGCTGAACCAGAACACAATGTCCAGCTATTACCCAAGGGCCATCGTAAAAAACCTTCCGATAGTGTGCCCTCCAACAATCTTTGTTTGTAAACTTAACTACAAAATAGTTATTTGGAAGGTCAACAAACTTAAATTCTGAAACACCCCAAAGTCGAATCAAATAGCTTTTCAGCATATACAGGTTGTATTTTCTTCCCAACATCGTGAGGACCAGAGAATAGTTCCACGACTTGCACCACTTATTATATTTCTTCGACGTAATAGGAACCACCGGGTATATTTGCATTAGCCTCTTAATCTCTTCTGATGGTTCTGGCATCTTCCAAAATATTTCATTGTCTTCTTCAAATAGATTATTAGTTTCCATACTTGTTCCTCCATTTGCTACTCCATTGAATCCTAACAAGGATTGCATATAGGATGGAGCTGGGTGATTCACTTTTGTTTTCTCAAAGCCCAGATCCTGAGCTTCTTGGAATTTTTCACTTTCCTCCACCACTTCATTCATATTGCCATCCATAATAGCGACCTTGACTTCTTCCACTTTCTTTTTCTGACCTTGCCCGTCGGAGTCAGATGGTCAGTCCAATGAGGTCTTGTCTTCCATTATCACACAGAGTTCCTAGCACAAAACCCAAGAGAGAGAAAACTAAGACACTAAGGGCCCGTTTGGTTCAAAGAACTTTTAAGGAGGGAAATGAATTTAGAAGAGGGAAAGGAACTTAAAGGAAGGGAAAGGAAGATTTGAAAGATGAGGGAAGATGGCTTGAGTTGTTTGGTTGGAAGAAAATAAAGGGATGATAGTTGGTAAAGAATTAGAAAAAGTCTATTTTACCCTCTAAAGAAATTAATTCAAAATAAAAAAGAAAAATATTTTTTTTGCTAAAATATATTTTAAATATATATTTTTTTGTTAAGTTCGAACTTGTGTAAAAAAATTTTCGCCAAATTCGAACTTTCCCGCCAAGTTCGAACTTCTTGCCAAGTTTAAAATTCAGGGACAAATTTGTCCAAAAATGTGAATAGTGACGTGGGAACTTGAGATCCCACCAATTTTGGTGGGAACTCAAGTTCCCACAAATGAGGAAGAGTGGTGGGCCCGGTGTGGGCCCAGGAACTTAAGTTCCTAGGCACTTGGTGAACCAAACATGTTTTTAGGAGGGAACTCTATTAAGTTCTCATTCCCTCTCCCAAATTCCTTGAACCAAACGGGCCCTAAGAGCCTTCACTATTCAAGTCTATTATTCTATATATCTCCCTTCGATCCCATCATTTTCACATGAAGTATTATACTCATATGATCTTATTTAAAAGGGAAAATCTATTTGCAGGGACCTATAATTTCACTCAATTTTTAATTTAGTACCCATGTGTGTTTTCTCCTAACTAAATACTTTAATTTTGATCCGTTAGTACCGTGAACTCCTGTACAAGGGGCTAACAATGCTAATAAAGTAAAGTTACAGGAACTAACAATGTTAACAGAACAAAATTAATGATTTTAATTAAGAGAAAAAAATACACAAACACAACTACCAAATTAAAAATTGAGCGGAAGTATGAGTACCCATTTTCCCTATTTAAAAATCACTTTAAGCATGTTTCACAAAAAGGGGAAAAACTAACTTTATAAACTCTCTTAAAATTCAACTTCTATCCAACTTTACCTCTAATTAACATCCATCATACTTCATGAGAACAAAATCGATATTAAAATTGTATATTCATATAAATAGGACCAAACATATTTCTTCTTTCTACCCTAATATGACAAGCAAAATTTAAAGAGTAAACAAACAAAAACTTTACAATGATTCTCACCCCTACATTAGTAACATTGATTACATAAAAAATAATCACATAAAGATGCAAAGAACTAAAGCTACAACATTGAACTCTTTGGTTCAGGAATGATGGTATCATGGCTAGATGATAACACCTTAAAACATTCAAAAGTGAAACATTCAGGTTTTTCTGGCCCTTTGTTTTCATTGCTTTACAAGGTAATGTTAGCTCTGAGCACAACAGGAATTTTGATATGATGGAACCTCCGAAGAAATATAGCAAGCAGAATACAACATATATAATTTCACAGTCCACTTTAACGCACGATGGGGGACACCTCATTCCTTCAAAAAATAGGCATTGGTTTGTCAATGACCGTGGCCTATTTCACAGGCTTGGCCAGTCTTCACTAGCTCATTGTGTGATTCTCTATCTCTAATAAAATTTGATGCGATTTACCCAAAAAAAATTCCTGATCTTTTTGTAGTAATACACTGATATCTGGCTGTTTCCTGCACATTTTCATGAATTGCCAAAAGTTATGGTCTAAGCAGAATAGCAAGAATTCCAAGGTGAAAGGAATCAGAATAAATGGCAAGTCATATACTGTTTGTTCTTCTTTTCTTTTTGTGGTGGTGGGGTTGGGGGATTAATAATATATTTACGATAATTACCCACCAAACACTAGCATTTGCTAGGAAACATGAAATAAATCTTCCTCCAGTGAGACAGAGAGCAGTGTGCGGAACAGGCAATACTATTGATATATTTTCTAGTTGGCTGGGTGCTTCAGTTATTATTACAAATATTATACGCATGACTATATGGTAAAAAGAGACAGTCACAATCTTTAACTTGTCAAATGAAAATTCAGTCTACAGGGAACTCAACGTCTTCGATTTATGTCTAGATCCTTTTTGCTCTCTTCCTGCTTTAAGAGCCAATCATCAAGCTAAAGTTTTCTTTCGACCAATGTCTTCACTCTAAAGTTATTAATAAAAAGGGAGGAGACATATAACCATTACAACTGTTTACGTAGATTTTATTAACTGCTATATAATATGGATGCATCAAAAACATCGATACCAGTGCAGGTTCTCACTACGAACTTTTGCAAGCTCTGTAACAAAATCTCTTTTATCTTCGATATCACAAGAAAAGGGGGAAGCAATGATCCAATACAACCAATCCCAAAACAAACTGATGTAAACGAAAACTACAGATAGATGCATATTTTAATAGAATTACCTACCTCAAGTAATTACATTAAGCAGCTACTTTGTCTGACTACTCAAGCTGCAAGGACTTTTCATGTTGTTTCCTGGGTTGCAGAAAGCACAATTTATTGTCAGACAGGTAAGAATAAGTGCAATCTTAAACAAGGGTAGAATTCACAATGTAGATTATAAGAGGTAGATGGAGGTAAATAAAAGGTCACAAGCAGAGAGACATTCAAGAGCAAACGTAGAGAAGAAAAGAGATGACCGAATATCAAGAGTGCAGAGTATTCAGGAAAGCGAAAAATAGGTATACAGCACTCGTCAGATAGCAGATGAGAGCCAGCCACTCAAAAAAGATTCACTGAGCATGACAACAATATTGTTATAGCATCACAATCATCCCCTCTACAATCTTGATCACCCACTTCTGAGCATCCTTATCCAATAAACGAATAATAACAGAAAAAGAAACGAAAACTACACTACAAAACAACTCCAGCGGGAAAAACTAACTCATCATCAGGTCAGAATTTATAAGACCCACTGATGAACCAAAGGAGATATATACGTGCATGACACTATTAATATAACCAGAGCCCTTATGCGTGGATGTCACATGCAACGCTGCAAATGAGATATTCATATAAAAAAGCACAAAATTTATTTAAAGAAAGAAGAGGTGTTTAGGCTCCAGAATATAACCAAAAGAAAATAAACGTTTTGATCCAGGTCTAATATAGAGCAACTTACTTGTTAAACAATTTAAAGAGCGATTGGGGCCTTGCATAACCACATCCCTTTTTTTCAGTTTCTAGTTTCACTGCATTGTTTGATGCTGGCTGACCTTCCTTTTTGGCAGTGTTTCCTTTTGCTGCATTACCCCTTGATTCTGGCTTCCAATTAGCTCTGGCAAGAGATTGACCAAGTAACTTGGCAATGTCATTGGCCATTGCTTCAACCTTCTTCACATATGGAAAATTATCCTCGTTAAACTGGTTCGACAACCACAAATAGGCAGATAGCACCTGATGCCTAGTCTCAAGGTCAATAAGTTCTGCATCATTCCGAGCACAACCTTTTGGCATACCCATAGCTATGTTGACTGGGGCATTCTGACTGTAAGCTGTAGCAAACCTTAGTAGGTGGTACATTGCTTTTGGGTCTCTAACATTAACAGGAGCAAAACTGAAGTTAAACCGATCTTTTAGAGATAATCCTGGAACCTTATCCAACATATTAGCAATTTTCTTTATGTGATCATATCGACACATAAAGTATGACTGATCCAAACGACAACTTTCACCAAATTTTTCAAGCAGTTGGCAGAATGTTAGATTCGGAATTTTTCCAGCAAACAATTCAATCTGTTCACAACAAGGAAAAAGACCCACCCTTTTAACTTCATCAAAAGGTTGTTTCAAACAATCAATCAAGTAATCCAAATCATCTACATGCAAGGTGGTGGTGAGTCCATCTGGATATATACATCCTCTTCTACCAGCTCTCCCAGCAATTTGCTTCACTTGTGATGCCGGAACAGGAACAATTTTATCACCATTATACTTTGAAAGGCTATTAAAAACTACCCTTCTTATGTTGAGGTTAAGGCCCATTCCCACTGCATCACTAGCAACTAGAACATCATATTCATTATTCTGATCATTAAACAAGCTAGCTTGCTGTCTCCGAGTTTCAGGTGGCAAGCTTCCGTATATGACACAACACCGATGTTTGGTGTGTTTCTCAATGGCCAGTTTAACCTCAAATATCTCTCTCCTTGAGAACGCAACTACACAATCACCAGACCGGATATTTTGAAGATCTCCTAGTAGAGTCTTTGACTCAACCACCAATGGTTTGAACCTCTCATAATGTTGTTCATGCAACTCATCCCCAGTTTCTTGGCATATCTTTCGAACAATATTCAACACACTAGGATCTCCACATATGTGTATCTCATCCGCCTTCAATCCAAGCAGTGCTCTTGTCCATGCATGGCCTCTATATGCATCTGCCATCATTTGAATTTCATCAATAACAGCCACGTCATACAATTCATTTGTTGACACCATTTCCACAGTACATGCAACATGACTGGAAAATGGGACATGCTTCTTTTCTTGCCCAGTTAGGAGACTGCAGTAAACCCCCATCGCATTGACCTTGTCAAAAACTTCCACAGCCAATAATCTGAGTGGACTGCAATAAATACCCTTGTTTGCTCCCATAAATCGTTGTAGAGCATTATACGTTTTACCGCTGTTTGTTGGCCCACAATGATAAATTATCTTTCGTTTCATAGCCCGTGCAAAGGGAAACCAAGTGTGAGGTTTTCGAAGGTCTGCTGACTCATACATAATCTGGAACTTTTTGATTTCATCGGGAAACTTCTCTAAGCAGTATTCAACAAATATAGGAAACAAAAACTTCACAGCAGCATCAGATGGACCGAGTGACACTATGTAATTAGCAAGATCAAACGGACACGCCATGATAAAAAAATCCCGGAATTTGTGCACAGCAGTGGGGAAAAATGACAAACCAATGTAAATAGCAAGAGCCTGATTGGATGCCCACCCAGAACTGGCAAAGTAATGAAACACTTCCTGCATAGTTTCCCAGTCTTCTTTATCTATGTTTGGGCCTCCTTTAGCATTACCAAGCTCACGGTACAAGTCGACAGGATCACGAGATGCCATTTTCGCATATTTTTCACTCTTTGGTAATTCATCTGCGTCAATGTTATCTCCACTCTTTTTGAATTTACATGCATCATTTGCATCATCCTCGGCTTTATCAAAAGCAGAAGCACCCACATAATCATCATTTTCAAGCTCAAAATCGAAAGGCTTCCCAACATCTGCATCGTACTCAAAATCTGACTCGGCCGTATTGTCCTTCAAATCATCATTCTCGCTGTCATCCAACGATGAAAATAACTTAGGAAAGAGAACTTTCCCACTGGAAAGTTTTGAATTTGACGTAAAATACGTCAAAATTACCGGATTAACCAACCGGGTCGAAAATGGGCGATCTGGAACATCATAGGTAGGAGCAAAAGAACGCTCAGGTTGCCCTACATAACTGTGATAGTGATTCAAAAGAAGAGCTGGAAGCCTTGAAACACTTCTCTTACGGCTATAAACCCAAAACAGAGAAGAGGCAGGACCTTTAGCCATCGAATTACATTCACAAAGAATAAACCATCCAATCAAGAAAATCCCATCAAAGTTCCATACATATCATTGAATTGATTTCATTCCAAGCTGAGAAAGTGCGATCGAAAGGAAATACAGAAGCGGAAGAAGAAAGCCCCGCCATAGAAAAAAACCCTAAGGCGCCCTGTCTTGCCGGTTCATAATTTGGGCTTGTACATCTGGGGACCTCAATCCATTGACAGGGGGGCTAGGGGTGGCCCCCGCCCCTCCTTAATTTTTTTTTTTTTAAAAAAATTATCTCGGGGCTAAATGCTATCAAGGTTGGTCAAACTTTCTAATCCCCCCTAGTGAAATGAATTGCAAAGCACCAACCCATATTCTTGGTTTTTTTTTTTATCATCATTTCGGTGCTAAATTTTCTCACGGACCATGCCTAAGGCTCCGTTTGGTTTGACCTCCCCTCCCTAGTATGAAAAGACATATATGTTCTTGATGTGGGATACTTATGCGAAAAACGATGTAAATTAGGGTTATATTAGACTTTTCACCTAGGGAGGGAAGCTCCCCTCACTCCCCTCCCTTCAAATCAAACGGAGCCTAAGGGTCTGTTTGGTTTGAGGGGATCGGAGGGGAGGGGAGGAGGATGGAGGGATTTTGGTCCCCTCCCCTCGTTTGGCTAATCATAATTTTTAGGATGGGAGGGGAATTTTTTTAAAATTTTTCCCTCCCTCCCCTCCAAAACGTCACCCCCGAAATCGGACGGATTTGGAGGGATTATTATAATTAATGTGTCACTAAACAAAGATACCCCTAAATTTTTTTTATTATTCCTAAAATGCCCTGAGACCCCTTTTAACGCTGGAAACCCTAAAGCCCCTTTTAATTAACGTGAAGTTCAGATGATCGGTTTTTCTACCTCCAGATTCTGAACTTCAATCCATGAGATCAAGTTGACGACATGGAATATAAAGCTCCCCTTTGAATCGAATAAATTTTCAGTGAGGGAGCGGAATTTATCCAATTACAGTTCGCTGTTTTTTTGGGTCAAATTTTCGTTCTGGTTATTAGTCATTCATTTCATAAATAAAACCAAATGAGGTGTCCGGTGACGTGCTCAGCCAAGGTGAGGAAATAGCGAACATAAAAAACAAGGAATGTGAAAACGGGCAACTTTAAGTACAATTCATGTAGCCGCAGGAAATGGAGATTACATGGTAACTTTTTAATCAAAAGCATACATATATAAGCTCATTTGCAAAAGGGAAAAACAATTGCAGAAGGCCAGTCAAATGCCTATCTGGTCTACATAACAGGTAGAACTGTCATGCACGGCAACTGATGGGGCGTCCAAGTGGTGGTTTTGAAGTAAGAACTGTTGTTTATCTTTGGTGTCTCAAAGAATCCTCAAGCCGGGAGTTTTTTTCTCACACATTCCAACATAGTCTTATCAGCAGTGACGAAGTACGTAGCAATTGATGCTGTCCATGAAACAAGAGTCTTATGGTAATTATTCCCATTGAATAAGCCACCATTAAAAAATCTCTCTTATAACATAAGGGTAAAGTTGTTAATGTGAAAAAAAATTTCTTCTCATCCCCTCTTTAACCAAACAATGTAACATTAAAATCCCTCTCCTCCCCTTCCTTCTAATCAATCCAAACAAGGTAATATTAAAATCTCTCCCTTCCCCTTCCCTCCATTAAAATCCCCCCCTTCCCCTTCCCTCCGTTGAACCAAACATAGCCTAAAGGACTTGTTGTTTCAAGGACTTCCAAGTTAAAACGGGATCGAATGAGAGCTGTCACGTAACCCTGTCACACTCGGAGAAAAATTGTTCATTCGTGCTACCAAATTCTAGGGAAAAGTACTTATAAATCCTCACTGGGTAGTTCAAGGCCTAAGGTTTATGTCTTCCTTGATTAAATTGTATTTTTTAAAAAAAAAATTAGAATAGAAGACTAATTTTTTGATGATTTTTTGATTGCATACATTGAAAAAAAAATTATATTGTTTTGAGTTTTAACACAGATTCAACTATAGATGAGTTTAATAATATGAAAATATATAGAGTAAGAGTCAAGTAAAGTGATCTTACTTTCTATAATAGATTTATGTCAATTTTTTGTATATTAGATCTGTTTCAAATACTCTTATTTATGATATAATTTTTTTTTTTATTTTCGCCTCCTCATTAAAATTCTTAGGTTCACCGCTGCTTCCTCTCATGGAATCTATTGCATATAGGCCCAACCTATGGGCCCTACAAGGACCTGATAAAAAATTTTCAAGTGAATAATATAAGGACTTAATAAAAAACTATAGTGACCTAATTATAATGACCTACTCCGTATAAATTAATTACCCCTCTTTTTGGTAAATAGAAAGGAGATTCATGAATTTTACTCTAATTTTATTAAATGCTTGGATGGTGTCTGGTCCACGAAAGACCACATACACTGCGTGTTTAAACTTTTTTCTGAAATGAATTTGGGCCATTTCATTATGGTGGCTGGCCCAAAGCGGACCAGACTGGGCCACTTGAGGCCTCTGATTTTCAAACTAAATGAAATTGCCAACAATTAATTTTTGGTGCCAAGGACGGCTCTAGCCCTACATTTTTTTTTTTTTGATATAAAGGATGGCTAAAAGCTTACATTACAAAGGAAAATTATACATAGGGGAATTTAATCCTAAACTCTCTTGTTCCACCCAAATTCTCAAATGAAAAGAGCACACATCAAGAATGTTAGAAGCTCTAGCCCTAGATGAAAAAACAGAAAAAGTAATTCTGGGCATTTTGATTTTTGGTGCCTGGTCTGCTAAAGACCATATTAAATTAAAAATCAACTGCTCCGTTGGGAGACTCACCCATCATAGGCAGGTGCGCGACCCGGGTCGGATTCGGATTAGTCAGAGCAAAGTTCTGGATACCGGATGAAAAAAAATAAAAATAGAAATCAACTAGATTTTAATTTTAGTTCGGAGGCAGTAATATATAATAAAGAATTGGTATTAATAATATTAATAAAATACATGTATCTGACTATATTATTTTATTATATTGTAATTACATTAGTGTTATCATTTAAATTTTTTTCTTGAATTATAATTTCACATTTAATATTTAAAAATACTTGTTTTTTTAATAAATTTCACAATTAAGTGATAATTTATTTTTCCTAATAAACAATATTTTAAAATTCAATTTATATCGGACTAACTTGTTTTGGCGTCTGTTGTAAATGTTACAGACACAAAAACAACATATTCTTGTTTATGGCATTTTATTAAAAGAACAAATATTGCTAACTATTTTTCACGATTGTTGCTCTTGTAATGAAATCTTCATGCTGAGGGGGGAAAACTGACATGAAATCTAATATAACTTCCTGTCATTTGTACTATAAAGATGGGATCTTTAGTTGCTACTGCTTTTTAGTTTCCAACTTTGTAGACTGTAGTGTTTTTTTTTTTTTTTGCTCAAAGACTGTAGTGCTTTTCATATCTAGTGTAGCAAAAAGGAAATAAAGATAAGGGTTAAGGTGCATTTTTGCCAACAAACTATTACCCGAGGAGCGTCCAGCACAAATATTAATTAAGCGTATCTTAAATACCAACAAACAATTAAAAATGTGCAGATTAGCCAATGAACTTTTAAAAGGTGCGATCAAGAGATTGCCGTTAGAAAAAGTTAATGTCATGTATCTAAGGTATCCTTGGCCAACGAACTATTATTCCAGAGCACCAAAGACAAAATTTTTTTACTCAGAGCTCCCAAGACAAAATTCTTAATTTCACTAAATTAAATAATTTTTTCTATTATCATTATTCAAAACTACTTGTAAGATATCTATGGACAAAAATTACTCATTTGCCAAAATAAACAAAAGTTTTAATTAAAAATATAATTATATGATTTAAATAAAACTCAAGATGTTTTATAATTTATTATATATGTTAAACAAAAAAATTATATGATTTATTTTTATTTCAGAAGAAATTTATGTGAGTTAATAAATTCATTTAATGTTAATAAAATTTTAAAAATCTAGAAAGAAATGAAATGAGTTTAATTTTTATTTTTATAAAAATAGTTCAATGGATATCAATATTGACACTTAATAATATAAATCCGACAACTTGATAATATTTTGGCTAATTAAATTATCTATTGATTATATCAATATGGGACTTGTTGAAAAAAAATTGTCGTTAATTAAGTATCTTGGAATAGCCTCAGCAAATTATTTATGAGACCTTTTAAAAAAAAAATTCAACAAGTCCCATATTCATATAATGAATAGATAATTTAATTAACAAACATATCATCAAGTTGCCAGATTTATATTATTAAGTGTCAATGTTGATATCCATTAAAATCTTTTTATAAAAATAAAAATAAAAATCATTTCATTTCTTTCCGATATAATAGATTTTTGGATTTTTAAATTTTATTAACATTAAATGAATTTATTAACTCACATAAATTTCTTCTAAAATAAAAATAAATCATATAATTTTTTTTATTTAACATATATAATAAATTATAAAACATCTTGAGTTTTATTTAAATCATATAATTATATTTTTAATTAAAACTTTTGTTTATTTTGGCAAATGAGTAATTTTTGTCCATAGTAATAGACAAAAAAAATTATTTAATTTAGTGAAATTAAGAATTTTGTGCTGGGAGCTCCTGAGTAAAATTTTTTTGTGCTGGGTGCTCCTGGAATAAAAGTTTGTTGGCCAATCTGCACCTTAGATAACGGACATTAACTTTTTCTAACTGCGTTGTGTCGACTGCACCTTTTTAAAAGTTCGTTGGCTAATCTGCACATTTTTAATTGTTTGTTGGTATTTAAGATACGCTTAATTAATATTTGTGCTGGACGCTCCTTCGGTAATAGTTTGTTGGCAAAAATGCACCTTAACCCTAAAGATAACGATGAACGATTTAAATCTAGACCATCCAAATTAAATTACTACTACGTAGTATTAAATTTGGATGGTGTAGACTGAAAGTTAATCCCTTTTTTTTTTTTTTAATATGTGAAACTTAGGCCCAAATGACATACTACCTCAAGTCCTAATTTTAAGACCTAGTTGACTTTTTTTGGAGAGATTAAGGAAACTAAATAAGTTACTTAATCATTTTATATGTTGTGTATCCTTAGATTATATATTAGTTTATTGGTTAAATTAATTAGTTTGAAGAAAAAAGTAAAAATAAAAATACTCTAAAGTAATTTAATTAGCTTCCTTAATCTCTCCAAAAAAGTCAACTAGGTCTTATAATTAGGACCGGAGGAGTATGTTTTATGACCTAGGAGTTAGTTTGAGTGTGAAGCAGGGTGTAATATTATACATTTTTTTATGAAAGAGTTTTTTCCCATTTGTTACAAAGTCTGCAATTATGATACATGTGAATTATCTTATATCAGGATGATAAAAATTAAAATTGGATTGTCCAAATATTTCATCATTTTCTTGCAATATATATATATTTTATTTTATTAATAAAATTTTAAATATTTTTCATTTAAACAGGAGCAAAGTGCATCATTTTCTTATCTTAGGCATTTTTTACCAAAACAATGTTATAACTTGAAAGTTACTAAAAATAAAAATAATGGCGTCAAACACATGTTACCAATTAGAGGAACAAAGGTGTTATTTTGTCAATGTACATGAAAATCCCATCATTGAAGTTTACTTATAATTGAAGATTCATATAAATAAAAATGTTAAGGCCGTAAATTTATACTCTTGATGTCTTTAATATATATAAGACATATTTACTTAATGCGATTATATTAAATAAGTTAATTAAATTAGTTAATATGACATCTATTGTCTAAAAGACGCTTCTCATCCCTTTTAACATTAATTCCCTTATTCCCTCTTTTTCTTAATTATTGTTGAAGGAGCATCAATGGGGTTAAATTAGAAAGAGAGTGAAAAATATTAAAACTATGTCTTATATTTAAAATCGATATAAACTCATCAAATATGTCTTATATTAAGAAATAGAAGGAGTAGTTGTTTTTAATTATATGTCTTACGAGGCTCAGATCCATCTAACATGAGACAATATTATGTTTCCTACAATAATAAATCAAATCTGTTCATTTTTATTTTATTTTTTAAATGTTAGGCTTAACTATTATCATATTGGAATCAAGCATGTTTGAGACAATAATTAGGGAGGATAGAGCGTAAGGGAATTATGGAAGATTACTAGAGTATTTTAAAAAATACATATCATATCAACCAACATAACCAACTTTCTTAATTTAATTAAACTAAATACATATGTCTTATATTAAGAATTAGAAGGAGAAAAAAAAAAGCAAGAATTTGAGTTTTAAATATTTGTTTTGTAAAAAAAATGAATCATTTCCCTAAATTAGTCACTGTCAAGAGTGTCAATTGCTAATAATTATTTCCCTAAATCAATCATCATTATTTTTTTTTTGTTACATGAGAAAGACTGAAAGTAAAGGAACTACAAATGGGGAATAGATCTCAATCTATCGTGAGTATACTCGGTGTACAAAAATTCCGGGCACACATCAAAAAACACAGAGGTTGATATACCCTTCTTTGCCAGGGCATCTGCAACAGTATTAATGTCTCTTGGAATAGTCTGAATCACCACATTCCAATTTTGTCTGATAAGTTTCCTTACCTCCCAGAGCAGCAGACTTTCGGTACTCTCTTGATCTTTGGCTAGCAATGAAGTTACCTCTTGTGCATCTGATTCAACAATAATTCGCCTAAAACCCAAATCCCAGGCCAGACTAAGACCTTTAAAAACAGTCCAAACCTCAGCTTCAAATGGGCTACAGGCACCCAAGAAGTGAGAGAAACCAGCAATCCAGGAGCCCTCATAATTCTGGATTATAGCACCACACCCTGCACGTCCCTGGGAATTTGTGACAGCAACATTGAAACGTCCTCAAATTAACTTAACATAATGACTAATTAAGGGTTGGTTAACCACTAAGTAATGCTTCATTAATTACCAGAATATACCAAATAAATCAGAGTATGCAGAATGAGCCCTAACGTGGCAATATACAATCATCCAACATAAACTCAAAAGACAAAAGCACTACTTTTAGCGGAGTAGCTCAAGCTTCCGAGGTCTTCCCTGACGGACCCGTACGGGAACTATCACCTGAAAAATGTGGTAACCATCAATCCAGCTCATTACAAATAGTAATATGTGCAAGTGAGGTGCCAAGTGGAACAATTTATATAACAGAGGATTAAAAATATATTTCACGAATATACATATTACCAATTTCATATTATAAAGTCTGTGTCATAAATTCTGTATCACAGTTTCACAATTCCCAATATGCCTCCCACCAATCCAACCGAACCGCCTTATTTCCTTCGACTAGACCCATGGGCTAAGTTACATCCATGTTACTGGCTACTCAAAAGCTCACTGGTCATGTGATGAGATTCGGCCAAAATCTTCAGAGCACATGTCTCAGACCATGGGCCTTTTCCCCTCATTGAACTAGTGGGGTGTCGTAAGCCCTCATTGAACTAGTAGGCTAGTCCCTCATTGAACAGGTGGGACAATAGAAAGCCAACCATTGTGCACCAATGGAGGCCTCACCACGTGGTGGAATAAACTACTCCATCTCTTTCCAACTCAACCCTTTCCATAATTATCACAATAAATAACTCAACGGGAATTTTTCCAAGATTCATAAATAAACATATGTATATATTTGTACTATAAAGATGGGATCTTTAGTTGCTACTGCTTTTTAGTTTCCAACTTTGTAGACTGTAGTGTTTTTTTTTTTTGCTCAAAGACTGTAGTGCTTTTCATATCTAGTGTAGCAAAAAGGAAATAAAGATAACGATGAACGATTTAAATCTAGACCATCCAAATTAAATTACTACTACGTAGTATTAAATTTGGATGGTGTAGACTGAAAGTTAATCCCTTTTTTTTTGTAATATGTGAAACTTAGGCGCAAATGACATACTACTTCAAGTCCTAATTTTAAGACCTAGTTGACTTTTGTTTGGAGAGATTAAGGAAACTAAATAAGTTACTTAATCATTTTATACGTTGTGTATCCTTAGATTATATATTAGTTTATTGGTTAAATTAATTAGTTTGAAGAAAAAAGTAAAAATAAAAATACTCTAAAGTAATTTAATTAGCTTCCTTAATCTCTCCAAAAAAGTCAACTAGGTCTTATAATTAGGACCGGAGGGAGTATGTTTTATGACCTAGGAGTTAGTTTGAGTGTGAAGCAGGGTGTAATATTATACATTTTTTTATGAAAGAGTTTTTTCCCATTTGTTACAAAGTCTGCAATTATGATACATGTGAATTATCTTATATCAGGATGATAAAAATTAAAATTGGATTGTCCAAATATTTCATCATTTTCTTGCAATATATATATTTTTTATTTTATTAATAAAATTTTAAATATTTTTCATTTAAACAGGAGCAAAGTGCATCATTTTCTTATCTTAGGCATTTTTTAACCAAAACAATGTTATAACTTGAAAGTTACTAAAAAATAAAAAATAATGGCGTCAAACACATGTTACCAATTAGAGGAACAAAGGTGTTATTTTGTCAATGTACATGAAAATCCCATCATTGAAGTTTACTTATAATTGAAGATTCATATAATTAAAAATGTTAAGGCCGTAAATTTATACTCTTGATGTCTTTAATATATATAAGACATATTTACTTAATGTGATTATATTAAATAAGTTAATTAAATTAGTTAATATGACATCTATTGTCTAAAAGACGCTTCTCATCCCTTTTAACCTTAATTCCCTTATTCCCTCTTTTTCTTAATTATTGTTGAGCGAGCATCAATGGGGTTAAATTAGAAAGAGAGTGAAAAATATTAAAACTATGTCTTATATTTAAGACCGAGATAAACTCATCAAATATGTCTTATATTAAGAAATAGAAGAAGTAGTTGTTTTTAATTATATGTCTTACGAAGCTCAGATCCATCTAACATGAGACAATATTATGTTTCCTTCAATAATAAGTCAAATCTGTTCAATTTTATTTTATTTTTTAAATGTTAGGCTTAACTATCATCATATTGGAATCAAGCATGTTTTGAGACAATACTTAGGGAGGATAGAGTGTAAGGGAATTAAGGAATATTACTAGAGTATTTTAAAAAATACATGTCATATCAACCAACATAACCAACTTTCTTAATTTAATTAAATTAAGTACATATGTCTTATATTAAGAATTCGAAGGAAAAAAAAAAAAAGCAAGAATTTGAGTTTTAAATATTTGTTTTATAAAAAAAATGAATCATTTCCCTAAATTAGTCACTGTCAAGAGTGTCAATTGCTAATACTCCCTCCGGTCCTAATTATAAGACAACATTTGGGAGTTGGTTTTGGTCCTAATTATAAGACAACTTTCTAGTTTTTGTCAATTTCTTCCTAAAATACCCCTATTTTATTCTCTCAAATGTGTTTGGTTTTTGGTGAGTATATGTATGTGAGTTGTAATACACACGCGCACACACATGTGTGTTTCTATAAACATATATATGTATGTATGTATATATGTGTGTCTATATATATGTATCTGTGTATATATGTATGTATATATGTGTGTGTATATGTATGTATATAAATGTGTGTACATATATATATGTATATCTGTGTTTGTGTGTGTCAATATATATGTGTAGATATATATATGTGTGTGTACATACACAAACACACACACACACATATATAAACATATACATATCTCTATGTGTGTAGATATATATATATGTGTAGATATATGGGTGTATGTGTGTGTGTAAATAAATTTATATGTATACATATACACACACATATATGTATATATAGTAAAACCATTATTTCATTTAGAAAGCGTATGGAAAGAAAAATTGGTCGGAGAGATATGTGGCGGGGTTGTTGATTCACTTTTACTTATGTCATTTTAAAGTTATATAAGGGCATTTTAGGAAAATGAGTAAAATTAACTAATTTAACATCTCTCATTAATCTCCCTAAAATCGGTTAAATATGTCTTATAATTAGGACCGGAGGGAGTAATTATTTCCCTAAACCAATCATCATTATCATGAGACGAGAACCTAACGGTTGAGAGTTACTGAGAAATAGGGTGCTTTATTTCATTATTTCTTCGTTTTGTTTTCTGGTCTTCCCTGGAAAAAATTACTTAGGGTAGAAAATTTAACTATAGTCTCATGACTAGCTAGAGAGATACATAAACGAAATGACAAAGCATGAAAGCAATATGAGAAGGCAGATAAAATTTCAGGGAGCGATCTCAAAATCTTGTTGGCTTGAGGCCGGCTTGGACCTCATTCAAGTATACGATAAGCAGCACTTGTTACTAGAGTAATATTACGTCTCAAGGGGAGTAATTTACAAAGGCCTTCTTCTAGCCTGGGAGTTGGGATTCAAACAGGTGATTCTAGAGTCTGATGCGAAGGACTTGGTTGATCTGCTGCTTGTGGATCGCAGCTCCTCCCAAGGGGCTTCCCTTATAATCTGGAAAATTAAGGATCTCATGAGCAGGCACTGGGAACTAGTCATTCGATGTATTCCAAGGGATTGTAACATGCTAGCTAGCTGATAGTTTAGCGAAAAAGGGGATTTCTTATTCTTGTCCCTTTTTAGATTCTTGCCCGTCCTCCTTACAGGATCTTTGTGCCTCTGAGGCTATGGGATTCAGTTCCCCCCTATTGTAATTTTCTGTCCTGTTTATATCATCTGTATCAAAAAAAAATATTACGTCTCAAGGGTCACGCGTATATATTTTTTATACAGGTAAGAAGTATCACTCATAGACGCTAATCTACACGAAATGTTAAGGACAAATAGCTAGCATGTTAGAATATAAGGTGGTTATTAGTTAGTTAGTTTGCTAGTTGGTTAATAGCAATTAGTTAGTTAGTTAGAGGTTAGTTGGAAATATCCCTACTATATAAAGGGATCCTCACTAATCAATCAACATACATTGTAAAAGCTTATGCTCTCATTTGAGAATAATACTTCATTCCTCTTTTCCATTCCTACTTTTCTTCCCTAATTATAATACTCAACATGGTATCATAGCATCAGGTTGTTGTTTTTTTCTTCAAAACCGGCGGCCCAAAGCAGATGCATGCCGGACCGGAAGTCCAAAAAAAAAAAACAAGATCCAGATTCAGCAAGGCTGTAGTCCATTAAATGGAACCACCAAAGCCCACGTTGATTCAAGAAAGGTTAATATGTATAACATGTGAAGCTGTTTTCCAAGACCCCACAACCGCCAGCTCATCGCGCAAAGGACCAATCAATTCATAGTCAAAGTTTCCACGTGAAGGCAAGGCTCACACAGAGATCCATTTTCCTTCTCAGATTCAAGAAATTCTCTCCGTCAATCTTGGTGTTGCCTTCTAACCATTCCGGCACCACCGTCGCCATTGCCGACCAACATTCCGGCACCACTGTCACTTCCGCGATTCTACCTTTTTGTCACCACCGAGATCGTTTCTGAAGATTTTGGTGTTGCCGTCTACCACCAATTCCGATGGCATGGTGTCGATTTCGTCCCTGGAGGTCCCTGCGTTTTGGGGTCTTGCCGTCTTCATGACTTTTCTCGCTGCAAATCTTGGTCGGGACCAGAAGACCGTCGGCATCTAGCGTTCTTGGCCGATTAAAGATTCCGGCATCAAGATCGTAGAGCGCCGGTACAGAGAAGAGCGAGAGAATCCATGAAAGGAAGAGGAGCAAAGCAGGCAGAGATTTGGGTTTCATGATTTGAGACTTAAGCCTCATCTGTCAACGATCTCCGCCAAGAACGGCCAGACGGGACCGGAAGCGATTCTCCCGTCAAGATCCGTCATCTATTGAAGCCGGCGGAGAAATGGGAAAGAATGACGTAGAGTAGAGTAGAGAGCTAGAGACGCCTCCTCCTCCAGGTCACCCAAGAACGGGGAACGCATGATTCTCGCACGAAAGGCGGAAGAAGAAATTCTTGTGATGGAAGACATTCAGGTGAGGCCTTTTCTGTTGATAGCTCACGGACCTTGATTCTTGTAAAAATCTTGCATCTTTTGTCGTGGAAGCTTCAGTGTCACAGAGCACAATTATAAAGCAGCAATTGAACTTCTAAGTTCATTAGAGCTTGATGAGGTCGTTCAATGTTTTGGTAATACAATGTGCCAGGAATTGATGTTTACAGTGATGTAGCTTATTACTTTTGGTATCTCGATTTTGCATTTTGCCTCCTCTGTTCTGGTCTGCATGCTTTCCTTTTAAATTCTGGATTCAAGATTCTGGTTTTTTTTCTTGTCTTTGGATTCTGAAATTATCACTGCCACCAACTACATCTCTTGAACTTCGAAGTAATTGGGTGGTGATCTGTTCAAATTGCCATGTGGTGGCAAAGGACTTTGCTAAGTCATCATGATTTTGCTAGTTGTTTGGGAGAATGCCGCATTGAAAATATTAACTCGGTTTGAATCTGAATCCAATGAGAAGATTCTGGTTGAAGGTTCTGGGTGTTTCAAAAGGAGTTTATTGCAGATTGGTTTGGATTAAGGAGTGTAAGATAAAATAGGTTGTGTCATTGGAAAAGGTGGACAAATTGTCCAGAGCATCCGTAGTGATACTGGTGCCCATATTCGAATACTACAGTCTACAGGATGTACATTTGCCTCCTTGTGCCTTGAACTCTAATGAACTTGTGCAGATATCTGGTGATGCTGCAACTGTGAAGAAGGCTCTATCAGATCGCAAGTTGACTTAATGACTAATGCAGGCTTCAATACTGGAAATATATAATGAGACCATTTGGGATTTGTTGGCATCAAATTAGTCTAATGGTATTGTCAAACACGAACTGATAATGTTATCCTGGGCTTGGCAGCCTTGATTGGATTCTTCCTTGGGCTTACCCTTGCAAATTTGCTTTGTTGGGAAGAAGTAGTGAAAGGCAACATGTACCTATTGAAGAGTACAAGGAAAATCTTCACAGGACATGGGGGATTACACAGATACGGTATTTTAGAGCATTGTTGAGAGTAGAGATATGTCGCCTCCTCGCTCCTATCGATTTAAGGGAAAGAAGAGTTGAGAGCAGAGTTGTCGCCTCCTCGCCACTGTCTTGGGATTCAGGTCACATTCGGGTCTTATATGTTCTGTTGAGTGTTGGTTTGTTGCCTCCAGACATCAATCCCGTTCGTGATTTTATATGTTTTGTTGAGTGTTGTTTTAGCGCCTCCTGACATCTAAATCCTGCTTGTTTTGGTTTCCCTTGGTATGCAAGAAAAGCTCATGGATAATGCATTATTAGCTATCCCCTATTCGGTTGTGAAGTATTAAGACTGCCTTGAGGAAATTCTAACAACAAATTGAAGCTGTTCAAAGGTGAATCAGCAAAAGAAGAATGGAGGAAGATTGTTGTGAATTGAAGAAATTTTTGTATTTTGTATTTTGTTGATTGTAAAACTAGTCAATTTGATTCTCCTTATCCCCTTATTTTGTTGTTCAAGTTGAACACATTTGAGGTAAATAGTGTTCAACTTGAGGGGGCGTGTTAGAATATAAGGTGGTTATTAGTTAGTTAGTTTGCTAGTTGGTTAATAGCAATTAGTTAGTTGGTTAGAGGTTAGTTGGAAATATCCCTACTATATAAAGGGATCCTCACTAATCAATCAACATACATTGTAAGAGCTTATGCTCTCATTTGAGAATAATACTTCATTCCTCTTTTCCATTCCTACTTTTCTTCCCTAATTATAATACTCAACATAGTAAATCCTTCTTTTTAACTAAGCTTGTTCTCTACGTGCAAGAATTAAGAATCAAACCCTTGATGTTTCAAGGATAACAGTCTCTACAATAACTCTTGTCAACACTCAACATGGGTTGTCATATATTGTCATGTATTAACTTGACGTACTTGATTTAATTTAAAAGACAAAAAAATGAACCAAATTACTATTAATGCTATATATGATCGATAACTAAAGAAAATTAATTACTTTAATTAGTCAATTATTGTTGCTAATGATTTCAGATATTACATGTTGAGTCATAATATAGGTTCTCATGCTTGGGTTTATATTAATCATACAACGACTGGATGAGGCAAATATATAAAGCCCCCAAAATTTACTAACTAGAAGTCAGTAGCTGCCTATTAGAATATGCATGTACAGGAGTACGTATAAAGGAAGAAATTAATTATTGACGCACGCACCTTTACCGTTAATTAATGTAAAATTTATAAAATTAAAGCTGCTGCTTTAATTGTCTTGTTTCAGTTAAAAACTCTTATTATCTTCCTTCCCAATCAAACAATCGACGCAGCTCTCCATCCCCTTCTTCAGCTTCTTCTTCGTGTTCCCCTGTAATCTTTAAGTTAGTTTTCAATTTTGGGGTTCTATAAATAAAGGTGATGATGTACGTACACACATTTGAGAAAATAAAATGAATGTGAACTCCTCTTTATCTTCTTCCCTGATTCTTTCTTCTCTTTCTTCATCTACCCTTACCTCAATCTCTTGTATTTTTCTTATTTTCATAACCCATCACACTTAGTGTGTGTTCATTTATCAACTCCATTTTACTTCACTGTTTATTTTGACTTGCAATGACTGTGCTTTGGATTCACCATTTCCGTATCGTAAATATACCTTCATAGCAAAGAGACCACATCACAACAATCTAACATCTAAAGAGTATTCGCATCAAAAGAATGTGAAAAAAAAAATATTTAAAAAAAATACACAAAAACAATTAAAGCCACAACTAAACTATCTAGTTAGTTTGAGATTTCCATGCTTGCAATGGTTGGCCAAAATCGTCAAAGGAATGTGGAAAAATATTTAAACAAAATACACAAAAACTATTAAGGTCAAAACTATTACTATCTTGTATTAATTTGAGATTTACATGCTTGCAATGTTTGGCCAGTCCAAAAACTAAGTTCCAGATATATTACGGTACAATACACACTGATCCAAAATAAAGCATTTGAAACACATTTATTTTAAATGTTACAACTCCATTTCAACAGTTTTTTTTTATATTTGTTGTGACTGATAATTGTATGAATGTTGATAACATTAAAAAATAAGGCTTCTCATCTTCCATCCCATGTTATTGAAGGGTAGGGTTAAATAGTAAATCCATCTCGAAAGTATACGCCTAGGAGCAATGTTGTCCTAGAAATATTTTCAGGTTCAATGTCACCTCAGAAGTGTTTTAAAACGTAGCAATGTTGTCATTTTCAGTTAAAAAGTTAACGGTTAATCTCAATTTTTTAACGGTCAACTTCATTTTTTTAACAGAATCGGGCCACATTGCTATATTTTAAAACTTCCGGTGTCACATTGAACATGAAAAAACTTTCAGGTAACATTGTTCTTAGGTGTATACTTCTGAAGCAGTTTGCTACTTAACCCTTGAAGGGTATTATACCTTAGAAGAAGCTGCCCCCCAAATTGAAGGATTTCTAACATTTATTCTTCATAACCTCTAATTGTATAATTTATGTTGCTCTATTACTCGAAAATAATTTTTAATGTTGGAGTCATAAAAAATAGAGGTGGTGTCCACACATTCGTAATAATGAAATGAAATGAATGAGAACTCTCTTTATTTCCTTCCCCAATTTTCTCCCGATTATTTTACAATGGACGTGCTATTGAACTTCTTGGTTCCTCATTTATAATTATTAGTTTATTTCTTAACTCAAAATATTAAATATTTTGAGCTTGAAAGGTCCGTAGTTACTGTTCAAAAAAAAAAGGTCCGTAGTTAGAACATTGTTTTAAAGAAAATTTTCTTATGGTGTTACAGAAAATGTCAGTTTCTATTTCATGGGACACACATAATTTCAATTTAAATACTAATCAATTGAAAAATATGATATCAAAATCACATTTCCAGCCACGAATAATTATAAATTATCAGTTAATTGAAAAACCAAAACAATGTTGCAGTTCGTTAATTTGCCATTCTCTTTGGCCTTTGTTTTATTTCCTTTTGGTGTTATTGAAAATAGTACTTGATAATTATTTGGTAGAGAGGAAGGTGCGAGGATTAAAACAAAATATCAAGATTTGGGGAAGGAAAGAAAAAATCAATTTTAAATTTTTTTTAGGTTACCGTAAAATCAATTTTAATATTCACCCCCTTCAAGCTCAATTTTGATAATATTAATTATTTGCCGTCAATTTCAAATTATATTGAAGCAACAAATTAATTTTTGGGATGGCGGCCACCACCACCACCGCAGGCGACCACCACCACAGCCGCCGCCGGCCACCGGAGACCACCACGGTGGTGGTGGTCGCCGGCGGTGGTGGGGGGTTGGAGGATTTTTTAATTATTTATTTATTTATTTAAAACTAAGGGCAAAAGGGTAATTTCACCCGAATTTGTATATCCATCATAGATCATTTGTACCTCTCAGTCTTTTTACAAATTCAACAGACTTTTGGGGTTTTTACAAATTCATATGGTATTTATTTAGAATTTTCCCTTAATTATAATATATTTATACTGATATATTATAAATTCTGTTAATAAGCAGGTTGAGCTAATTCAATTGTATTACCTCACAATCCCTCAAGAATTCTCTAACCAAGAGGATATTTTAAAATTTCTATATTGATGAAAGGTCTCTTGTCCTTACGTGTCAAGTAGCAAAAGGATAGAATGGAAGAAAGGCATTAATCTTGGACACGGGATTACTAAAACGTTATAAATTTTCACAAAAGGGCCCTCTGGAGAATTATTGAATACTACTTTAAGCCTATTATATAGAGAGAGATGGGGATCAATTCAATTTGCAATTTCTTTTTAATTGGGGTTAACAATAGAATAATGATTACTTTGGAAGCTTGCCTTGTCATCTTGTGATTGTCATTTGATTTTCTTGAAGATGAAAGCAGAGATGTTCATCGTCGTCATCATGTGTGAAGGTAGATCATTATTATATCATAAATAATAAATTAATTTTGGCGTTTTACTAAACTACTGATTCTGCAGTCTTTTCTGAGTCTAATTTTGGCGTTTTACTAAACACATATATTGAGCAACGTGGGGTGGTGAGAGATCCATTCAGAGGGTGTCCTTCAATTCCATTGACTTAGCCACATCTTAGTTCTTAAGTAACTGTTCATTAAGGGGCTCATAAAGCACAGCTTCTTAATTCTCTCAGTTCTCACCACCAAAGTCATCATATCGTGATTTTCTCCAAACACTCTTAATCTCCATTGGTAGAGTCCTCCTGAATCAGCGGCTCAAGCTTCGGATGCAGACCCCTCCTCGGCACGCATAATATTGGTCTTAGTAAATTTGTACACACAGTGAGTTCCATACCATTCGAAAGTTCTCAACAGCTTCAATTAATCATGATTTTAAGACTAGAATATTCACGAGTCTGGTGTGGTTTTCCATAATTTTCTTATAACTAGATACTACTTGGGTTTTCATATATATAAGGTGTGATATATTTGATTTTTCTTATTACCATCAGTTCTCTTACAGAGAGAGCTTTAGAATATTTTGAAGTCTCTTGGATTCAGAGAGAGAGAAAACAGAGGAGATCGATGGGTGAGAGGAATGAGATGGAGAAGATGAACGATGATACCATGTTGCCAGGTTTTAGGTTTCACCCCACGGACGAGGAGCTTGTTGATTTTTACCTCAGAAGAATGATTCAGCAGAAATCTCTCCCTATTGAGCTCATAAAGCACGTAGATATCTACAAATATGATCCTTGGGATCTTCCAAGTAAGAACTCTTTTGAAACACATAGAAATTCCCATCTTGTCATTGACTCAAGCCTAACACATTCGATTTCATGTCTTTTTGTGGTATGTTAAAGAGCTGGCGAGCACTGGGGAGAAAGAATGGTATTTCTACTGTCCAAGGGATAGAAAATACAGGAACAGTCCACGACCAAATAGAGTGACAAGAGCTGGGTTTTGGAAAGCCACGGGAACAGACAGGCCTATATACTCATCATCAGAAGGCAAGTGCATCGGCTTGAAGAAATCTCTTGTGTTCTACAGAGGCAGAGCCGCCAAAGGCGTCAAAACTGATTGGATGATGCATGAATTTCGCCTCCCTTCTCCGCCGCTGACAGATTCATCGCCGTCGTCCAAGAAGCCCTTTGACAACAACAAAATCCACTCTACTCCACAGGATTCATGGGCGATTTGTAGGATATTCAAGAAAACAAACTCCATGTCCATGACACAGAAAGCTCTATCTCATACTTGGATGGCTCATCAGTTTCCGGCGGAGAGCATATCGGTGTCTGATATGCTCGATCACAATGCAAGCCGTAATAATAATCACTTGAGTTCAGAGAACATGTCTTGCACCACAGAAATATACGAGCACGTGTCTAGTGGTAATTTCTCTGTTTCAGATCACGTTGGCTTCAATAAGGCCTCCTCCCAGATGCCTGTCGTCTCCGATGGTGGCACGGAAGTAGCAGACACCTTCATGTTCTCTACTTTCGAATCATCAGGCCCTTGTGCCTATATAGGCTTTGAAGGGCCAAATAATAATATGATTCATAATGGCGTCTCGGTGGTGAGTATACCTCATCATCATGAAGACGTACAAGCATTAAACATGGCTGCATCTACAGTAGCAGAAGCTATTGGGTTTCCTTTCAGTTTGCCTCCACCAGTTTCAAACGATGCTTGGAAGCCTAATCTCCTATGGGAATCATCACAACCTTGTCCTAGCGACATGTCTACTAATAATAGATGCAGCACTTGAATCAACCGTCTGTGTTCATTCCAGGGTGGTCAAAGAAACTATAGCGAGCCTATAGTTACTAGTGCCTGTTACTTTCCACAGTAGTATATAAGTATATGTTTACCAGTAAAATCATTACCAACTGGTTCTGATTTTGCTAGTAAACGTACAGGGTTGTTGCTTTCCTTTTCATTTCTTTTTTTCAACAAACGCCACTATACCACCACGAAACACGGAAAATTAACACGGATTTTACAAACTAGCTAGGGTGGCTTGCTTTTCAGCTTCTATCGTTCTGTCGCTCATATCAGATGCTTCTTTGTGTTATACCATGTATATATATTTGACATCTCCAAGATGTATACATGTATATGATATCTGAATTCTTTTCATGAAGGCCTTTTTTCCCTTCTTAACATTTCTCCTCTCTATATTGCTTTCCGTATTTTTCAATCTGTGCTCGAACATTCTTGTCTACACAAATCATATGTATTTTTACGTTAACATGTCCTTGTCGGCCATTTAGGACTAAAAGACATACAGAAGACGTACGGTCATGGGAGAAGACGGAACGCTGCTTAAAGAGATGACCGAAAACAAGAAATAAAGGAGAAGGTCCTGAGAAAATAACGAGGAAAATAATCAGAACCTTTGGAACTCAGGAACAGATGAGTGAAAGAGTTAGAGCTAATTACAAAAAAAGACGGCAAGCAAGAATATACGGAAAAAATTTAGCTTATTAATTCTCTTTTGTTTTTGGTGGGGGTTGTCTCCCAAAGCTATTGATTCATATCAGAAAAAAATGAAGCGTGCTGTAATAGGCGCTACAAGATAGGGATGGAAATAAATTAAGCTACGGTCAGCGTCAAGGGCTACAGCTTGACTTATCTAAGGCCTGACTTGTTGAATATATATATGGGTTTAATGTATGTAGGTCCTGGAGAAAAGAGAGAAAATATTAGTGGAACTCACTCTCTTTCATGTGAGTGTGGCAGAAAAAAAAAATTTACACCAAAAGTAGAAACATTAAACCCTATATATATATATATATATATATATATATATATATATATATATATATATATATATATATATTAATTTGAGACTTTAATACACATAAATAATATTGGGAAAATAACAAGAAGGTCCCAATTAAAAAAAATAATATCAGAAAAATTTCATAACTTATCAATAGCAGCTCTTTCACATGTCAATGATGGCTCTTTTACTATAAAACTTTTTTGATATTATTTTTCTTAATTGGAACCTTGGTGTGATTTTTCCTATTTTATTCTATATACAAATTATGTTTTGTTTTAAGGGTTAAGTTGCAAAAATAGACATGTACTTTTTTTAAAAGAGCGCCTAGTAGCAAATACTTTTTTTAGGTGCAAAAGTAGACACGTGGTTACAAAAGTGGAGCAAAAATACCGTTTGACCGTTAGTTGACTTTTTCTGAATTGAAAATGATGACTGGATGTTAATGCTTTATAAATTACAGTTCAGCCCCCGATACATTTCAAAAATTTCAATTTAGTCCCTCTATAAACTTTTAAATTTTCATTTAAGTCCCTGGTCAAAACACCTTCTTCCTCGGGTATACCCAGATTCCGGTGATCCTTCTTCCTCAGAAGTGCAAAAGTTCAAGATACACTGGAAACTGAAAGTTATGAATCCAACTACATCACTAAATGCCAAAACAGTAAATTCCTCCAAAATAAAGAGATTTGTCCACATAGTATTCAGCGATACTTGATGAAGCCAATTTCCTTGGCATTGCTTCGGAAGCACTGGCGGCAACACATAAGCCCATACTTCCTAATCAAACCATGAGAATTTAGGGTGAGAATTCCACACGTTGGAGTGACCCATCTTCAGCTACAGCAAGAATTCCTCCATTGGCTACCAAAGATCGCGGCTGCTGATAAATGGACAGAATTTAGGGTTTTATAGCCATAAAAATTGGGGCTTTCACAGCCACTGCATCAGATTCATGTTCTTCAACTTTCAGAGGGAGAAAAACACAACCCAGATTCCAAAACCAAAAAATTGTGCAGATGAGATGAGGTGAGAATATTTTCCAGTGTATCTTTTGGATTCAAAACATTAAAAAAGGAAGAAGATGAACCCAAATCGCAGCAAATATAATAACAGATCTTGAATTTTTCACCCTCCATTTTACAGCCAGAAATCATGCCTATTAGTAAGTATATATTGCATTAACATAAATTCGGTGCACATGAAAAATTCTCTCACAATATATCTCAGATCATGCCTTCATACAAGAGCCAATGACTAATTCCAGAGAAGCATCACAATAAGAGAAGTAGGAGCCAATAAATTTTGGAGTAAGGAGAAGACAAAGTCAGGATGCAGATGAACACTCACGTAATTCAAATGAGAACGAGTATTCGATTAAGCCAAACAGCCTCCTTCAAACCACATAGAACCGGATTGCCAGGCAGGCACTTCTCTGATGGACATCGGGGACTTTGAAATACAGAATCTACACAAAGAAAATCGCGAGTTGGGGCTGAGGAAGCCACAGTTCATAATATGGACCGCCAATCTCGATCTGGACCGCCACCCTCCCAATCTCGATCTGAAACCCCCGCCCCCCAACCATCTGGATCCACCCCCTCCTCGATCTGGAACCCCGTTCAGTGATTATACAAATCGATCGCAAAACAAATCGATCGCAGAGCACGGCAAATCGAACGCCGGTGGTTCTCTTGGCCTCCTCAACGCGGCGAGCACCACCCCTCAGGTTTTTTGGCGGTTGAGTTCGACACACTCATGGGCGTAGGGGAAGGGTGGGTTCAGGTCGACAGCCGCAGGGGGGGTTCGGTTGAAGGAGGGGAAGGGTTATTTCAAAGGAAGGGGGTTCGGTTGAAGGAAGATGGATCGTCGGCGGTGGTGGCGGTTGCTTCTTGTTTCCAAATTCAAGTCGAAGGCCAGAAAAAAGGGAAGAAGAAAGAAGGGAGTTGATGATACGGAAGGGAAGAGAGAGGAGTGACAGGTGGCAAAAAAAAAGAGAAAGAAGGGAAGAAGAAGTTGATATGGAAGAGAGAGAAGTGACATGTGGCTTAATTTTAATGGAGAAGTCAGATCCCACTGCCACGTCAGCGTCAGATAACGGTCAACTAACGGTCAATGCTAATTTTGCTCCACTTTTGTAACCACGTAGTTACTTTTGCACCTAAAAAAAGTATTTGCTACTGGGCGCTCTTTTAAAAAAAATACATGTTTATTTTTGCACCTTAACCCTTGTTTTAATTATAGAGTTAAGGTACAAATTCGTCCTGGAATATTTGTGAAGGAGCAATGTTGCCTGGAAGTTTTTTTGGTTTCAATGTTGCCCCAGAAGTTTAAAAATGTAGCAATATCATCCCAAATTAACAGCTCAAACAGTCAAATGGTTAGTTGACCTTATAATGCTGACGTGTGTGTAGAAAGTTGGATTCCGATGAATTAGAATGAGAAGCAAAAGCTAGATGATTGCAATTTGCAAGGGAACTGAAAGGTGTTTGTATTATAAACTAGACATCAGCGCTAATGGATTCAAATTAAAACTTACGCATGAGCGTGTCAGTGTCGATACAAATGACAACTATCTCTATCTCTTTGCCCTCTCACAAATTCAGAGGCGGACCTAAGTATATTGTTAGAGGCAAGTGCCCCCCAAAAATTTGGGATTTTTCTATAAAAAAAAAATCAAGTTAATGGAGTTAAAATTAATAACTTGAATATAATGGTTTCAAATTTTCATTAGCATTAGCATTATTTATCTACTTTCTTTGAATTAATACATGTTTGAATGATTATTCACCCTTAAATTAAATGTCCACCGTTAATATATCAAGATTGCACTTCGTATTTGATAGCATTGATAATAAGGCAATTATGATAGAATTCCAAAACATAATGCCTAAAAGGATGACATTGTAATTATTTTTATTATATAATATATTTTTTTATTAAAATATATGTACTTGAACTTATTGAATGTCCACTCTTCATTGTAATTTATGTAGCTGCATTTCTAACCTTATTTAGCCTTACTTTTCTAAATGAAAGGTTTGTAAAATAATTTTCTCTTTTATTACATCATCAATATTCACTTGATTTCATAAATATTTTTTTTCTTGTTTATATTCTTTTGTTTTTTAATGCATTTAAAACTTTCCTTTAAAAAAAATTCGGGGGCGCTGCCCCTGAACTCCGTGAATCCCCCCACCAATTATGTCCCTCCCATAATTTACTGGGTCCGCCACTGCTCACAATAGAGGCTATGGAAGTTCTATGCATGTAGAAGAGGATTGGTATGTAAAATACGTTTTCCGCACAAATACGACCGAACCTCTTTAGGATAATGTTTCAGGAACATAGTAGAGGTAAATTTTTGTTTCAAAACATAGCAACAATGTCAAGATGGCCGAGTTGGTCTAAGGCGCCAGTTTCAGGTACTGGTCCGAAAGGGCATGGGTTCGAATCCCATTCTTGACAACAGCTTTTTACCGTTTTGTACAATGTAATGTTATCATTGGACCTGCCCAGCCAAGCCCGGCCACTTCCTGAGAAACCCCCGCATCTTGGGTTTGAGGAACCAAACAACCATCTTTGTCTCTGAGAAACACTCACCCTCACATAGTCACATATCTCTCAGATTTCCCCCACGAGACAACTAATAATAGCCCTGATATTTTATGATACTGTTTTACAACTAATTTACAACTAATTTTCACGATACTTGCATAACGACTGTTCTTCATATGAGTTGATTTTCAATCGTCACACTTATATACTTGCTCATGTCTGACAATAATATATCAACTATTGGTTGTGTTTGGTTTGAAGGGAGGGAGGGGAGTTTCCCTCCTTAATGTGAAAAGTTATACATAACCATAAATTCGCATCATTTGTCACACAAACATTCTACATCATAGTCATATCTGACATTTTACACTAATGAAGAGAACTCCCCTCCCTCCCCTAATCCCCTCAAACCAAACACAGCCAAAAGAGTAATGTTGAATTGTCCATCTATATCAGTTTTCCTTAGCACACCAAAATTTACCAAATAAGCTGGGCATAGCGTATTGATGCATAGCTTTCCTTAAAACCCTGTTTAGCAGTTTTTGTCTCAGACTTACTGGTGCTACGCATTCTTTCTTTTTCAAGATATCCATCCCCTCTTTATAATCACTTTACGCTTTGCTTAGAGCAATGAGACTTTTCGATATAATAATGCCAAACAATCCCCGCGCAAATTAAATTGCCTCTTTCGGCTTGACCATTTATGAGCTTGGACTTGCTAATCTGGCTACAGATAACAAATCCACCGAAAATAATTGAATGCAATCACACCACGTTTCCTATTTTGTTCTTTATACCTGCTGATAATATTTATTTTTGTTTAATTAATAGCACTAATGGTTATTGCTGGAGGGTTCAAAATCCTTCAAATGAATTGAAACTGATATATCCCTTTACCTAGTAAAAGAATCATTGATCTAACAATGGTTGAACTAGTTATCATTTCAAGCACTGATAACCTACATTAAACGAGCAGGACATCATGAGAACCTACGAGTTATTAGCGCAGGCTTGTTCATAAGAAACAAACAGGTAACCGCCGCTTGTAGAGAACTTAAAAGTGCATCGCAACAGTCGAAATGTATACTAACAGATTAAACTATGAAACAAGCGAACACCAAATATGAACCCAAATCAAGTTCCACATTCATAATTGAAAACATTCAAAATCAAAATTTCTCAACAACATATTTTAACAAAAAGAGTTGATTTCCACGATGACCCAATCAACCAGTCAATTTAACTCCTTGATGCTTGCTTTTCTTTTGCCTTCTGGATCTTCAATACCTTTTTCACAATCTTTTGCTCTTCAACCAAGAACGCCCGGATTATCCTATACAAGGTTACATAACCCTATTCAGCTACTATGCTCATGACAAATTTAATAAAGTACTGATTAACCATTTTGTTTGCAATATACCTTTCTCTCACAGCACCTCCCGATAATACACCTCCATAAGCCCGGTTAACTGTCCGACGGTTCCTAGACAATCTAGACCTCTTGTATTCAGTAGGTCTCAAGTGTGGAATCTGCATATTCAATTTTGATCAGAACAATCACGACAAAAGATAGAACTGAGGTTAAAAGGAAAGACGGAAAGGCAGGCAGGGGAAAAAAAATTGTTTAAGATCTTCACTAAAGTTACACGGCAACTGAGACCCTGGAATGATGAAGTAAACAGAGAAGAGAACGGTTTTAAATACAAAGAAAACATATAGCAAATAGAATGTAGCTAAACATGAAGAATGGGGAGGGGAACAACAATTTCAAGGGAAAGTGGGAAACAAGGCAGGAGGAGGATGGAAGTGAAACAAAAACATGAAGTTGAGCCATTGCACAAGATACTTATAATCTCTCGCTGCACTCTCCAATAGTTAATCTCTCATAATTAAATGGCCAAGCGGTGTCATGCGTCATGAGCCCCAAAACATTAAAAGCCATAACACTGTTTCAGTCATTGGTGACAACCAGTGATCGTCATTCTTCAGCTAAAGAGGTGTACCACATATAGGGGCCACTGGCCTCATTCCTTCCACAACACATCATTCCTTTCGTCTCAAAATGAATTTCTATAAAACCCAGGATACAATTCCCACACTATGAAAGAATTTAGAAGGCAAGAACAAAATTCCAGCAAACAGGCAGCGGGAAAGGAAATACCAAAAGGAGAGAAAAATCCGAATAAAATGAGATACATCTTATGTTTTTATTGGAAAAACTGGCCATTCCCGAATATGAGGACATCAAATATTTTTATCAAGCTCTGACCTCTGTACATGCACGATACTCATATAACAAATCCGGTAATTTTGTATGAAAAGAGTGAACATTCATTTTGTACTCCACCAATCATCAAAAGCAAACCCGAACAACAAGTTGCATTGACCACGATGCAATTTTCAGTCTAATTTCTATCGGTTCAAAGCATGCTAACGAGCTCCATTCATGGGCCAAACTAACCACCAAAAAAAATAAAAGATTCATGACAGAAGGCATCCATACCCCTTGGATCCTCTTCCCAGTTACAGGGCACTTTGGTCCGCTCGCTCTCTTCTTTGTAGTCTGATACACCAACTTGCCACCTGAAAAAATTCTCAGGAATCAAAAGACCAGAAAGCGTGTATGGCTAATAATACATTCAACAACTCCGAGTCGTGAACCGCTCTACAAGGCCAGCATTTTGCACAAATTATCCAGAAACAAAGAAGCATTGATAAAGAAAATGAAAAAAATAATAATATTAAGAAGAATTGTGCCAAAAACGCATTGTACAAAAATGGTAAAGCCATAACAGAAGGAGAAGGAATTCATACCAGGGGTTTTGACGACCCTGTGTTGATTGGATTTAGTAGCGTAGCTGTGACGCGTACGGTATGTAAGCCGCTGAACCATTTTGCAGATCAAGAGCTGTGCTCCTCCGACTTTGTTCAGAGCAGGAAGCTAATAAGCTGAGCGCCGTATGGGTTAAATGCTTGAGGGGCGACGCAAACCCTAAGACTAGCCACATTAATTGGGCCGCACCTGATATTTATCCATCGGATTGAAGCCCAAATAGTCCTGCCCACAGTAGACTATTGAGTTTAAGCAAGTCGGAGCCCTTGAGAAGTGACATAGTTGGCTAAGGCGTCGGCATTCATCTTAAAAGGGAGAAGGTTCGACACCCGCTGATGTGAGGTTCTTATTGGTAGGCGATCTATAAGTACCTCTATAAGTGCTCTTTAAGCCTAAAGGCATGTCTTAGCCCTGGTGGATTACCGATGTCTACCCCACCTAAACTTTTAGTATCAAAAAAAAAAAAAGTTTAAGCCAGTCGGGCAATCCAAGACAGAATTGAAAATTGCACTTAGGTCTCAAGTAATGAAAAATATGATAAAATTGTCCATTGGAATCTCAAAATTATGGTGAAGTCCCGTAGGATTTTTTTGTAATATTTTTCATATGTGAAAAGACACAAATGTCCTCATTGAGGCTTATGGACTTGTCTTCACAGCCTATGGCGGATCTTCTCAAGGGCCAGAGGGGGCCCCCCCCAAAAAAAAAACAAAATTATCCTAAATATTTAATAGAAAATGGATTTTTCTATACAAAATTTATACATTTGGCCTAAAAATTTATACATTTGTCTTAAAAATGTATACATTTGGGCCCCAAATATTTTTTTTTCTTAATTAGTTAATGAGTATACATTTAGGCCCCCAAACATTTATCCCAAGATCTGCCACTGTTCACAGGCATACGAACTTGTCAAAACAGACTCACGAACTTGTCAAAACAGGCTTATGAACTTGTCAAAACAGATTCATAGACTTATTAACACAAGCACATAGGGGAATTTGTGTCTTTACACATATAGAAAATGTTATAAAAAAAGTCTCATTGGATTTTGCTGCAATTTTACGATTTTAAAGGACCATTTTATTGTAAATTCTCTGTTCATGGAACTAAGTTCAATTTTCCCTATTTTGTTTGGCAGTTTCTTCAGCCTGCATTATTCACTGAACTGGGGTCCGGTTTCTCTCACCTCACATTTTCTGCCCATCCCTCATTGTCGCAATCTGGACCGTCCATTTTTTGATCCAACGATCCAGAAGAATTTCCGAAAAACCGCGCGCGGTTTTTCAGAAATCCCAAAACCGCGCGCGGTTTTTTTGGAAATTCTTCTGGATCGTTGGATCAAAAAATGGACGGTCCAGATTCCGACAATGAGGGATAATGAGAGGGAGGATAATGAGAGAATCCTCTTCCCACTAAACTGGAGGAGGATCAAGGGATTTTAATAGGTAAAAACTATAGATGCGTTATATGGGTTAGAGGATTGAGGGTTTTTTATAGGTAAAAACTGCAGATGTGCTATATAGGCTAGAAAAGGACAATGCTGAAAAAAAGAAAAAAACTTCTTATATTTTTTATTTAAATTTTTAAATCACACGTGATTAAAGCCGGGAAATCGGACTGAGCCCATCGGGCTGGCTCGTTTAAGCCCTGGCCCGTCAAAGGTCTGGCTTGAAAAATAGACTAGATATTTGAAATTGGCCCTGTAAGGCCGACCCTGGAGAGCCTCGGGCTTAAACGGGTCGGCTCTTGAGGGCCTCGGGCCAGCCCTGCAGGTCTTTTTCATTGTAGCTTTTACTTTTTTCCCTTTTTTAATTTATTAATTTATATATTTTTTGTATTTGTTATAGAGTTATTTATCCATTTAACTACAAATATATAATAACTATACTCTAATTTTATGATTTGATTTATTATTTGTTGTAAATAAAGATTATGGATGTGTTCATGATGCGGGAGAAGAATTTTATAATATTCTTACTCATGAGCTAGAGGCTACTACTCAAAGTGAAGAACAATCAAATGTCGTTAAAATTGATGGTAGTGGCAAATACGACGATAATAATAGTTATCGTACTAATGTCGCTTAGTGGTGTGCTTCTTATGTTTTATGTTGAGTTATTTGTGAACATAGTTTGTTTTGATTATGAATTAGTAATTGTGCTTATTTGTTGGATGATTCGTGTTGTAATTTACTAATTATATTTCTTAAAAAAAACAGAGGAAAAATAGTTAAAATTTGGAATAGTAATTTCCGGGCCCTGGCCCTGGTGCCCTCAGGCCGGGCTTTGAAAAACAGATGTTTTTCTTACCTCGGGCCCTGGAGGGCCAGTCCTGTTAGACCCTGGCCCTTCACGGGCCAGCCCTGATTCTCAGCTCTACACATGATCTTATATTTTACTTTGAAAGTATTGTCTTTCAGCTATAAATGCATATCAATGACTTATAATTGAAAATTTGATGTAATCAATATAAATAATGGGAACAGTATTTCTCCAGTCATTGGAGGCTCCAGTGACTCCCAAAACTACGTCGTTTTGGATTATCGAAAGGTGTTTCTGTAATTTTAGGTGAATTAATGAAGGATGCAAAATTACGGAAACACCTTTGATTAATCCAAAACGATGTAGTTTTGGGGGTCACTGAAGATAACTTATCTGTAGTGATTGGAGAAATCCTCTACCCATAAATAATTTGACCAAAGTTTTTCCGTTAAAAATATATTATAAAATCATGAAATATGGTTAACATAACTGTTATATTTTTTCAAAATGCTATTTTTGAGTAATCATCAACATAAATTACAACATTTATAAAAACGTCACATTATAGTAATTTCTAATATGAATAGTCTAACTGCATGTTTCTATACTTGGTAAAGATAGAAACGTGGTTGTGAATAAACTACTCTTATCTTTTATGATGGTATCAGAATTAGTAGCATAATCTTTCATTGGACTAGCATGGTATGAAAGCCAAGAGCGTAATCTTTCCATTGAAGCCCTCCAATGCGACTCCATTTAATTAAAACATTTTTTTATCAATCCAATTCAACTATTTCAACCTGAAATAAACTAAATTTTAACAAAAGAAAGCTGACAAGCAGGATAATGTAGCCAGTAAAAAGGCCATCCGCGCACTCAACATAAGATCAAGAATCGCCACTTCGCCATAACAAACAGTTAATACACCATTCAGTTTTCATTCGCCCCTTCGCCATAACAAAGAGTCATACACCATTCCATAGATTTCATTCACCGTACCTCTCTCAAAACGGCTTCTTAGCGAATTGAACAAATCTCTTAGGCCGGCTCTCAAAACAAGACTGGCTTTCTTCGTTAGGCTGTCAACCCTTCTTCAAGAAGACCCTGCAGCTGCGGACAAAGTTCCAGGAATTACAAGGGTTTACCAGAAGACTTCTCTTTTCAAACATAAGAAGCTACCAAGCATGATCTCTAGACCATAATGTCAAAATCAATAAGACTTGGAGTCCTTTGGATTTAGCTTCTAGAGAATAGCTTTTGAGATTTACGAGTTAAAATGACTTTTTCAGAATAGCTTTTTGCGGAATAGATTATTGAAAAAAGTAATTTTGATAAAATAATAGTGTTTGGATATTGTTATTAGAATAGTTTTTTAAGAGTCAAATTTACCAAAAAGGACATTAGCTTTTGGTATAATTGCATATAAAGGATAAGTTTGTATTTTAAATATTTTTAACATTAAATTTCATAATAAATACAAAAAATTACATAAATTTGTGTATAAAATTAAAATACTTAAGGGTACTAACTAATACTAAAAAAATACTTGATGATTTTAAAAAATTATTTTAGGATATTAAAACAATATTTCAAGGTAATAACTGATCTTGAAATAATATTTCAGGGCACTAAAGGGTATTAAAAAGATATTTAAACATATTAACTGAAAGAATATTTCTCATGATCTTAAAAATTTAGTTTAGGATTTTAAAAAAATATTTTAGGGTACTAACTAATCTTGGAAAAAATTTCAGGGTATTGAAGGGTACTAAAAAGATACTTCATGATTCTGAAAAATTATTTTAGGATATTAAAAAAATATTTTAGGGTATTAATAAGTACTAAAAATATACTTAAGAATACTGACTGATATTGAAAAAATATTGATAATGACAGAGGAGAGAGAAAAATCTAAAAAAAATAGTTTTTTCCAAAACCTTTGGTTGCAAAATAGTTTCTGAACATTTTTTAAAGTGTTTTGACAAACTTTTGTGGAAACTTAAATTTTAAAATTTGTCAAATAGGCTCTTAGGTCAATTGAAGGACAACGGGCTCTCACTGGAAATGCCCAAAACTAATTTTCAAAGTTTCTGGCCGAAACAGTATTTGCAAAGTGGTCAGGAGATTTTCATTTGGACAATTAATAGGAAATCAAGACAACCCGCAAAAGCTCAAACGTTCTTTTTAGTTTCAATTGTCAATGTTAATAGTTGAGTTTCTTATTTTCAAGATGGTATTAGAGGTGGTATCAGAGTAGAGAATAAAATCTCTCCACTAAAAATCCATTTAAAATTCGGTATAAAATGAAAAATAAAAGTTTAGTTCTACCATATATATATATATATATACTAGAAAGAGTTGTAAAATATCTGTAAACAGATGAGGGCGAGCAAAGTGAAGCAAACTTTGAGAGAAGAAAATTAACTTTCAAATTAGGTGTGTTATTAAATAAAATAAATAAAAAACTATATATAAGAAAGCTTCAAAGACAGGGTGGGTCTCGCTGTCTTGCAACTTCCGAATATGAGCCATGGAATTGTCTTGGATCGTAGAGACGTGTGAGGTGGCATTGGTTCTGATTGCCTTCCTTCAGTAATTGTCCACAATAGCCATAGCCATCCATGCATTAGTGGCAAAGAAGAGAGGTTAATGAATGATGATAAACAATTTATGAAGGCTGCTACAGTCACAATCAATAATGCAAATGCTATACCTATCTATATTAATACTAATATGATGAGGAAGAGAGAGAAAGGTGTGTGATCGATGAGGTGGAGTCGGCTTTGATCTTGAAACATTAATGGGGTGGTGGAGTTTTAGAAGGTTTAAAAGATAACAATAATAATAATGGGGTACGTTACGTCTCGCAGTGCAGCCGCATTGAATGCGAGACGCGTTTTTGAGATGCACAAAGATGGTCTTCACAGCTGACTTTGCCCTTCCCCAGCTTGCTCCTTCTCTTTAATGCTCTTGCTGTCAACTTTTGACTCTTTGGCCCTTCCCTTTCCATTTTTTTTATACTCATTCAAGTCAGCGTTCTTTTCATCATCATCAACACCATCTTCTTCTTCTATATATGCTCACCACCCTTTTCTTTTGGCTACACCAAATTGTAGTTAAACTACTCATCATCAGCTCACAAGAAACACACAGATATTATACAGGTCGCAGAAGTGAAGGAATTAAACAAGCCGATCGAGATGGGGAGACCGCCCTGTTGTAATAAGGAAGGGGTCAAGAAAGGACCTTGGACTCCCGAAGAAGACATCGTTTTGGTCTCTTATATCCAGGAACATGGTCCTGGCAATTGGAGGGCTGTGCCCACTTATACAGGTTCATCTATTATTATTATTATTACTATTCCTTTTTTCTTCATGTTCTTGAGAATTTGTTTTTCATGGGCCTAGCTCTATTGATCTCTGACTTAATTGGCTGGGGGATTTTTCAGGGCTGGCACGATGCAGTAAGAGTTGCAGACTTAGATGGACTAATTACCTAAAGCCAGGAATTAAACGTGGCAAGTTCACAGACCAAGAGGAGAAGATGATAATCCATCTTCAAGACCTTTTGGGCAACAGGTAATTAAATTACCCAATAATTAATTCATCATTATCATCACCTTTAAGTGTTTGAGTTCCCAGAGATTACCTTTGGATATTAACTGGAGCTCATTTTGTTACATATGTTGTGCAGATGGGCGGCCATAGCCTCGTACCTTCCACAGAGAACCGACAATGACATAAAGAACTATTGGAACACCCATTTGAAGAAGAAGCTCGAGAAATTGCAACCTCCACCATCATCATCAGCCTCACAATCAATGCCCAGAGGCCAGTGGGAAAGAAGGCTTCAAACAGACATCCACATGGCCAAGAGAGCTCTTAGCCAGGCTCTATCTCCAGATCAGACCATACCTTCTTCTTACTTATCAGAATCATCAAACTCAAAGTCAACAACCCAGTCCTTAAGCTATGCCTCAAATGCAGATAACATAGCTCGTTTGTTAAAAGGATGGATGAAAAATCCACCAAAGGCCTCCAACACAACAAGCTCAGCAATCACTCAAAGTTCTATAAATAACCTAGCTGCTTCTGCTTCTGCTTCTGCTTCAGCTTCAGCTTCAGGAAACGAAACTTCTTCTAGCGAAGGAATTACCACCACAAGTGTTAAATTCTCTGACACTAGTTTTGTCTCCTTGTTGGGGTTAGAGTCTTTGGATTATTGCTCTTCGAATTCTGATTTTTCTACGGAGGCTACTACTACTCTCGAAAGCAAGCCGGATTGTACAGGGGCCGATGACGAAATGCCCTTATATTTGCTTGAGAAGTGGCTTCTCGACGACGCTGCTACGATCACATCGCTTGAAGATGAAGACGTCCTTTTTTTCTAGCTTGGTTCCATTTCAGACTTCAGAAACTCTAGAAGATCGTTTTTCTCACTTGTAGCCTTGACTTGATTATTAAGCTTGATTCCATGATGTTTCAGCCTTATTTTGGTGCCCCTGATGTAAATTTCGCCAATATTATTATTAACTATAATATTCTATTTGTGTTTTCAATGAGATAATATGCTTTTGAATAGTATTTATTTCCGCCATTGTACATTCTAAGTGTGAACTGAAGTTTCATGAAATGGTTTTAAGGTTTGCAAAACTAAGTTTACCAAACTTAACTGAAATTTGCTAAAAGGAACTGTGGTTGTTGACAAAATTGGCATTTCCCATGTACTTTTTCATTTTGCAAACTGAGCCTGAAAGCTAGCCAAACAATATTTTGGAAAAAAGTTAGGTTTTCTAAAAGTTCTTTTGACCTGGGCAGCAAAATCGGAATCCAAATTTTGGACAAATGAACCTAGCTAGAAACTTAAGTCATTGATGATTGGTTAATGATTAGTGGACAGATAACCATCATTTAGTTAAAAGTATATAACAGAAATTAGTAGATGCAGTAGTCAGTAGATTTGGGGATTTAGTCTCACTGGCTAAATAAACTTTCTCATCATCAGCAAATGCCGGCAAATTCAGTTTAAACCGCAGAGAATAACCAAGAGTCGACAAGTGCTGATTCAGGCAAGCAAAAAAGTCAACCTCTTTTTTTTCTTATGGAGGTCCCATTTGTTTGATTATTTTGGGCCAAAGATTTATTGGCGAATTGGAGGCTGAACCATTTTAAGAATTAGTTTTTGAATGGGCACATGGTTGACAAGAGTGTGCAAGAAATAAAATGGAAATGAGATATGAGCTATTGCACATATACCTTCTCAAATCATGTATATATGTTGGAATGAATTAAATAGAAGAGGATGGGGTCGATATTTTCTTGAAAAAAAAATAATTGAATAAATTTGGTTTTGTATATGTATTCATATTGATTAAAAAAAAGTGATAATAAATGGAAAATAGTTTAGTACTTATATTTAAAAAAAAAAAATCCACTTACCCTCCGACGAAGGTTTTGGACCAAAATCATGATATGATTAAGATGAAAATGAAATGGCAAGTGGCTGAGTCCTTAGTAAGCATAATTGAGTGTATCAAAGCGAAACTGACAAAAAACCTAACTTGCTTGACCGAGTAAATGTGTACTAAATAAGCCTTTAATAAATAATCTAATTCAATGACTCACGTACGTACAACCAAGTTAATAAATAGTCTTATTTAACCAAGCTTTTTTATTACGAAGTTGTCGTCAAGTTCAGAAAGAGATAAGTACAAAACCAGTAGAACCATATCGTGTTGGGCAGTTTTTAGAAAAAAATTATAATAAGCAAATTTTAAAATTTAGAGCAAAACTAGTACACCCAAGTTTCAATGTTAGCGGCTGGCTAATTTAAAATTAATTGTTTTTATGTGCAATGAATCAAAAAATTTAAAATCAAAGAAATGCGTGTGGTTGAACCCTGTATTATATAAATATGTATCTAGAGAACAAAAGAACAAAATGGACCAAACGAATCCAAATGAAATTTGATTTGATAAGAAACGTGTAGAAATTTATTAGAGATGGGAAAATTAATGCATGTTGCATTTTGGGTGGGCTTTCCTGCAAGGGAAAAGGAAGACGAAGACAAAAAGTTAAATTTGCATGAATGATGTATTAATGTTGGTTGCATCACAACCTGGAAAATTTTCACTCTTACAGCTAAGCCTATCAACCGAAATTAAATAAGAAATCAACTTGAATATAATCAACTGAACTTTACAGGATGCATAGTCTATCTCTCATAAATGATATATATATATTTTTTATATACAACTCATAAATGATATACTCCATATAAAGAAGTATAAAGAACAATTAATATCACATCACAAGATCCCTCTCCCCCCTCTCTTTTTTATGACAGTTGTATGAGACACACACTAGTAATTATCAGCCATAAATGTACATGTGATGCATTTTAATTTCTGAGTCACCTCTTTTCTTTTGGTCTTCTTAAATATTAAAATTGCATTTTGGTGTAGTGCAACACACACACACACACATAATCGCGGGCGATGTCGAAGAATGAATCAATTAACTACACCTTCATATAAGTATCTGATTAACAACACACACACACACACTGCCTCCGTCCCTAATTCCCTATGTATAAAAATCCTTTTAACTCAATTGCGGTGTTCAACAAAACAGTTAGATATACGGTCCTCTAATATCATATATTGTATGGTTTTTAGTTTCTTTAAAAGTCTTTTAACTAAGAATCACTGGATCATTGATTTTGAAAGCCCTCCCTCATTGTCCCAATACATAAACTAATTCTATAACTAAGGTTTTTATGTTATTAACCTCAGACTGTTATAGCCTGCCCATTTCATTAAAAAATAAATTAAAGTAGCAATGTTGTTGATTTTGACAATATGACAGCACTGTTAGATGTTGTTTCATCACGTCCAAGTATTAGAAATCACATCCAACATACCCATTTGGAAAGGGAAAGTAGAAATTAATTAGGATGAAGAAATATAGATATACTGATATATATAGAGAGAGAAAGGGCAAGAGCCACCAACCAGAGAGAGATAATGATCAACTTAATTGTTGAATACAGAACATTTGCCGCCCAAGCATGACCTTCTGAGCCCATTACATTTCATTCTGCATTAAGTGCGTCCATGTGGACTATATATATATGTATAGACAAACCTTTCCCAGCCTGCAATCTCATATATACCAGTAAACTTTTTAAATAGTATTATATATTGCCGGAAGAAGACTATTGAGTTTTTCTTTTTGCTCAAGAAAAAAGACTATTGAGTATTGACAGAAATTATGCAAGTGCATGTGGGTTATTGAAGACCAGGTGTGGAAATATAGGACTCATAATTCTACATTTATATATATACTTGGAATAAAGACATCGAAGCCTAGCTAGTGTTATATTATCATGTACTACTTGTTGTATGAGCCATTGGATTTATTATCTGATAGGGCACATTGAATATTAATATTGCCTCCTTTTTCATTCACATATTTGACCCACATAGCTAGCTTGAGGGCCTATCATTTGGTCTTATCTGATAGGGCACATTGTATATATAGGCCCGCACGCCAGTAATCAATAGGTAAAAAATCAGCTGATGTTTTGGGTTTTCCTTCTAGAAACTTAATTAGTTTCTCTTCTAAAGTTCTTGATGAAAATTAAAGTATAATTAAACTTTAAACTAATCAGTCAAAAAGAGGTGCTTCTAGAAATCTTTTTTTTTGGTCAAGATGCTTCTAGAAATCTCAGAAAAGAAGTACATGTGGAAATGTTAAAAAAGGACATTTGCTCAGAATGACATGATGAAGAGTCGGTGGCCATCATGTACTGGTAAATAGCAGAAAACAAACAGTAGAAGTAGTGGAGGCTCACTGTAATTTTGAAGAGTGAGACCCTTATTTAAGTCCCATTTCGTTTCAGATCAGATATGACACGGTCAAGAGGTTAGGTGATAAGAATTAATTAATCTTAGTGAAAGAGCGAAGGAAATAAAATGGACCAGGTCAGGTCGTACTAATTAATATGAATCGTTGACTATTTGCTCTCTTCTTTTTCTTTTTTTTTTTGATTTTTTTGGACTGAAAGAGGAAGAATAACAGGGAAAAGGGTTAAAGGCGTTTCAGTATTTTCGTGTATTAGCACCCTGAACACTGCATTAACCCATATCTAATAATATAACCATGTAGGGCCAATCACGTACGGTCATCTTAATTATCTGTTCCATCGTCATAAGGTGCCTTTTTAATTAGGATAAAAAAAATTCATAATTTGAAATTATAGAAACTATTAGTAAAAAATTCGATCAAACTAAAAATTAAGACTGACGATAGTATTATTTAAAAAGATTCATTGCACACAAGACTATTGCCCAGCATTATTTACAACAACTGGCTAGCTAGTCAAATGACCAGGCATCCATTTAGGGTTTGTTTGGTTTCAGGGCAGATGAGGAGAGGGAGATTAAAGTTTTGGGTTAATATTAACCCAAAACTTTTCAAAACTTTAGTCTCCCTTTCCCCCCTCCCACCCCTCTCCTCAAACCAAACAAACCCTTTAATTTTTGTTAGAATTATAATTGTGAATGAATGTGTGTGTATTGGGCTGTTAAAAAGATTTTTTTATATAGTTCATGAGTGGCAGAGCCATGCACTTACATCACATGGGAGAATTGCATATGTAATACTCACTCAAATCTTTATTATAAGGCACCAACTAGCAAGTTTATTTGGTCTTTTTTATAAGACACTTGTTTGTTCCCAATGAGCATTAATTATTCTTTTCCATGTATGCCCTTAATAAATAAGGGTAGTGAGTGAGAGAAATAATTAATATGATATTAGAGTTTAGTGCAGTCAAAAGGGGTAGGAATCTAATAAATAAGGGTAGTGGGTGAGATAAATAATTAATATGATATTAGAATTTAGTGCAGTCAATAGGGGTAGGGGTAGGTAAATTCTAAGGTCAAGGTGTAAATTTGTTCTGAAAGTTTTCGTCGAAAAGCAATGTTGTCTCGGAAGTTTAATTTTTGAGGTTTAATACTTTAAATGCCTCCCTAGAAGTTTCAAAACGTAGCAGTTTTGCCCGATGCCATTAAAACCCTAACATTTGACAATTAAAAAATTGACATTGATTGTTAATTTCTTAACTGTAAAAGGAAAAATTGCTCTATTTTAACACTTTTAAGGCAACATTGAACATAAAAAAGTTTCGGTGCAATATTTATCCTCAGCAAAAACTTCCGTTGCAAATTTGCACCTTAACTCTAAATTTTTTTGACTTTTCACCCTGTCTTTGGAATTTTTTTGAACACTGCTCTTGATTCAATTAAAATATTCGGGTTCAAAAATATTTTAGATATATGATATTAACATAGTTACTCTAACTTTGAACCCAAAATTTTAAACCCATTAGACAAGTTATGAAAAAAATTTGGGTCAAGGAGTTGTCTTCTCTACAATAAAACCCAACCCAGACAAATCAAATTAACTCATCTTTTTTAATAATATAATTCTCTTCTTTCGAAGATGAACTATGTGGATCGTTGGATAATAATATCAACCTTCTCGACATAAATATTTTCTCAAAAACAAAAATGCATAATTTTACTTTTGTTATAATATTTTTATGCCTAATGAATTATTTTAAATTATCATATAATTTAATTATTAATTTTTCAATTAAGTTACCTGGCTAGAAAGCAGGCCTAGCCCTCCTATCCAACTGTAATTCAAAGTAAAACATCTCCGTTTTTCTATCAGAATATTGAGAAGATGCGTCCCCTGTCTACCTTTATGACTGTATTTGGAGTGAAAAGTCATCAATAATTTTTTTGGGTTATGATGCAAATTCTGATCCAGAAATATTAAAAAAAATTCAATGTTACTTGAATTTTTTTTAGCTTCAATCACCTGAAAGATTAAAAACGTAGCAATATAATGTTGTCCCTGACTGTCAACAAAATTAATTGAGTGTTAACTCTTTAGTTTGACTGAAATAATACATAGTATTCTTACATGGCACTCATTAGTTATTACACCACCTTATCATATTCTATTTTAATTTTTAAGTGTTATACTGAGTGACATGTAAGAGTTCTATATGTATTATTTCAGTCAAACTAAAGAGTTAATAGTCAAAATTAACTTTATTCATGGTCAGGTCCAACATTGCTATGTTTTTAAATTTTCAGGGTGACATTAAATCCAAGAACTTTTAGGGAAACATTGACATTTTCTAAATACTTCTGAAGCGAATTTGCCTCTTAATCCTTTTTTTGAGACTTTGATACATTTGTGTCTATATATATATATATAATATTTTTATTCCAAATAAAAAGTTTTGTTTTAATTATATAGGCTTTAAATAGACTTTGAGCCTGTGTAAGCTTTGAAGTTATCAAAAAATTACATTTATGAAGGTTTTAATAAGTTCAAGATCTATTTATAGATTTTAATGATTACAATGTATCACTCTGGTTTTATTTATAAGTCTATTTTAATCAAATTCTACATACAAGGAGATGTAGTTACCTCAATGATTATGGGGGTAAATTTTCAACTTTACATTTATTTATGATTGAGCATTTTTTTTTTTTTTGGTTACCCACCCGGTTCGCCAAAGCTTTGCTTTGATTAGTCCGGATCCGACCCGGGTCGCGCACCTAGCTGTGGTGGGTGAGTCTCCCAGCGGGGATTTTCTGCATTCACAAGGCTCGAACTCGAGACCTTGCTTAAGCGACATAAGTCGCTTACCACTTGTGCCAACTCCCGTTGGTTATGATTGAGTATTTTTCAATTCTTTCTTCTCTCTCTATCTTCATGGGTACAATTAATATGGGTAAAATTGTCGCAATCTCATTTATTACATGAAATTGGACTTGTAAATATGACCAAATTTTTTAGTCAAAAGAAACTTATAAATAGGATCAGAGTGATAAGGTATTTTTAAAAGCCTTGAAAAGGCTTCAGGTCAAAATAAGTCTAAATTCAAACTCATACCTAAGCTTAGATTTGTATTGCAAACAATTATCAACAGGATTCGTGTCAATGGCAATCACGGGGCATCCTAGATGATATTCTAATTGCTCTTAAATCTGATTCCATAGCTTTTCAGTTACTTTTACTCCTCGTCAGGGGAATCAAATAGCAGTTTGGCTTGCTGTGTAACATCCCGTTTTCCAAAAGCAGTATAATTTTTTTTTTCATCAGAGTAGAGCATTTCAGCGGAAGAGTAACTGATATATAATTATAAAATGCCGTAAGTCTGGCTGGATACAACAACGGTACAATGACCGTGTGTTTCAAAAGTACATAATAACAAAAAGGAAGGCTTCCGTGCACAACAACATCCACACAACATATAAACCACACCCAACCAATGCACATGTATCGCTCCCAGCATGCGATATATCGCCCCAAGACTACGAGATGTATCGCTCCCAAAGATTATAGATGTATCGCTCCCACCTTACAGATATATCGCTCCCAAAGATGCATACGGTTATATTCTAACATAATATGCATTCCCACAACACACCACATATACACATACCATACTCACATCACATACACGCATACTATATGCATCGATTAGTGTTACAATGCGCGAACGTACATACTTAGTAAACCGAATGAATGGCCGGGTAAGTGTCTACCATGGGGCCTCACCGACTTATACGGCGACTTATGGCACACCCACGTAGACTAGCCTTGCCTTCGGCACCAAACTGTTCTAACATATTTGTATTCAATAAACATACCATAACAATACACATAGCACATATATGCATACCATAAACATAAGAGTTAATGTTACAGTACGCAGACGTACCTTCGTTGACGTTATACGGTATTTCTGGCGGAATACGGCACGACAAGTAGGTAAAAACGTAATCGGGATATCCTATCAACATAACAATGTACTTGTTAAGGATCTATCATTACGACGGACACTTTTAGTCAAAATGACTATTTTACCCCGACCCCTAATCGACGGAATTTCGCCATGATTCGTTACTTTGACCCTAATCTTTCAAAATTTCAACATAACTCCTACTCCAACATAATTTTCGAAATATAAATCATATTAATTAATGATTCACATCATAACAGGCATTTTGGTAAAAATTACCATTTTGCCCCTATTCCCCTAATCGGCGTAATTTCGCCAGGGCTTCGCTACCTTGACTCCGACTTTCCAAAATTTTGCCAGAACTCCGACCCCATCATGATTTTCGAAATTCATACTTAAAATAAAACTAAAGATCTATCTAGCATTACTACTAAAACTACTGAAAGAATTAAAGACTAAAGACCGAAAAAATTACCCAGAGCTTCGCTGCAGAATTCCCCGGACTCCTTCCTCCTCCAGAGCACCTCTCTCTAACTTCTCTCTAGGATAGCTCAACTAGAGAAAATGGTTTTGGTGTGAAGAATGCAAAGGGAGAACAAAAATTCACCGATTCCAAATATGTCCAGATAAATTCAAACTCATTTCCAAATGTTGAGTTAGAATTTATTTTCTTCGAATCTTTAAAATGTGACTATCTCGCATTTCTCCTATTTCGTCTTATTAGGAAAATGCTCTACCTACCTCTAATCAACTTCCTAAAAGGCTAATCAAGATAAAAATTCACTGATCAATATTTTACTCTGACATTGGAAAACCTTTTCCTGGTACTCTAGACAGGATCCGTTTCCTATAAATCTGATCACTATTCATTGTACTTGTTTATACAATTTTACACTTCAACTTGCAAGTTAAGGCACCATGATTTTTTTACCAACTCTTGTCCTTATTTCTTATTATTTTATTAATTTTCGTTTTGATTAATTATTTAATTAATTAATAATATATAAAATAATTATTTTATAATTATTTTATATAATTTTTTTACAAAATTTTCCTATTGGTCCATTCTTGTATTTAGGCTTAAAAATACCTAAACTCAACTATTCTTCTCCAAAATTTCCAATTAATTAGTAAACATGTTTTTACTAATTTTCAACTATTTTCCACTAATTTTTTTAGCTTTACATAATTATCCCTTAATTTCCCTTGCTTAAGCTTAAGTAATTAGCCAGAAATTACTTAATTACTTTATTATCATTAGTTGATAATTTTCTTAATTGGAATACCTCATTACCTCATAATTCTTGCATCGACATTTCTGTTTCCATGTGTTCTCGCTTTATTTTAGAATTTGTGAGGGCATTATGGTCATTACCATACTTTTGAGCATTCTTCCTCAATTTCTCCTAGTTTGTAATTTATCAAATTACCAAAATTAGAGATATACGCTCTCTCAATTTAAATAATTATTTCATTGCCCTTTAGGATTTTTCACCATTTTCCTAAGTTTTTTACTCCTCCCAGGGGTATTTTGGTCATTTTGGCACTTTGGCCCTTAAATTCCCTAATTCAAATTTCGGGGTATTACATGCTGTATCTACTAATAAGGAGGTGTGCCCTGTGGGGTGGATAGACATACCCTTACCTTCTTTGTCCCAGCTGCTGGAAGAAAATTGTCGGAGTATTAGGCATCATCGGGAACACGTCTCGGTCCTGCCCATAAACTTTGATCCTGACTGATCTGTGTGTCCCGCCATCCTTCTGGGTGGCTGCTATCTTTAATTGCTTTGTAGTTGGTTGTTTGTTTTTCTAGTTTTTTTCCCTGTTGTTTTGCTTTGTATTTGCTAGGCTTATTGCCTGAGTACCTCCTATTTGTTTCCTTGTATCGCTTTTTCTCCAGTTATCAATATATTCCTAGAGTTTGTTCAAAAAAAAGCTTAGATTTGTAGCTTTTCATTTGCCGGCTCTAGCCTATTTAGCTAAGGCTGACCTACTTTGGATTACCACAACCTTATACAACATTCTCTCGGTTAATATACTAATAAAGAATATCTACTGTTCGAGTCAAATGTGTCGCATGATTGTGAAAATATGATCAGTTTTGTTTGGGGGAGATTTGAGGCACCCACAACCTAGAAATTAATTACGGAATGATGTACAGTATCATATATAGAAACCGTCAGCATAATTAGCGCTAGATAGTAAATCTCCGGGCAAAGTAAGAAAAAAAGAAAAAAAGCACTATATAGCAAATCGATAATAATCAGATTTTGATCTTTCTTTGTATGAGAAAATTAAGATTCCAACGTAGCTACGTACGTACTTGATGAATGGGGTTAAATTGATCATACAGGAAGCGAATGAGGATGCTGGTTTTGCCCACCGACTGAAACTGACGTTTTCTTGGCAAGTAACACGTCAACAATTTTTCTAAAGTGCAACATCAGATGCAAGTGTATATGAAAATCAAATCTTCATAATTACTAATTAATATTAATTGCATGGTAATAAGTATGTAAAATGACTGATGCATGCTACTATATTTATTCACCCCTTCTTCCAAAGTTAATCTTAACATTTAAGTTACGGAAGAATTATATATACAGCAAATGAAGATGATATATCCCAAAAATTTATATAGTGAAAAACAATAATTAAGGGAGTAAGTAGTACCTTTAAACTTCCATTAAAGTCAGTTTTGGGGCTAGTTTAAAAAAAACATGGCTTTTAGTTCACGGGCTTTAGCTTTCCCCTTCCTCTGTGGAGACTTGCCTGTAGGCTCATTCATAGAAGTTGTTCATCCATAAACATGAATCCCAAGACAGAACAAGCCATTGTATGCCGTATGATTAAAGTCCTCATATGTATGATTCTGTTCATTATTAGTCATTAATTAATTACCTCTTATACACAAGGTCAGTTTTGTTCCCCACAAGAACAATAATTACATCACTACCATTTCAATCCAATATGATGTGTTTAAGAAAGTCTGCCGACCTACAAAAGAAAAATACAGAGTAGACAGAAAAACAATCCTTCAAGATAGTATTGTTAAATTTGTCAGGTGAGTTACAATTTTATATCACTTATGATAAAATAGATCTCATCGTTAAAATAAAAGTTATAAATTACCCACTATCAAGATCATTGCATTGACGACAAAATTAAAATCCATATATACTCTTATGAGGCATCATGAATATAATCCTTAACAACTAAACTAATTATATTATCCAAAACAATATCAATTTAAAATATAAACGAAATTAATATATATAGCAAGCTGCACAACTGCACCATAGTTTTTTTTTTTTTTTTTTTATATAAACAACAAACTTCCCTTTTTATAAGCTATAAACAATCTGACTTATGCATTTCATCAAAACATATTTACTTAAATGTGTCAATAAAATCAAAGTATCAGGTCAAAATATAAAATAAAATCAAAATACAGATATCGGAACCTTTGTACGTAACCTTTTTTCCTACACTATCAAACAGCATGCATCCAGTGCTTTTTCCAGAATATGTTACCATGTATTTGATCAATCAACTACTCCAGTTTCATGGATGGTCGCCCCTCCCAGCAAAAGCTTCCTCCTTAGAGACTTGAACCCGAGACCTAATGGGATCTAGTGGAGCCCTACACCGTTAGACCAATTCTATGGTAATAAATAAAACCTTTGTAACTTAATTACTCCCTCTAGTCTTTATTATAAGGAACCAACTAACAATTCTTACAAATCAATAAAAACAGTTAAACTCATTAAATTTGTCCTAAAATCTAACTAATTTTCAATATTACCCCTACTAATTGTACTAAACTCTAATATCATATTAATTATTACTCTCACCCACTATCCTTATTAGTTATAGGCATACATAGAAAAGAATATTTAATGCTCTTTGGAAATAATAAAGTGTCTTATAAAAAGAACCAAATACAACACTTGTTAGTTGATATCTTATAATAAAGACCAGATGGAGTACTATACAAAAAACTAAGTGAAATAATAGGTAAAAAAAATATTGATATCTTATCAAAAGTATAAGAGGGAAAATGACAGAAAAAGAACTTTAAAATTGCTAAATCTCAAATTTGGTTTGTTACCTTGATAAAGGAATTACGAAACTTGATAAGCAATTCACAACTCATTTTTTAGGAAATACCTTATTTAGAATTTTGCAATTTCAATTTTTTTTCCTGTAAGTTTCCCATAATAAAATATGATAGATAATGTGTACTATTTTTTTTTTGTATGGTAAAGAGGGAGAATATATTTCTTATATACATGGGACATCATTCCGGGTAGAGGACGACGGAAAAAGAAGAATAAGCAGGGCAACGCAACTTTTTTACAAATTCTGTTGGAAATACATCTAAATATAGGAGAAGCTGGTTTGGTATGTTTTTTTTTAGGGGCCAAACTTACAATAAAATAAGAACTTTTGGAATTTAATTGTGGCGAGAAAATAACTTCATAAATGAGTTGCGAAATGATTAAGTTTGGAATAGTGTTGGTATAGGGTCCTTGCTGTGGTCCTAAGCAAGAAAGGTATATTGCACCATTTAGGGCAATACCTTTATACACACAGGACCATTATGTCAGCTTCATATTTGGTATTTGTTCTGACCCATTTAAGTTTTCGTGTCTGCGTCAGGCTATGAGAATCCAAGATGACTCATTAATTATCTCCCACTATATATGTTTTTCATTTTGTTAAATTTCAAATTAGTAATTAACCATTCATTTTGATCTGATATCTTTTATGGGTGGCTAGCAGGATCTGATTAGTAAAGCAAAACTTGTGATTAATTAAGCAGAGACTTTAATTAAAAGATGCTTTATGTGACCCCAAAAAATCATAACCATTGGTCCTTTTACGGTGGCTTCCACAATATGGGTTGGGTAGTTGAGAAGCATGAGATTTCATCTTTATTTATCTTTCCAAATTTCCATCATTAGTCCTAATCACCTCGATAATCTATCTTAATCAACCTCCCTTTTGAATCATCTCTCTATATTCCTACTATTACCCGCCAAGTTTAATTTATTTTCTAGTACACAGTAAAATATATACTACGTACTACTAAGCAAACCCCACCCAATAAATATGGTGTCTGCATTGTATATTACAAGTCAACCTGCGGATGTTTTTATGAATATTGCTTGACAGTTAAAAAAAGAAAATAAAAGAATATAACTGGTTATAATTTGTAATAGTAATAACATATAATAATTTTGTGTATATATAGATGTGTCTGTGTTAAAGTTATGGAATTAAAGGCTTTAATTTCTTTCAATATTTATTTAAAGCGAGAACGGTAGAAACTTAATACGCGAGCGCAATTGTCATGCATCTGGCCTTTTTACAAGTGAAATTTAAATAGATTAAATTTGCGAGCTTAATTACTTATCTGAATTCGCACACATCTATCGCATATACTGGTTTAATTAAGCTGTCTATGAAAGTAAAATTGCTAATAGCCTCATTTACTTTAACTCGTGTACAGTCTTTTAGTTTACATGTGTGTGTGTTTGGGTGTGTCCAAAGTGGAAAGTCAGAGAATTGGTCAAATTTGAGTGTGCCTGGTCAAGGAGGGAGAGATGTGGAAAAAAATTCAAAAGTGTCTTAATGTGGTAGATTGGCAAGAAGAAAAATGCTTAATGATTCTGTGTCATGTTTTTAATTATGATGCTGCTGAATGCTGATTATTCCAATCAAATTGGCAAAAGAATGCTGATAAAAAACTTAGTGGAAAATTTGTTCTCCAATATCGAAAGAGAAGATAAAAAACATTATACTTCCTTTGAAATATTTAAAAAAAAAATGGGGAAAGAAATAATAGAATACAAGGCTAGGCTGCTATAGCCTAAAAGTTTTCACATTGACCAATCATAATCTTATATTATGATTAATTCTAAACCTGGACAATTAAAGATGACCTTTTCTTCTGACTGAAATAGGTGAAGATACAGGGCTGTAATAGTGAATAAACAAATTATAACAGCTGAATTAAAGACGCCTTGTTTACCATGCAACATCCAAAAAAAAAAATTGAAAATAACTGACGAAGCTCCAATAACACACATTAAAAACAGCAAAGTATGCTCACTTCCTAATGAATTTGCTCCAATGAATTCTCCATAGAAAACTTGTTAATTACTTGTGCATACAGATTTATCAAACCTAATGAATTTTATCCTTATTATTCTAGTCAACAGAGCAAAGTATATTAGTTATGGTGATCCCATCACTTCCTTAATATACCATTCTATGATCACAATATGCTCATCGTTATTACTTGAAAGCGATACATCGACTTAAAGTTTGATTACTTCTTCCATTTATTAATTAATCATTCTCATCAACAATTTCGTTTTAATTAAGCAAACCAATTAGTAATAAGGTCCTTTTATATTGGTACAGAACAAACATGTCACGGGTACACTATCTACGTGTATTCACAAATCCTAATTTTAGACGCAAAAGGAAGGGTGCTGATTTTGTCCTATTGCAAAGTTAACTATACATGTTTTCAGGCCAAGTGTTATAGATCAGACAAAGTGTTAATGTTTTCGTATCAGTGTTTCCCACAAAATTGCCTTTACGTACCATCATGTTAGGAGGGCCACTAGTTGTATGTGTACCCATTAAACCCAGCTTAGCTTGCATCGTTCACTTCTTTCTAAATAGAATTAACCTAATTTAGTTTTAGTTGTCTAGTCAATTTGGCCCATTCAGACCCATCACTATTTTAATTGAACCCATCACAATATTAATTGAAGGGTTTCCAGATAATACATAAGTGAATCCTTTTTTTTTTTGGTATTACTTTCTGATAAATTCAATTAGCAATTGGTTGTTATCATGCACTCACCTAGAAATGAAGCGAACAAAAATCCTTTGTGATTATCAGAAGTAAAAGCACGCTTAAAAAAGAGGCTGTAAACTGTTCATATATATAATCGTATTGACAAGATCTATCGAGTTTTCCTTTTATAAATACACATATACTAGGGTTAGGGCTTCGCAAAACCATCACAAAGTGAAAACTGAGAGAAGCTGTACCCACTTCAACCCCTTCTCTCTCTCTCTCTCGCCCCCCCCCTATTCCGTTTTTTCTTTCTGATTAAAAGAACTTTGACATGTATATATAAGTAGAATTTGGAGGGATTGAAAGAAAGAGAAGATTATATTAGTAGAGAAGAAATCGAGTGTTAGGTCAGGTTTAGAATTATGAAGCGTCAAGTATTAGTAGTGAGAAAAACTGAAGGTGGAAGAGGTTCAATAAGCAGGAGTACTAGTGTTAGGTATGGAGTGTGTCAGAGGAATCATGCGGCAAATTCCGGCGGATACGCTGTTGACGGTTGCCGGGAATTCATAGCCTCCGGGGAGGAAGCAAATGCTGCTCTTACATGTGCTGCCTGTGGATGCCACAGAAACTTCCACAAGAGATTGGTAGACACTTCTTCTACTATTGATGAGTCCTCTTCACTTCCTTCAAATTAATTATTGATGGGTTTAATTTGATAGAGTGCCCTAAAACTTTTGGGGCTTCCTGCCATATTATATAATATTTGATTTGATTTGCATATATGCTTGATTACATATGTGGTTTCGAGATGTATATTTATCTCCGTAATTGATGAAGGAGAAAATCCAAGGTCAGAGACATTCGTTTCCGTATGAGCTAGGCGTGCAAGAGAGATTACTGATACGGATTGATCCATCTACTTCTACTTCATTAATTGGGATGATTGGAAACAGTTTTCGTCTAGTACGTTATGTTAATTGTGAATCTTGTTTTCAACCTTAGTTATGTAATAAGTTTAAGAGTTATCTGTTCTGGATTTGCTAAAATTAGCTTGTGGAGGCGAAGCAGTTCTGGGCAAGAATATTGAGGATATCAAGTTGATTCATGATTGAATGCAATATATTTTATTTTTATATTCTGTGTTACGACTGTGTCATTTTTATGGGATGATGTTGATCGATTCTTGATTTAATTCTATAGCAGATTCTTAATTTTAGGAAGCAACTTCCACTATAACAACCTCCACTTGATGACTTGCCTGTGGGCTCCAATATTATTTTTATTGAGTTAAGCCAAGCCTTTTAGGGTTTAATTAGCAAAACCTCCTGCACGGATTTCATTAATTATCACTCATTATTATTTTACTATGTCATGCATACTAGCGAGTTGACAATAACTTGCATATAAATAATAATAATAATCAAAGCTATAGTGTTTTTTATTTGATTACACTCTAGACTTCAAATGTAAATAACGTGTTTTTGTTTCTCTCTCCCAATAAAAGCGTTTTTTGAAATTCAAACTTTTATTATCCTTCTTATAAAGATGAGAGTATGAGACCACTTACTACTTCAACCCACAACCCACAGCTTGTTAATCTTTAGCCTTTAATTTTTTAAGACCTTTTGTAAATATAAAGTGCGTTCTGGATAAGCCAACTTAATATGTCAACCACTATTTTCAAATATTTCTTTAACAAGCACTCTCTTTTTCTCTCTCTGCTTATTAAGGCACTAAGTGGTTTTAGTATGTTCCCAAATAACGCAATCTAGTTGTTGATGTTTGAGATCAATCAACAGTAGAAATGTCTAATCATGTTGGTTGTTGGAATAAAGCCACGTCCCTATACCTCTTGCTTAATAATAAATTAAAGTTGATTCGGACTATAATTAATAACTCAAGCTCAATGGGAAAAAGATCGGATTATCTCTAATGATAGGTCAACTCAATTGATTACCAGAACTAATCAAATTTAATCAGACACATTAAGGTTATTCTAAGCTACCTAGCTTGGATATATGTGAGTTCCTATAACATGAAGGAGGGTTATATCTATAAACACTAATTAAAATGAATGCATTAATTTAAAGCTCTATGCATCAACATGTGAGTACAGAAGAAATGTAAAGATCACATTGAGATAAATTCGAAGCCAACATACATACCTTTGAATATCCATATAGCAATGCAACTACTCATGAAAGTCACAAACTTCGATATATTTATCGCACAACAAATAGAATATATAAACATGGTAAGGCAGATATTTATGAATGACACTTGATCAGGGTGGTCTATACAGATAGTAGTGTTTAATATAGAGAAGATAGGAAAAGGAACATGGTTGAGGAGGTCCAAAGATATTTTGAGGTGCCAAGATATTTTTCCACGTGATGTAAGCAAAAGCAAAAAGCTAAGGGAAGATCGATGTTAGGCCTTAGATGGAGCTAAGGATGAACGAATTTTCAGGTATATGTTATAAGCGAATCAGGTAAATGTCAATTCCCAAATACAATACATAAGCAAAACAAATGTCCCCAACTTGTATTATTGTGAATTGAATCCCAGTACTTTGATTTAAAAAAAAGAAGAAGAAGAAGAATTGAATCCCAGTATATGCCTCGTTTCACTATCTTTTTCGTTTAATGAGATCAGTCTTTTGTCCCCTGAAAAAATATCAACGAGCAGATACTAAATTCATCAACAAGATCAACTCATTTATTGTCGTCTCTTTTTTGTTTACATTAGTAGAAATTCTGTGAAAAATATGGTTAAAAAATTGAGGTTTGACCCCTCGTCTTTAGGTTTAACTAGCAAAGGAGTTGACACTCTTACTAAAAGGAAGGGGTTCGATCCTCGAGTTGGTCAAGGCGCTGGGGGAAGCATTCTAGTTCCTGGGTACCTAGGTAAACATTTGAAGGTAATAGATAGCTTGCCCTGCCCTACATTGGTATCACCTAGAAGAAAATGAGATTTCACTCTGCCCTTGGATCGTGAGTGAGCCCAACTCTTTTCCTAAAATTTATGTGTCAAAAAAAAAAATATTGAGGTTTGTATACATTTATACACTAACCTGAGTCTTGGGGACCAATTTCAATGACACACACACATATCATGCTTGTAGTTCATTGTTATATTTGATGCTCAACATTAAATTTCCATATGTAAAATTCCCATTTCTTAGACTACGAAATCGAAATAATCCCGATGAAATGAAAATATAAAATCTATAAATAGTTGCACTATTCACTATTTATAGTGGCTAATTTCTCATACTTTAAGCTAATAATTAGAAGACATTTATAGTTTTACATTACAAGATCTATCTTTCTTAGCCTTACACAAAATAAAATGACAACTTATTATGTACTCTATAATGATACGATATGAGAAGATATTTTATTGCCCTACCTTATCTCATCTGCCTCATTTTCATTTACTCCCTTCCGTCCTTGGTATAAGGACTTATAAACTACCTTACATCTAATGTTTTAAAATTTAAAATTTATTTTTTGATGAAATCAAAAGATTGCGTAGTTAATTTGGAAATATCAAAATAAATTATATGTGAGGGAAAAGTAATATTTTAGTTGAAATATTTTAGATTAAAATTTATAGGAAAGGGTATATATAACATAAACTGCAAGAGTAAGTAATTAATATATATCACCTCTTATCCTTATAATATAAGAGCTAGTTTAGAATTGGATTTGACCCTAACTATAATATCTCATTCCACTTTATCCCTTAAATTTATAATTATATTTTTCTCAAATTATCCCCTTTGATTGTACACATTTAAGGAGTTTCTATATCTAACATAGTCATGATGAAAAATAGTATTTAGGAAAAACCAATCTATATTTGTTACAAATAACTAACATAATTAATTTTCATAATCTATCTACATTAGTCAACTAACTCTAAGTTTAATGACTAGAGGTAGTGCATTATATATTATGATGTTTAAAGCATCAATTCGTTTTGGATTTAAACATAGATTTCATAATGTTTAGTTGTTTTTTGCTCGAACATAATGTTTAGTTGTTGCTGTGGTAAATACTACTACCTCTGGGTCTTAGTATAAGATCCAAGTGATTTTTTTCTTAAAAATTTAAAAAACTAAATAAATTACTTAATCTTATATATCATATTGTGTATATGATTAAACTATATATCATTAGTTTGGAAAAAAATAATAAATATAAATATTTTATAAAATAATTTAATTAACTTCATTAATCTTTCAAAAAAAATTAATTGGGTTTTATATTCATGACTGGTAGTATTAGTTATTTGAATACTGAAACGTGCTGGAAGATCTTCAATTTCTTCGCCAAGGTTCTGCGTTGTATGATTAATCTAGAACTAGCGGATCCGGATTCTATCAGAAGCGGAACCCTCAGTATCCCTCAGTATCTTTCGATTTTATCCGTCCAAAAATTGATCCAAGGGTGCAGATATATTTTTTAAAAAACCGCGCGCGGTTTTTTTTACCTCATTGAGATTTGAGCTTTTCAATTTCTCTCTCTAATGGACAGTGATGATGGAATACTGAGAGATTCTGAGAGTCTACTTTCTCAGGAAATCCGGTTCGAGGTGCGAATATTATTGGGGTGGTCCATTCAGGGTTGGCTTTGGTGCTTAATATGGTACGGCAATTTTAGTGGCCACATATATATTAATGCTTTTGATGGTTGCGTTGAAGGATTTATATTTCATGTCTCTCTTGTAACTCACGTGATAGACGGGTCCCACTGCCTGTTTTATACTACTCCGTATCTTCATAAAAAATCTCGTTTAATAATTAAAGGGTTAAAGTGTAAATTTGTCAATCAACTATTACCTGAAAAGCATCTTACACAAAAAACAATTGAGGGGATCAAAATTACCAATTAACAATTAAAAAGTGAAAAAAAAAACACCAAATAACTATTTAAAAAAACAACTATCACAATTAAGTTAAAATATGAGGCACTGGCGTAAGACGGTGGCGGAGACTTTGGAGAAAAGAGCGGTTAAGCTTTCTTGTTGGATAAGGCAAAACACCAATAGAGATAGGACCCGTGGGAGCAGGCGTTGTGGCAGCAACGGGTGCTGCTTGTGGCATCGGAGGGATGGAACCAGGGTGCAAGGCGTGTGCCAGTTCAAAGCTGTGTGGACTGCTGGATGAGTTCAAGAGGGTGAGTGGAACACCCAACAACAATGGAAGCTTTGGAGAAGCTGACGTTGCCGACACTGTGACAGTCAATGGAAGACGAAGACACCAAGACAGTGACGGTGTAATAGTTCGTTGGCGAATTTTCACCAAATTAAATTGTGCTTTTTTTTCACTTTTTAATTGTTGATTGGTAATGTTGGTCTCCTCAATTGTTTTTTTTTTGTGCCAGATGCTCCTCGGATAATAGTTGATTGGAAAATCTGCACCTTAACCCATAATTAAACTACAAAGGAGATCATATATTAAAGAAAGTAAAGTAGTACTAGAATTCGATAATTGTGTTTTTAATAATTTAAATGGAATTATAAATTTTTTTTTGGGGCATGAGATTTATAAATTATAGCTAGAGTGTTGGAATATATATTAAAATGAAGATATGTGTTTATTGGAAAGTCATATCCTTATAAATTAAGCAATTTATGTGAAGGGTTGAGCAGGGAATTATAACATTATAGACTACCAAGTTCATGTCATTTTAGTTTCTAAAGACATTTATGAAAAAGGTATGGTAACTACTACTTGGTGGAAGGTTGTATTGGCTTTTAAGAAAACCTACATATTATAAAGGTGTAACTTCATGCAAGAGTTGTTTTAAAATAAATATTTATTGGTTATTGAAATTACGTTGGTTCATGAGGTTCATAAATCTAACATGTGATTATGACTTTTAATTGAAAAGGTGTTGCGTCAAGAGATGTCACTTCAAGGCATTATTTCATAGTTTTATAAATACCTTGCACCATTACTTTATTTGTGGAAAAAAGACAATACAACTTTAGAAATAACAGAACAACAAGAGATCAAATTCATTGACTTTATCATTGAATGCACACAAAGATAAAGTCAAATTATCACTTTGTAAAAGTCATTGTTGTCTTGGCTTGAGTGTATGGAGTGCAATCCATACTCAATGGTCTTCATTGTATCCTGCAGGAAATTCACCTGTCAATCCAACTTACACCTTATAAAATAGGTATAGGTTGGAACGAATTAAGCTTAAAGGAAAGTATTGTCCACGCCTTAAAGACATTGAACACTACTTTCTTACTCATCTTTTCTTCTTGTACTCCTCAGACATCCAACACCTCCAATAATCTTTAGACTTAGGGTGTGCATGGTAACGCTCCCAGAATGAGTTTTTCCTTAATTTCTATTCCCAGGAACAAAATTGGATAGGAATTTTGTTTGGTAAATTCGGTTTTTTTTCTTGTTCCCGGGATGAACCAGTTTCTTTTTTGTGCTAGGGAATAAAAAAAAGAAGCAGAAAATTTCTGCTTCTCTATTCCAGGGCACAAAGCCAAAATCTATTTTTCTCTTTCTCTCTTCCCCTTCTCTCGATCGTGACATTGACGAAACGCAGAAATTCCAATCATCTTAAGCGACGGATCAACTACCTTCCCCACCGCCGCCGCTGCCGCCCCCACCCCCATCACACCGCCGCCACCACGACCACGACCACCGCCACCCCACCCCCATTGCAACGCCACCACCACGACCGCCGCCACCACCCCCACCACCACCGCCACCACCACCGCTACCACCACAACCACCGCCACCACAACCACTGCCACCACCACCACCTCATAAATAATTTTTTGAATATAAAAATTACATAAATAAAAATAAAATGTGTTAACAAACGTAATTCTGATTCTCTGAGTAAAAATAAATTGAGTTAACAAACGTAATTCTGATTCTCAGAACTTTTCCAAGGCACAGAATCAAAAAAAACTGTTTCATCTCAGAATCAGTGCTGGAGAACAGAATGGTTCCCATGCACACCCTTAAATTCATGAATCCAAATGTCATCTTTGAGGGAGTGGACTACAAATTTGTCGAGTTAGAAATATTTGATAGCGGTAACTTTCTAAGACGACACCGAGTTTGCTTGCTTGAAAAAATGAATGGTTTAATCCTAAATTGTTCTTCATGTTCATCATGTTCTTCATTTTTGGGTTTTCGAATTTCTCAGCTATGCTTGGCTAGACTTCTGTAATCGATCCATGAACTAAGGATTCTCGTTTCCATCCAGAGGACACGGTCCAAATGGTAACTGAACTCTTTTCTATTCATTTTATCGAATTCGATTTCTGGAAATAGTTCGAATATTAGATTTAATATTCGGGTTGGTTTATTCCAAGGACTGAGTTAGGATTAGGTTTAAAGTATTACTGTGTGATAGCACAGTGAGACGCCACTGTTCGAACAAATGCTAGGTGATCGCCTAGTCAAGGAATTATCTGAACGAATGCAGAGATTTCGATTCGTCCAAAACCAATCGTGAGTTTCGTTCATTACAATGTTTTCATCCAATGATGGAATGGAAGTTCTGGAATCCCGTTCATGGATTGATTAATCTTTATCTGTTTATTTCGTTTCTGTTTCTGTTTGCTTGCGTTTTTATTCTGTTTGAACCAAAAACCCCCCATTTTTACTGTTTCTTTTTCGTTGTTATTGTTCAATCAAAGCCACTGCAAAATTCGTTGGGAAACGATCCAGGTTCCCTATTACTGCAAATCTTTTATTGAATCTGGTTATTTTGAGAGACACGGCAAATCTCTTTTAGTTAGTACCAAATAAAAGTTGTCCTGTGTGACAACACGAATATTCAAAAGTGAATGGATGCTTGATGTATGTTATGAAATGTACAAGACTCGACATAGCATATGCTGTGAAAAGATTAAGTTGATACACAAGCAATCCAAGCATGACACACCGGCATGTTGTGGAAAGAATTCTAAATTACCTTAAAGGAACAACTTACTATAGTTTGACCTATAGTAGTAATCTTTTAATTTTGCAAGGATATATAAATGCTAGTTGGATAACTTACTCATAAGAGGATCATGCATCCACAAGTGAATGAGTCTACACCCTTGATGGGGGTGCTATTTCATGGGAGTCAAAGAAATAGACCTGTATAGCATATTCTGCTATGAACTTTAAGTTTATAGCATTCGTGGCAAGTGGCAAGAAAGCATAATGGTTACTTGAAATTCTTATATGGTCCAAGCCAATGGCACTAATATCCATACATTGTAATAGTTAATCTGCTCTTACAAGGGCTTGTATCCATGTTTATAATAGAAAGTCGTGACATATTGGCCTAAGACATAACTATATGAAAGATTTGATTTTGAAAGGAGTAATTTTCATTAGTTATATAAGATTTGAATTAAATCTTGCAGATCCTTTGACAAAGGATCTGATAAGGGATTTTGTGTTAAAAACATCAAAAGGGATGGGATTGAAGCTCTTTAAATTTTGATCACCAATAGTAGAAACCTAACTCACACTTTCATATTAAGTCTTGAGTTCAATGGTGAAAGTATGGTATAATCAAGAGTGATTGCAAGTGCTTGACTTTTAATACATCCCATGTTGGAAAGTACTTGGCAACTATGAAAATAGAAGGGGGTAGGTTGAGCCTTAAATTGGCTCTTAATGAACATATAAGCATATATTTGCTAGAGCATTTATCACGCTGATGCGCATGACGGATCGAGTCTACTTATATGAGATTTAAGTGAAGCTGCTTCTAAGAGTCCAAAGGCTTGACTCTGGAAAGTTCTCATGAAAAGGATACGGCCGGGCACAAGGCCACAAATGAGTGTGTCATTTAAAGTGACATACAATAGCCCGAGATCCCATGCGTAATTCATGCACACTTGTTCATTTGAGATAACTGGTTCAAAGCTTAGTCTACCATATTATTTTGGATAGGTGAACTCATGTCTTACTTAGGTAAAAGTTCAAATACATGAGATACCTATATTGACAACATGAGATTTTCGAAGTGATAAGAGTTTGCGATCATTTTAAAATGGTGGGGGATTTTTAGAATATTTTAAGATGAAGAAATGTGTTTGTTAAAAAGTCATGTCCTTTTAAATTAAGGAATTTATGTGAAGGGTTGTGTAAAGAGTTATAACACTAAAGGCTACCAAGGTTATGTCCATTTAGTTTCTAAATACATTTATAAAAATGTGTGGTAACTACTACTTGGTGGAATTTATGTGAAGGGTTATGTTGGTTTAAAAATAAAATTTTAAAAAAAAAAAAAAACCTACATACTAAGGTGTAACCCTTCATATGGAAGAGTTATTCTAAAATAAACATTAATTGGTTATTGAATTTACATTGGCTCATGAGTGTTCATGAATCTAACATGTGGTTATAATTTTTAATTGAAGAAGTGTTGATTCAAGGGGCACCACTTCATAGTCTATAAATGTCCTACACCATCACCTCATTTGCAAAAAAAAACAATACAACTTTTAAAATCACACAATACAAGAGATTAAACTCACTGCATTTATCCTTGAATGCACACAAAGATAATGTCAGATTATCACTTTGTAAAAGTCATTGTTGTCTTAGCTTTAGTGTTGGAAGTGCAATCCATATTCGAGGGGTCTTCGTTGTCAATCACATCTTTAAGACCATATGTATTACTTTCTTTATCTTTTTTTTCTTGTATTTCTCATAGATCCAACCACTACTATAAAAATTGGATATTACTACCCTAAAAAACGTCCTTATTTAGAAATAGGACGTCCAAAGTGAAGGCGGTGGCATTCTTGTAATTATATTTAAGGAAGTTGAGCCTTCAGCGTCCAGAATAAGAAATCAGGACTCCTTAAATTGATTTTTGGCGTCCTGATTTGTTTTCAGGACGTCTAAAATTGTTTCACGCCATAAAAAATATGAGAAATATTTGTTTGGCGCCATAATATTTAATTTTTTTTCAATAAAATTCATTTATGGCGACCTACATAAATTTCAGGACGTCTTTAATGTGTCAATTCTTCGCTCCCTGAATTTTTCGTTTGGCGCCAAGGATTTTCTTTTAATATTAATTAGAAAATTTAATAATATTGGCGACTGAATCAAAATCGTGTCGCCTATATTTTATAAATGGCGACACGATTCGATTCAGTCGCCATTTTTAAATATAGGCGACTGAATCGAATCAGTCGCCATTTATAAAATATAGGCGACCCGATTCTCATTCAGTCGCCAAAATTGAATATAGGCGACTGAAAGATGATTCAGTCGCCTATAGTCAATTTTTTAGGTTAATAAACTCGCGCCTCTTCATTTTCCCTCACACACTCATACTCCGACGAGGCTGCGAAATCCTCTCGACTCACTCTCGTTCCGCTCTTCGTCGCTTTCCTTGCCGTACGTCTCCGCCGTCGCTCCTTCGTCTCCGCCGTCGTCACCGATCGATCACAAGACTCTCTCGCTCACTCCGCCTCTTTCGCCGATCGAAGAGACCCACCAAACCCAAGTAAGCTTGTTCGGATGTTACTCTTAAGTTCTTTGATTCCTAATAACCCATTTTAATCGTTAATGCTTCTTGCTTATAGATTGGATTTTTGCTTCTGATTAGGATTCCTGCCTCTCACTCGCTCACTCCACCTCCTTCCCGATCAAAACCTGCGAAACTAAGTAAGCTTGTTCGTTCTTCTTGTTCTTTGATTCCAAACCCCATTTAATTGGTAATGTACTTCTTGCTAATTAAAAAGAATACAATTTGGAACTGCTCTTATTTGTAGATTTTTATTCAAGTAAATTTGGTGGCCAACTAAATTGTCTAAAGCTTCATTAAATTGGTCATGTCACACTGATTGGTTGTAGTAGTTGATTTTGAAGGATTATAGGAGTATTTTGTGATTAGATAGTGGTTTAGTTTTGGTTGTTCTTATGCCTCCGGTCATTCATTGATTCTCTCGTTAGATGTGCTTTGTGTTACTCTTCCCTATCGAACTTCTATATTCATCGTAATCTCTTGGAGTCTCGCTTTATGATTAAGGCCCCAATGTCCTTAAAGGTAATACTTTGATAGCAATTAATTCAATGCAAAACACTTCTAGCTTTAATCATTGTAAAAAGCACGTTTACTTTAAGTAAACATTGACTCTATGACTCTATGGTTTCTTTATCTTACATAATTGATAAATTGTTTAGTGAAATTGGTTTAGTTAGTAAGTTTAGGGTTATTAAGCTGAAATTGGTTGTTATTGAAATTTTGGGATGTCTTACTTTTAAGGGGAAATGCTGCTGAAATTTACTTAAAAGAAAACATGTCGTTCTTGAAATTGACATGAACTTGACTGTTGTTGGAAATGTTAGGTTGTAATAAAATGGGTCATAGTTGGATGAATGCATTGAGAACTAGTGAAGAATATGAGAATGGGGTGGAAGAGTTTATTGAATTTGCTAGAAGGAATGTGGCCACAAAAATGGGATGTATTATTGTCCATGTGTTAATTGTTTAAATGGGAGTCGAAGGGTTATTGCCGATATAAGGGACCACCTACTTTGTGATGGAATACACCTTCGATACACAACGTGGATATGGCATGGTGAGGAAGTAAGTACCGGTGCGTCCCATGCAAATGAAGTTGAGGTAGATGATGATGATGGAATGGAGAAAATGATTAATGATGTTGAGGCGAATCTTTTGCACAATCGGGTGAATATGAAAGCGTGCGGAGTGATGCGAGACACCTTTGTTCCCTGGGTGTACTAAGTATACACGGTTGATCGCAACCTTACATTTGGTCAACTTAAAGGCAACTTGTGGGTGGACCGATAGCGCTTTCACGTCGCTGCTTGAATTGTTGTGTGATATGTTGCCAGATGATAATATACTTCCAAATCGTATGTATGAGGCCAAGAAAATCTTGTCTACGATGGGTATGGAGTATAAAAAGATACACAGTTGCCCTAATGACTGCATATTGTACAGAAACGAGTACGAAGGCCTCGATAATTGTCCGAAGTGTAAAACTTCACGATACAAAGTGAAGAAAGTTAGTGTTTCGAGGAGAGCGGACAACAAAAAGGCAACCTTTGAAGGCATTGTGGTATCTTCCACTAATTCCACGGTTTAAGCGTCTGTTTACTAGTGAAGCAACGGCGAAGAAGTTGAGATGGCATTCGATGAGAGAATATCCGATGGAAAATATCTTCGGCACCGGTGACTCTCCGCAATGGAAGAAAATAGACGAAATGTTCCCTCAATTTGGCGGTGAGCCAAGAAACCTTGGTGAGGCTTTGTACGATGGCTTCAATCCGTATCGAACTCTTAGCAGCACCCATAGTGCATGGCCGGTTCTCCTTGTAATGTACAACTTACCTCCCGGCTATGTATGAAACGCAAGTATGTGATGCTTTCTATGATGATTTCGGACCAAAACAACCGGGAACAATATCGATGTGTACTTGGCGCCTTTGGTTGAGGATTTGAAGAAGTTGTGGGAGGAAGGCGTAGATGTGTTTGATGCATATAAGAAGGAGCACTTCAAGTTGCGTGCAATGATTTTTACCACGATAAAAGACTTTCCCGCATACGGAAATTTGTCGTGGTACAGTGTGAAGGGGCATAAAGCATGTCCAATATGTGAAGCGACACAAACTTCCATCAACTAAAGCACGGAAAAAAACGGTCTACCTCGACCACAGGAGGTTTCTTCATCGGTTCCACCCATATCGTAAGTTAAGAAAGCGTTTTAACGGCTTACGGAGCGAATACGGCTCCAAAGGCGTTAACCGGAGAGGACGTTTATAGTCGGGTGAAACATATCAACGTCATATTGGGTAGCGGCAAAGGAAGGCGAGTGAGAAGAATATATGGAAGAAGAGATCAATTTTCTTTGATCTTCCATATTGGCGTAGTCTTGATGTGAGACACAGTCTTGATGTGATGCATGTGGAGAAAACGTTTGTGATAGCCTTGTCAGTACTCTTTTGCACATACCTGGGAAGACTAAGGATGGAATTAGTGCGAGACTAGATCTGGTTGACATGGGAATAAGAGAAAGGTTACATCCACGAGTAATGGAAGATGGTAAGAGGGCATACATGGAGCCAGCAACTCATACACTATCAAAAGCGGAGAAGAAAAGTTTGTGTGGATGTCTATATGACATTAAGGTGCCACAAGGATATTCTTCTAATTTGAGAAAGTGTGTCTCAATGAACGATTTGAAGTTAGTGGGAATGAAGTCCCATGATTATCATGTGTTGATGCAACAACTACTACCAATAGCTATAAGAGGCATTATGAAAGATGAAGTTCGATCCACTATAACAAGATTGAGTATTTTCTTCAATGCTATCTGCAACAAAGTCATTGACATTGAAAAGTTGGATGAATTGGAGAATGAGGGTTATATTATTTTGTCCCAACTAGAGATGCATTTCCCTCCTGCCTTTTTTGATATCATGGTGCACTTGATAGTGCACTTGGTAAGGAGGTAAGACTGTGCGGTCCAGTTTACCTAAGGTGGATGTACCCTTTCGAGCGATACATGAAGATCTTAAAAGGGTATTCTAAAAACCCTTATCGGCGGAAGCCTCAATAGTTGAGAGATATGTAGTTGAAGAGGCTATGGAGTTCGCAAAGATTATCTATCGGGGCCGACGATACAATCTCGGCATGACGAGGGATAAGCGAGGGAACTCGAGGAATCAAACCGAAGAATAAGCCTCGTGAAGAGGTGTTGCAAGCACACCTGTACATCATGAATAATACGGAAGAAGTTCAACCATACATTGATGAACACGAAAGAGTTTGAAGAATATGAATCCAAGGAAGAGTGACATGCGGATAGCGAATGAGCAAAAGAAGACGTTCATAAAGTGGTTCAGTGAGAAGGTATTGCACGAGACCGGAGTGTCAGATACAATCGAGTGGTTAGCCTGGGGCCTTCTTTTCGGTCATCACTTGGAGCGGTTACGATGTCAACGGATATTCTTTCTACACAAAAGACCAAGATGACGAAGTCTTTGTGCAAAATAGTGGGGTGATGGTTGAAGCCGAATCCATGCACTTTTCGAGTTCGAAAGACAAAAACCCGGTGGTAGCATCAATGGCCTATTATGGAGTGATCGAAGAAATATGGGAGATCAACTACGGCAAGTTCAAAGTTGCTTTATTGAAATGTAAGTGGGTTAGCAATAATCTTTGTTGTAATAGATCCTAAATTTGGATTTGTCTCGGTTGATCTTCAAAGACTTGGTCATAGAGATGAGCCATTCATTTTAGCAAGTCGGGCGAAACAAGTGTTTTATGTTACGAGACCACGCAAATAAAAGAATGTCCATTGTACTTCAAAGTAAAACAGAAGTATGGTGAAGAATCCTTGAACCTTGACGATACACTCCCTTTCACAACAAATCCACCTACAACACGTGAAGTAGAATTGATAGATGATGAAGAATATGCTGCAAGAAAGGATCATTGTGAAGGAATATGGGACACCATGTAAAGTAAGATCTTCAATTACAAAATGATTTGTTTAACTACTATGTTCTTTTTGTGGTCGTTTAACATGTTGGTTCATTTTATTAATCTGTTTATTATTTAAAAACCTATCTAACATAAATGATTGGTCTTTGATGAACAGGAATATGTCTAGCTCAGACGAGTCATCGGGAGATAGGGTTGATATGCCCGTTGAGAGAAAAGGGAGAGGTAGCACACACACGGTGAGCTAATTGCTCGCCGTGACAGATCGAAAAAGAGGCCGCATGTGGAGTTTGATGAAAATATGAATCCGGTTGGCGAGAGAGAAGACAGCTTCATTAGCTATTTAGGCTATCTCGGCTCGAAGCAAAGTGCGTATTGTTTACTCGGCTTGGAAGTTCGTTGATGATAAGACGAAGGATTTGATTTGGACACGATTTTGGTATCTCACTTTCGATATATCCGCATTTGTATCTTTAGTCTTATTACTTGATTTGTCATATCTTCTCTTTCACCTTGCAGCAAACATTTGATGTCCCTAACACTAAGGCCATGAGGAAGCATTGGATGGGCGAAGTTCGTCTCCGTTGGAAAGATTTTAAGAACAAGCTGACAAAAAAGTATATTCGCGGGGCAAAGAGGGACCAGGATCCATGTAAGACCTATTCCTTCATTTCTCCTGAGGACTGGAGGGAGTTTGTGGCGTCCCTGCAGAATCCCGAATTTACGGTAAAATTTCTGTCATATCTTATCTTTAATTTGAATCTACTTGAATTTGTACGATCGGTTTTGTTTGTTTTCGTGTCACGTAAAACAAGCCAAGCCAATAGAGAGAGGCAAGCGAAAAATAAGTATCCGCATTGCTTGTCTAGAGGTGGCTACGAAAGCCTGGAACGAAAGATGATGGAGGAAGAGGCTGCAGCGATTGAAGGAAGCTTCCCAATCCGATCCTTCCATCTGCTATCCAGGCCCCCTAGCGTCCTCCTCGTCACAAAAAATGGAAAGCTGCGAGGATGAAGGGGGACAAATACATCAATGAAGATGTTCTTTGCGGTTGCCTCAAAGATCGTAAGTAGTTGAATTAGAAGTATTAAATAGCCTCAGTTGTTTCATACTATATAAGAGTTTAGTTATTATTTATGAAAAATCTTATGGTACAGGATTCACTTGAGCAGCAGAGTAGCCAAGGCTCATTCACGCCGGGTACGCGGCAGGACATTTTGTCGACGGCGATTGGGAAGCCGGATTACCCTGATGCTGTTCGAGGGGAGTGAGTGTCGCAAAATTTTTCTGACGACGTTCACGTTTGTATGACGCAGAGCGGCAGGAGCTTGAAGCCGAGTCGAGCAAACCTTATGAAAGATGTTATGGCACAACTACGGGGTGAAATGCAAGCTATGGTACAACAAAGAACGTACATCCGACGAATCCCGAATATCCCCAAGAAGAAAGATAGTTTTCAGCCTCCGAGGTACATATTAGCGGACCTTCTCCCCCTCCGAGGTAGTTATTGGCGGACCGTCTCACACCGCAGAGGTGCATATTAGCGAACCGTCTCACACTCCGCAGGTGCATATTAGCGAACCGTCTCACACTCCACAGGGAGGTATAGCTTGCACCCTATATTTGGATGACACACACCGGCGGATTGTTGCCGATGGTCTTGTTTACCCAGAACAAGACAAACACCACAACAAGCAAATTCCAAGAAACCAACGTCGAGTGACGTGACGAGTGTGCGAGAGGGGAAGAAGAGACAGCCGTCCCGATTGATGATGAGGAGGTTACCACACTAGGCGCCGCCATCACATGGTTCATCCTTTGGCCGCTCATCTTATTGAGATGTGGACGACACCTGCGATGGTAGGAAATACATTACTGATTGAGTGTGAGTTGTTTCCCGATTGATTTTCATTGCTCATTCACTCATAATATGTTTTTTTATGTTTTCATAGGATGAACAAGCCGCTGGGCTTATTTCCGTACCTAGCACACACTGCAAGAGATGTACAAGGACATCGGCCTCATAAGCTTGCGAGATGCCTCCGGGCATTGTCGGTGCGAAAAGACATATCCGATGGCATTTGACAATAAAGATTTGATGGAGTTTTTGACGATGGATTGTTTAGATATACAGTTTCTTCAACTTGCAATCCCGTAAGTTTGTTTAACCCTTTAATTATGTTAGTACTCTTTTTTTGTTTAAGATCTTCAATAACATTTATCATTTCATTTCATAGTGTCTCGCCGTGAATTATGCGCCAGACACCGCGAGCGAGTTTGTATGGATACTTATGTCCCGGATGCACGGCTTCGGCCGCAAAGACGTTACCCAGAGGTCAATTTATGTTGGTCTAACAATGAGCGACGGAGGGTCGTCTTGTTATCTAGCGCCAATACATGAAAGGTGCATACTTTTGTTTTGTCTGATAAGATTTTTGTGTCAAAATTGCGGTCTTATCTTAATTTAATATTAATACGTATATGTTGTAGTGGTCATTGGACGCCGTGTGTTGTTTGTCCGAGCAAGAACTCCCGTTATTGGTTCGATTCAAGAAATGGCAATCCTACCGAGGATATCAAAAACATGTTTGCCGAGTAAGTAAATTTTTTTCTCGAATCGTCGATTCTTCTTTTAAATGAATGGTTTAACATGTCCGTTAATTTCCATTTTAATGATAGGGGCCTCAAAACGTATAGACACTTATCAATGCAAAAGAGCAGGGAGGACCGAAGTGGTTTAAACCGACAAAGTGAGTAGTTTCAATTCAAGTTATTTCATTGACACGTAGCTTTAGATATGCCTTTATTCGTTTTTAACAATTTGCCTTTGATTTATAGTGCCATCAACAACTGTGGAGCACCGAGTGCGGATATTACGTTATGAGTTGGATGCAATCCATCGTTAACACGGACGTACTCAAGGTTTTCAAAACGTACGTAATCGCTCTCGTGATTCTCAAGTTTATTTAATTTTTGTTGTTGTACTTGAGTTGTTAATTATTTCCTTCACTTAATTGGTTTATCTTATACCTTGTTTCCCCAATTTACGCTTTTGGGTACTAAGGATCCGTACTCGCAGGATGAGATCGATTCGGTTCGAGACATGATATCTAGATATCTTCTTCAACACATAGCGTCTAGTTAGTACCGAGCATGATTAATTAATATGTTAACCGTTGTTCATTTGTATGTATTTGGTGTTTTGTCCGTACAAAATATGCAATTTTGGTGTTATATATAGTCTGTTTATGTATTGTGTTAGAGTGAGATTCTTCGTTTGCTTGTGGTGGTTTCGGCCGATTCTTCTGTTAGAGTGTGATTCTTCGTTGCCTTGGTAGATGTTCATATTTTGTAGTTTACTTTTTAAAAAAATTTCAACAAAGGCGACTGATTTTAAATCAGTCGCCTTTGTTACGATAAGCGCGACTGATTATAATATCGTCGCTTTTGCTTCAACAAAGGCGACCTGATTTAAAAATCAGTCGCCTTTCTTGAAATTAAGGCGACCCGATAAGAATATCGTGCCGCCTTTAAGGCGAATTCTATCTTCTTATTTACCTATATAAGGGGACCTGATTTGAAATCAGGTCGCCTTATTTATTTATATAAGGCGACCCGATTTCCAATCGTCGCCTTATATAGGTAATAAGGCGACTCGATTTCAAATCGTGTCGCCTTATTAAAACGACCCGATCTAATATCGTCGCCTTAATAAGACGACCTAATTTTGGATCAGGTCGCCATTTTGGAAATTTTCCTCTACCCCCTCCAAGACGTCCCTCAGAAAAGGGTCGTTAATTGGGTCTTATTTAGGTCGTTGTTTAGCATTTTTGTAGTAGTGAACCCCTCCAACGTAGAGTACTCAAGACTAAAGTCCATAAAACATAAATTTGTGGTTAAAATCACTGGTATTCATGAATCAGAAGCACGCCTGGATATGCAAATGGTGATACTGATATTGGTTATCGTTATCGTTATCTTCAGGTACGAAGGTATTAAACCTAATTCTGATGCGATCTATGAGAATTGAAAAATACCGACCTGCTTGTCTAGTTATAATTGGGATGCTTGTCGAAGACGCAGATAACCATATTTATTAAAGACACGTTCACATTACCTTCGAATGGTCACAACGCAAACTTTCAATTATTGATAACTTGTACTTCCTCCGGTCCTAACTATAAGAATACTTTTGTAGTATAAATTATACTATAAATTTAGTGATCCTATAATTAGGACCGAAGCTAGTATATACAATAACAATCCCTACATCTAGGTTTCACGTGTTATATACAGTTTACCATTATTGATAACTTATATATACAATTTGATTTTATAGGTCCGCTTTAATTGATAGGCTTTTTATCTTCTTTTTTTTTTTTTTTGATATATAGGCTTTTTATCTTCATTACAGTGTCTCATTCAAGTGTTGCGTTTTTTTTTAATGGTCCAGAAGATAGAGTAAGCCCATTTCCTCGATTACTCAAACAATATGGGCCTTATCAGGAAAAAATGGGCCCAAACTCATCCTCAATGAATAGTCCAGAACTGTACCGAACCCAATGTGCATTTATTTAAATCATGCTTATTATTAATTAGGAAAAATCAGCAAAAACTCACTGTTAAAAATTTGATGTGTAACCCCTCGTCCTTGGGTTCAACTGATTCGATCCTTGCGCCGTGTCCTGGGTCTCTGGGAGCGGTGGAAACGCTGGTAGAGGTGGATGCAAAAGCTTATTTCAAAATTTGATGTACAAAAGCTTATCAAGTACTTTTAAGCCAATAAAATTTTTAAACAGAATGTGAGGTTTGACGATTTTCTTTATTCATAGTACATTATGCATAAAGGACTTTTTTTTACTACGATTGTATGACTATAAATGAGCAGTTGTCCTTTTTTTCACATTACGTGTATTGGTAACCAGTAACCACGGAGGGATTTATATTGTGCATGTTTGATAAAGCAGAAGGGGGTTTTCGGGTTTATGGCTTATTTCAAATGAGCTTATGGTTTTTCTTCTTTTTTTTCGTTTGGATAAAAACGGTGGACAATTAGATTTATGAGCGAAAAGAAGTTTATTTGAAACGTTTGGTTTCCTGGCTTTTGAAAATCTAAAAGCTCCTTACTTACTATTTCAATCAAATGCTACGTTGATGGAAGCTGAAAATGAAAATATTAGTGTAGATGAAAAGTCTTAATCGACTGAATCTGTGGAGGAATTTTCAACTCAAATAAATTATCCATCTTTAATTTAAATGAATCAGATTTGTGACACAATTAGATACTAAATTGTATAAGGCATAAGTTCCTAGTTACTTATGTAATAATTATTTGATTAAATTATGTATTTTAGCATTGCCAAATTCTGTAATATAGCATTTTTAATAGTTTTGGTAATTTTAATTTTTCTCTTATAATTATCTTAAAAGTTACTTATCCATAAGTTATTCCAAATAAGTTTTAATTTCACAAAAGCTACTTATACAACAACCAATCCAAACATAAATCACATTTCACAATCAGGCTTTTATCGGATCAGACTTTTCCATAAATCATTTTATCCTACAATATCTCAAACAAGTCCCATTAAATTGGGAATCAAAATAGAAGAAGATTAAGGAAATATTGGAAAAGTGAGAGAGAGAGAGAGAGAGAGAGTGAGAGAGAGAGAGAGAAGAGGCAATAAATGGTGGTTTTTCTTTCATGGAAGTGGAGTACAGTGTCACATGGAGGGTAGTGAATTTTATGAAAGTGGGTGGCATGTGAATGACAGAGAAAAGCATCATAGTTTCCCCTTTCTTCTTCGTTCCCCCTGCCACGTCATCCCCCCTTTGTGTTTTTTTGGGGCCTCCATGACATGCCCACCACATTTTTCATTTTTCTTTCCCTCTCCTAATGAATTCCCATTTTCATGATTCCTGGCCAAGTTTCTTCACATCTAAACATAACAGCCACGTCAAAATAATTAATTAATTTGCGACGTTTAATTACATATTGTTATCGTTGTTATTATTTTGCCAAAACCACAGGGCCAAAAATAATTCATGCATTTAAAGATAATAGGGCTATTGTTCAAAAAAAAAAAAGATAATAGGGCTCCACTTTGCTTGACCAATTGGAGCACGACAAATATGAGTGCGACCATAACTTGGTTTGTCCTGGGCGCATATCGCAACAGACAAACCAATAAATGGGGGTCAGGTTTACGGAAAGATAGAGTATATGAATCATTATTTTAACGTGCTCTAGTTTAAGAATTCCGTCCAATTAAATTTAGATAAAGCATTTGAAATTACGGAAGCACATTTCCTCAATATTCTTTCCTCAAAATTTCTCCTAGTATCTCATTATCACCATCCGTTGGAGAGAGAAATTGAAAAGCTCAAATCTCAATGAGGCAAAAAAAAAAACTACGTGCGGTAATTTTTACCGCGCACAGTTTTTACAAAATAGATCCTGCACCCTTGGATCAGTTTTTGGACGGATAAGATCAAAAGATACTGAGGAATACTGAGGGAGCCACTTCTGAGAGAATCCGGATCGTTGAAATTACCCGTTGGGAGCACAAGGTACGAGAAATTCCCCTCGTGACCTCAAAGAATTACCCTCATCTGAAATTAGTTATTACAATAATATAGAACAATATTTAGAAGTTGGTTTTGATCATAATTATAAGATAATATTCTAATATTTATTAATTTCTTCCTAAAATACCCATATGTTATTCTCTCAAATGTGTTTGATTTTTGAAGAATATGTGTATGTGAGTGCGTAGACTATTCCAATTAGTGAAACTTTTATATATATATATATATATATATATATATATATATATATATATATATATATATATATATATATATATATATATATCGGATATTAATTATTAAAGTGGATCCAAAATACTAAATTGGCACTGATTTAAATTACCAAAAAAATTGTGGATTAGCGACGGAATTTAATAACAAAGGCCCAATTTCATGTTCAAATGGACAGCTAAATTCCTTTTCTAATTAACTTTTTTTCTTTTCTGTGGTAAAATAAACTTGGGATGTAAAGGAAGGAAGGCGTAGGATAGCAGAGTTGCTAACGTTCACATAATGATCGCTGTGGGGTGAAAGATTCGGAAAAAAATGGACGGTAAAGAATAATGCTAAAGATATAAAGTATATATGTATGTTGTTGTTAAGGGATAAGAGAGGTGGTTATGTAGAGGACCACCACGTTCTCAAAGTGCCCTTAATCTTTTCTATATGCCCCTCTCTCTGTGTAAATATTAAATAATTGAGTGGTCCATTTCTATAACATCTCTCTTCTTCCCGGCCTTATTCCTTCTTCTTTGGCTTTTTTTTCAATCCTTAATCACATATTGACAAGATTGATGATGCATATAGTTGGAGGAGAATATGTATAATCAAGAAGCTAATCATTATATATGAACCCTTCCTTGATCTCTTGGTGGAACGTCAAGATTAATGGATGGATGGTTGCTTGTGGGTAATTACAAATTTTCAATGATTAGGAATTTGATTGATAAGAAACATAGGTAGGTGTGTGTGTTTCCTTTTATTTAATTTGTGACTTGATAAATAAATATCTCCTTTCATGTCCCAACAAACAGAATGAATGAAGGGTTAGGTGGAATTAATATTTAGTTATTGGTTGGCAGATTTCAACGACCTCCATTTAGGGACGGACTTAGAGGGTTAGGGGTGACCCCTTAAAATTACAGAATTGAACTCAAAATTTTAAGAAATTACATTCCAGCCTTATAAAATTTTAATGTTTTTATTTTAGTCCTTACTAAATGTTTCGTGGAAGAACTAAAATGAAAATGTTAAAATTTTTATAGGACTGAAATGTACTTTCATAAAAAACTAGATTCTATTCTATAATTTTCGCCCCTCCTTAATTTCATTTTTTGGTTCCACCCCTGCGTCCATTCTAATTAAATCCATCCAAAATCAACCACGCCGCACAGTATCAAATCCCCTTCATTCTAAGAATGATGTCGCACTAGAGTTAAATATCTACCTTCTCGAATAATCTATCAATTATTACAAAATATATATACTCTCCTGGTCCTTATTATAAGGCACCAACTAGTAAGTCTATTTGGTCCTTTTTATAAGGCATTTGCTTGTTCCCAATAAGCATTGATTATTTTTTTTTCCATATCTGGCCCTAATTAATAAAGATAATGGGTGAGAGTAATAATTAATATAATATTAGAGTTTACTGCAATTAATAGGGGTAATATTGGAAATTACTTAGATTATAGGATAACTTTATTAACTTTAACTACTTTTATTGATTTGTGAGAAAAGTTAGTTGATGTCTTATAATAAGGATCAGAGGGAGTATTTGTATACAAGACAGACACGGTGAGGTATTATCTTGAATTCAAAAAAGAAGAATGGACCATATCGCATATATACGCATGTTTAAATGATAGATTCATTCTTGGTTGCGTTGCGTGGCGATTAATTAATTAATATGAAAACCAAAATGCTAACAACTCGTGGGGGGATGAGGCCAAGGGCAATTTGTAATGTTAAAGTGGGAGAGATAGCGAAAGTGTCTTACAAAAGGACACGTAATGACGCTAAAGTCCCATTCTAATTTGGCCAAGCATACCGTGCATCATGAGAATCCAATGCAAACTAGTACACGCTTTATTTTCAAATATCATATAATTCTCTTTTAAACATCTCACACACACACTTATTAAGGAACGTGGTTAAAAATAATAAATGGAACCAACAAGCTATTTGGTTGAGGTGGTAAAGGCCTCATCTTTAAAGGAGGAGAACACAAGTTTAAATCTCAAGAAGCACACTTATTGAAAAAGGTGAGAACCATTTGTCCTCTAAGTCTCAATGAGGAAACTCTTGATCAAAATTTTTTTAAAAAAATTGATCATCTACATACACTCTTCTAATATTCTTTATAAGGCATTTTCATGCATTACACATAAAAAAGAATATTAAATTTCATTAACTTTATCTTAAAATTCAACAACTTTCTAATTTTACCATTATTTAATGATTGGCGTGAAACTTTTTTCTCTCCCCTTCCCATCCTCTTTCTTTATCTTCTCTTTTTTTTAACCACTAGATCAACACTAGAATAGTTCATATTTGATCTTTTATAAAATTATTATTAATTTTTTTTTAAAAAAAATAGTTAATCAAATACAAATTATTAAATTTTAATATGAATAATTCAATAGTATAATAAAGAAGATAAGAATAAAATTTTGTGCACGACTAAATTTAGACCATTCAAATCTTATGGTTGGAAAAGGAAAATGAGGGGAAGAGGATATGAAGGGAAAATGAAATGCTCCAAACGGATTTAATTACACACTCTCCTAGAAAATAACTTTTTATATACAAAATTAAAAATGAGAGATATAATTATACATTCACTCACCAAAGAAATTTAAAGACATTCTTTATAAATATGAGGAAAAAAAACATTTTCTCCATGCCTTATAAATAAGATAGGAGGAATAAGCATTAACTATCAAAACAAAATTAGTAAACAAGCATTAATTTATTAATTATTTTTAAATGACTTCTATTATGTACTAATAAAGAATTATTTTTAAAAAGTACTACTTAAATTTTGAATTGAGGGGAGAATACCATAAGGATATAAAGCAAAGCTGATAAGGAAGTACCACTCTGATCCTATTTATAAGTTCAGTTTGACCAATAAATTTGATCATATTTATAAGTCCAGTTTAATGTAATAAATGAGATTGTGATAATTTTACCCATATTAATTGCACTCATGATGATAGAGAGAGAAGAAACAATTGGAAAGTAACCAATCATAAATGAGGGCAAAATTGAAAATTTACCCTATAACCATTGAGTTAACCACATTTCTTTGGTATGTGAGATTTAGTTAAAATAGACTTATAAATAGAATCAGAGTGGTACGAGGTACTCTAATTTGTGGGGAATAGCAATTATGGTAATAATGGTGTTCTTTTGAGGAAAATAAAGGTGGGGGTATTTCTGGGAGTATAAATGTAGTCATGCATATGGATCACGCTCTACTGTGTTGCTTTTCGCTATGAACCGACCCGGCGAGGTGCCATTATCCCCAACCATTCCAATGCTATTCAATCCCCCCACTCACACGTGTCAAACTACTTCACGTCTTGTCCCTTTTAATTTTCTTCACTCCATTTGGGATTTTGGACCCAATCAAACACCGCCACCTCATCCCAAAATTCCATATTTTAATTGGCCAGTCATAATTTAAGAGGTTCACACTATAAAAAAAAGCATTCAATATATTTGTCCAAAAGTAGTTGAAGCTGTTTCTCACAGTCCCGTGTTGTAGTATTAGTATTCATCTATTTTCCGAAACAAAAATAGAAGATAATTAGTTAATTACCCACACATTGCCTTCAGTCTTCTTTTGTTTTGCGTGAACTCTGCTCTTCCCTTTTTATTCATATTTTATTTTAAGAAATATTTGACGAATTTATGAATTTTAAATTCTTAAAAAAAAAATTAAGGGGTAATTTTATCTTGAAAGTTTTTTTTTAGAGCTTTTAAAACTTACAGGTCAAATTCACACATTAATAAAAATGCGTGAATAATAATATGTAGACTAACAACTCGCAATTGTTAATCAGCGAGCGAACGATGAAAATTAACTGAAATAATTACATTTTTATTATTTTTTTCAACAAAATTTACCTTAGCTGAAAATTTCAAAAAAAAAAAAAAAAAAACCCACCCAAAATCATGGTCATAGTTAGAAAGAACTACTCCCTCCTGTTCTAATTATAAGAACACTTATGTAGTATAAATTATATTATAAAAATGTTTTTAGAATCTGACGTAGTACTTCCTCAGTTTCAGTCCGTCCGTCTATCACGAGGCAGTATTTGTTTAGAAAACAGTAAAACAAAAATAAATAATAAAAATTAAATTAGGGGCAGTGTCCTTGTTTTGTGTGAGTAATCCTATCCACAAAAGAGTACCAGTACATTGATTGCGAGTAAGCCAACCATTTTGACCCAATAATTCTCCGCTTACACACTACTCCCTCCCTCCATTTGTAGTAATGCTCCAAAAATCCTCAATTTCCGCACCTCATTTACTTGCCCATGTCATGTCACATGCCCCTATCCAACCCTCCAAACACTCACCCCTATCTCTCTATTATTAGTGCAGGGACCCAAACGTCATTTAACACAATCACTTTGATTTCGGTGCTCATCTATGCCACTCTGATCCTATTTACAAGAGTAAATATCTTTTTTGGTCCCTAACAAAAAACACAGACTCCATTTTGGTCCCCGACAAAAAAAGTCATTTTTAGTCCATAAAAAGGATGAATAAGAGTGGATTAGTGGACATTTTGATCCCCACAAATTTCCAAAAAATCATTTTTAATGCCATAAAAAGGACGAATAAGGGTCGGTTTTTTTGTCAGGGACCAAAATGGAGTCTGTGTTTTTTTAGGGACCAGAAAGGGTATTTACTCTATTTATAATAAGTTCTTTTTTATCAATTTTTTTGACCCTACTAGTATTTATGAATCCCCTTTTAGGGTAATAAATAAGATTGTGACCATGGCAGTGAAAACGTAGATTTTACCTGAAAACGGAAGGAGAATGAAAAATCGTACAACGTAAAATCGTAACGTAAAAAAATAGTAAAAACATAAAAGTGTTTGGAAAATTAGTAAAAAAAAATTTAATGAAAAAAAATCGTAAAAAAGTAAAATCGTAGTGATAAAACGAGTTTTTAACTATCATGATTGTGACAATTCTGCTCATATTAATTGTGACAATGAAAATAGAAAGAGTTGAAAAATACCCAATCATAAATGAGGAAAAATTTAAAAATTTACATAATATTCATTGAGTTAACTATCTCTCTTTACTATATGTGATTTAGTAAAAAAAAAAAAACTTATAAATAAAATCATAGTGGTATATACCAGACCGCATAGTAGCAGTGCTGGTGCCTCATGTTTTAATACGAGTTCTTGAGTAGTGACTTTTATCTCGTGGAATTGGCCTTAGCATTTTACTATGTTCACCAAAAAGGAGGTGCCTAACCACGCTCCTTTATGTTTATGACCCCCCCAAAACAAAAAAAGAGGAACACTGTGTAGCCACGTGCACGCACGTTGAAATAGCAGAAGCAGAGTACTAAAATCTTAAATCCCACATAATCATGTTCGATTCTGATGAAGAGAATGGGTTGAAAATTGAGTCACCGAGAGAGGACAAAGAGAGGAATAAGGTTGTGGTTGCTCGAATAAGGTTGTGGTTGGGATTAAGAGATTGTAAAGTTGATGTGTCTAATCATGTAATTCAGGGGGTCACATCTGGGAAATAGTGTGATTTTTGTTGAAGGCACGGATTGAAACTTGCCCCCCAACTCTTTATTTAATCTTGGGTTTAATCACCTTTGTTGACTTTGATGATCCGAGATAACTCCCATGTTAAGCCAGCTTCTTTTGTATTATTACCAAAAGTGCCTTTTACCACAAATAACAATGTGATGTCCTGCTATACAAATCTAAGATTGCAGATGCTTTGTGAGATGAAATGAAATGGCACTAGGGTTTTGTTTTTCATGACTTCAAATGAATGCTAATTTTTGTAGAGTAAGTATCCTTTCTGATTTTTGATCCCTGATAAAAAATATGGACCCCATTTTGATCCCTGATAAAAAAAAAAAGTCATTCTTAGTTCATAAAAAAGAAATAAGGGTCGATTGGTAGATATTTTGATCCCTTACAAATTTCCAAAATGTCATTTTTAGTCCCATAAAAAGGACAAATAAGAGTCAATTTTTTTGTCAAAGATTAAAATGGGGTCCGTATTTTTTGTTAGGAATCAGAAGGGTATTTACTCATCTTTGTATTTGACCACTCCTCATAAAATAAATCGTCGATTTTAAGAATTCCTCAAACCATTATCTATCTTTTCATTGCTCTCTACATATTGACCTATTTCACACTTCCTCATACGCATAAAAGCAGGTATTTTATTAATTAAATACCTTTTTTTTATATACTCTAGCTACTAGCTAGTACCAAACCCGTGTTAATCAAATCTGGAAGTAAAATACTGATGGGGTGAAGAAAATAACTTGAAATTGAGAAGCAGGAGAATCTGATGCTTCCGTCAGTTGGCAGCTTTCTATATATATTCGATTTTGTATGATATACTCGATAGATAAAGCCCAAAATTAAAAGGGAAATTAAAATTCAGGAACAAATCTTTTATTATATTCTTATTTTGAGTTTTATTCTTTAGCTAACAGTGTGATTCGTCCCTCCAAACCATGACACAGATCCACTCCGTATCACTTTCTTGAACCCCTTATTCTACGCAACGCACTGGCTCTCATTGATTGACTCTGAAACATGACCAAGTTCAACAGCCACTGAGCTGATTTACTCTTGGACCAACGCAACTTCTACTATTTTACTACTATGGAAATATAAATCAGATTATTTTCATTTTTATTTTAAAAGATAAACAATAGTTACAACTTAATCAATAGCAGGCGCGTCCCTCAAAACGACAGGGAAAATGGTGTCGTACAATCGGGATTTTAGTTGAAAACGAAGATAAATAGTAACGTGAAACGGTTTTGAGAATTAAAGAGGCAATTAAGGATGAAAGACCTACCCATATGCCTCGGTCAGTGGTTAGAAACAAACATGAACCCTACCCTCTGCTCTTTACAGTACCAAAACAGTAACCAAACTAGTCGTTTCATCAATCACCCCCTGCACTGGACCCCACTTCCTCAACGCCTACTATAAACTCAACATAAATTATAAATAAACCACATTCTTAATGACTCCAAAATCAGTGGACAACACCCCCAGCCTCCCATGCCCTCTCATAATCATCATTTCCACAAAACAATATTATTTTTAATGCTTGTATTCAATATAATAAAAGTGGTCATCTACTTGCCTTAAAAGGAAAGTGCCTAATTCCCCCACCATCCCCGTTGCTTGATACATAAAATATCAAGTGAGATTGGATAACCATGTTTTCAGGGAGATCGATGAGCTCGCTTCTAGTAAATTGTAAGGATTAGATTCGGACAAACTAGTAATAAAATAACATTACCGAACAAGCTTTACAATCCTCAAGTACAAAAGCATGCATGCTTAATTGGAAAGAATAACCCAAAGCATCCATTAAAATAATACGCTGTCCTTTGGAATCATTGGCTTCGTCCCCATCCCTGATCACCCACTTTCCCTATTAATTAATCCTTCCATCATAACTTCATCGGATATCATTGAAAATGGCAAAACCTTGCATTTTAAGACACTTCCTAATACTCTAAGCTTAATTTATCTATTTCGCTTCATTCTATAGATTAAACAATGGCATAGCACAGTGAATTCGAAACCGACTCATACTTCTCAAATCCACCTAACAGCACTTTCTGCCTCTTTCTCCCGGACACAAGTCAGGATATGCATAAGATAATCAGATTCTCTATTTTATTTTTTTCAGCTTAAACAGTACTGCTAGAAGAAGTGAGAAAGAAAACACCAAAAGCTCCTCAAGCAAACCCCACCCACAAACTGGGGAGAAGGAGCAAAGGGGTTAGAACTAGAATCCACCGATTTCCATTGGAACCATTTGAGCAGCAAAAGATTAAAAACCCAGAAAATAAATTCCCTCTGGATATATAGATCTCGCTCATGTTGAATATCCTTAAGGTGGTGGTAATTCTTCATAATAAGAGCTAAACAAAAAGAAAAGAAAAATGAAAAAAAGAAAGAGAAAGAAACGACTAAATTAACTGATACCAGCTTACTCTATCTACTATATTATTTTCCTTTCTTACTCTCCACCGATGATTAAGAAGACGAAGACGACCCATTGGTGCCGGCGTTCGCCCCACTATCGTTCTGGTAGTGATGATTCGGGTCCTGGGCGCTGCCGTTGTTGTTGTTGTTGTTGCCGGTGATTTCATTGTCGTGGTTGTTGTTTGGGTCTAGCTCAAGAACGTTTCTATTCCCATTCATCGCATCTTTCTTCACAAAGTTGTTCTTATTATTGTGCATCCAAACCTTCAAAACACCTCTATCAACCCCAACCTCGTGACAGAACTCTTGCACCAAATCATCGTCTCTCTTCTGCATCTTCCACCCAACTCTCTCAGCGAACTGGTGCATTTTATCCTTCTGCTCTTGTGTGAACTTAGACCTGAACCGCTTCCTAGAATTCATAGTCGGCATCCCCAAAGCATTCGCCGGAGCAGCCGTGCTCTCGGGATGGGCCGACAAACCGGCAGAGAGAGCAAGGAGCATGTGGGGCGCGGAGGGGTAGAAGGAAGATGAGATCGGGGGCGGGGAAGCTGAATTGGGGCTCCGGTTCGGAGCTTGGAACGGCGGAGGCGGCGGAGGGTGGTGCCGATGGTGGGGCTGATACTCGATGACGTGGGTCGCGGTGGAAATAGGCTCCTCGGGCTCACGGCGATGGAAATTCCGGTGGCAGCCGCAGGCGGCGCATTTGATGGAGCTTGGGTCGGCGGAATTGGCGTTCGGAGAAGGCATGAACTCGCCGCAACCGTCGAGCGCGTGGCCTCCCAAGCTGGCTGCATGGTTCTTCAAGCACTCTTTGTAGGTAAACGGTACGGGATGTTTGTGGTGGGGCTGATGGCGCTTCAGGACGCCGTTGGAGAAGGACAAGGGCTTGACGGGGGCGGGTTGGATCCGGGTCGGAATTTCACCGTCAGGTTCCGGAGATTTAGAGCCCGTAGTATTAGAGGCGGCGATGTTGTTGATCGCGGCGGAGGTTAAGTCCATGGCTCAAACATCTAGGGTCGTCAAAAAGCAAAATCTAGTGGTGGGTTTAAGAGGTCATTAGGGTTAGGCCTGTGTCCAGGTTACGAATAAAATATCACAGTTGTTGGATGGGATAGTATTTTGATTATGTCGGAAACCTAAGGTAATTCGAGTAGTGAAGCTAAGAAGAGGAGGAAGGAGGAGAAGGAGGAGGGAGGTGACGAGGGGGCTGAGGGGGTGACTGTTGATAATAGAAATCTGGGTTATGTGGCTGAGCTTCTTAACCACTTACCTTTTTTAACCCTGGTTCTAACATGTGGTTAAGAGGTGGGGCCCACTCCGGAAAATATAAATAAATGATAAATAGGGAAAATTAGAGAGTGGTGACTGGCTGGGCAAATAGGGGGAAAACAGAAAACTGTAAGGAGACGCCCGAGTGAAATGGGTGAGAGAGAGAGAGAGAGAGAGAGGCAATAATGAGAGTTGACTGTGGGGTAATTTCTTGCATGGTCTTGCAAGAGCCTGCCATTCTGAACCAATTTACTGTTTACCATCTTAATTCGTCAAGTTGACAGTCAAGCAAGCAAACGCCCCACTCCTTACTTTCACAGTCATGGAAGGAGATCTATCATTCTTATTTCTTTCTTTCATTTTAAAAGTAGTATTGTATTGATTGGACGGATGTGATTTAAAGATTATGAAGGATGATGAGAAAAAGATGATGAGAGAAACTCAACTATCATTCATCTTTCTTTCATTTTTTTTCCTTGCCTTCCTCTTTTCCCTTTTTAGTTTTTTTACCCCTCTTACCCATTTCTTATCTGGTGAAACAATTAAATTCAACATGTGATGCCAAAATTAAAATTTATGAGCCAAAATATTTTCTCAATTACAAAAGCAATATTCCCGAGTAATCATGCTCCTTCCTTACTAAAAAAGTCTTTCTTTTTTGTTTGGTTTCCATCCGATTTTTCAGAGCTTCGTCCTGACTAATCCGGATCTAATCCGCGTCGTGCACCTAATTATAGTGGGAGAGTTTTTACATTCACAAGGCTCGAACTCGAGACCTTATTTAAGCCATACAATCCGCTTACCATTTGTGTCAACCCCGTTAGCATTAAAAGTCTTTCTTAATAATGCATGTCAGCAACAAAAACTAATTTTCCGTGTATATATAAATACATGCAAACTTATTTATTCAAGAAATACAAGCAGTTGATAGGGGGAGTGGTCCATCAACCATACAGTAGAAGTATTTTGCTGTCCACCTACAGTAGAAGTAGAAGCTGTAGGCTTGGTTATATATGGGGAGTGGTCCATCAACCATACCATAACTCCATAAGCATCATTAATTAAATCCAAAAATAGAAGGGGAAGACACAAGAGAACCTCCATAATTTGACGACACGTGTGAAGAAAATGCCACGTAGGCTCCAACCTGAGGTATTCAGTGAAAACTGAGCCCACACTCTCATGGATTTGCCTTTTCCATTGGACATGTTAGAAAATTTATTAAAAAAAAAAACTTAGCTATTTTCAGTTTTAAATATAAAATTAAATTTATAGTACAAAATTACACTAAAAATTTTATCTTTTATATCAAAGATTGAAGAGAGTGCATACCAATACCAATAAATCGTAAGGCGGGGTTAGTGTTAGCAGGTGAGAGTTATTTTGTTAATGGGTGACGTGAGGAGGAGACCAATAATGAAGGATGTGAGGTTTAAGCATGGTAGAACGGCTTCATGCAAGGGAAACCAGATCGGGCCTGTTTGGATTCCGCTTTATGAGAGCGTTTCAGTAAAAAATATAGGGAAAATCATTTTTGGTTGAGTAAAATGGATTTTCCCAAAAATATATGGTTGAGTGTTAAGGAAAAAGCTCAGTGAAAAAAATACCAAATGGAAGGTGTTTGAGTTAAGCTTTAAGCTCACTGGATTTTAAGTCAAAAAATCTCAAAAAGCCAGTTAAGGAAAAAGCTCCACCATGAAGCTTTTTCTAAAAAGCTCTCAGCTTTTTGACATAGACCTTGCCACTTTTACCACTATCAATCCAAACACAATTCATAATGGGCCTATTTGGGTTAGCGGTAGGAGCGGTAACTTAAAAGCTATATGACTTTAAAAAAAACTTGGTAGGAAAAAAATCAGGTTATAGATAATGATTTGTGTTTGGATTGATGGTGGTAGAAATGGCGGGGACCACGTCAAAAAGCTTAGAGCGTTTTGGAAAGAGCTGTATTCTGGAGCTTTTTCCTTAACTGGTTTTTTGAGCTTTTTTGACTTAAAGTTCAGCCAACGCAATGAGCAATCGAAACAAGAAAAATTGTGTTTTTTTCTCACTGTGTCGTTGGCTAAATGCCATTGAAATTTTTACACACCAACGCTGAAAAATAAGTCACTCCAAACAGGCCAAAATACAACTTGACTTTTTTTTTCTACCAAACTTTTTTTAAAGTCAGGTAGCTTTTAAATCACCGCTCCTACCGCCACCTAAACAGACCCATACAGCTTCCAATTTTTTATTTCCTTCAATAATATATTAATTTTCCATGGCTTGTTCCTTTATTTAAGTATAAAAGGGATGAGGAGATAAGAATGAGTTACTTTGAACTCTATAATAATTGAATGCTTGGGGAGGGAGGGAGAGAGATAAGATAAGTAGGGTCCAATGCTTAAGTTTGAATCAACAAGGCTAGGCTACATTAAGGAGCCAACCAACCTAAGCTTATACAGGTTTCTTATTTTTATTACGTGGTAACTTGTGTGTTTGTTCACCGCATAATAACTCTAATCATAGGGTTACCATGTTTGCTTGTGGTCCCAACTTTCTGTGTTTTATCAGGCCGTACGTTGAGAAGGATCGGAACAGAAGCAGCTTTATTAACGGAGTTGGTAATTAATTAGTAACGCAACGCCTTTAATTTCCATGTTTTGTGGTTGTTGTTAATGTGCGCTGCTACTATTCATATCTTAATCGTGAGCTTGTTTCTTCGCTCATTTTCTACTCTTGGAAAGTAGAAATACTCCATATCATACACCTACACTCACACACATGTATACACTCCTCTTTAAGACTCACTTTGTAATTCAAACTATAAGATTTATTTTATATATAGTTCAATTTAAACAATAAGGTGGATCTTATATTAACGATTGGAAGTAGTATAAGAATTATCTAATTGATGTAATTACATTAAAAGAAGTTAGTTAAGTTAGATGATTAAAATAATTAGAGCAAGTTTTCTTACACTGCCCTTGTATGTATAGGATTTACAAATTCACAAAGTCTTATTCTACCGCAATCCTTCAAGGCAATATACAGGAAGAAAATGACAGAAGCTCTAGAGTTCGAAATTGCAGTACATGAAATAGTGTTTATTTAAAGCTTGTGTTCTCATAAATCGATCGAAATAACCATTATATTCATTGTAAAACGATTCCGCCTGATGACCACTCATAAACTGATTCATTCAAATTTATTTTTTTGTTCTAGATGCTTTATAACGTTTTTAATATGTCAACAGTAAACAATAGTGGATTGGAGTATTATACGTACATTCTCAATGTCCAAACTCCAAAACAGCATTTAAGTCTATTTTAATGCATAATTTCGACTTTATATATATATATATATTATTTGTTGAATAAATAAAAGCAAGAAGTGTAATAACAAAGTGGGGAGGAGGGTGAAGAAAAGCATCAATCAATTTAGAGGATGAAGGAAATAGACCAGTTTGGTTATATTGATTGGCCTTTCAACGCACAAATAATAACTTATTTGATTAACTCACTCTCTTTTGAGTCTTTCTCACTTTCCGTCCTTGTCTTGTCGCACAAGACCTCTCCTCCGTCGGCAAATTCGATCCATCCTCCAAATCTTCAATTTTCCCCCTATTCCTTTCTATTATTTGATTTTGACCCCTCCTCATAATTCTACATCCATGTCTCTTCATATGATCTAATATTACACGCTTCGACGCTTCATTATACAAATAATAATAATAATAAACCACTTTGGGATTTTAGGGGAAAAAACAAAGTACACAAAAAAAAGTTATAAAAATAAGGGAAATGACAGAAAAATAACTTTGAAATTGTAAAATTTTAAATAAGATATTTTTTTTTTAAAATGAGTTGTGAATTGCTTATCAGATTTCATTATTCTCTTATCAATTCTTGATAATAAACCTGATTTAGGATTTTACAATTTCAAAATCCCCCTATTTTTTCCTAAAAATAATGAATGGAGATTTGGTTAAATAAAATAGATAGATGGGTGCATTGAATTTAAAAGGGAAGGTCATAATCAGAAGAAATAAGGGAGTAATTAAGTGTGAAGGAAGAAGAAATAATATTTACATCAATTAATTAATGAGATATTATGTGAAACATGTGTCGTTGAGTGTGGTGGAGCATCAGCCTAAGTTGGGGTAAAGTGGGGTGTGTGTAGTTTTCAAACCGATCGATGCGCCATTAATCCAAGTATGGCCCAAAGATCCCTCCGAAAACTCCCTCTTATGCCCCATTTATTATTTAATTAAATTAAATCCCATAAATTCATATTTTGTCTTAATTTCCCCTCTCTTCTTTCTCTTATTTAAGCCCCTCTATAGTAACCATTAATTCTGGATGTCCCCCTCCACATAAAACCTGTAAAACCGCCACATCTAGACTTTTATAGATAGAGACGGTTTAAAAAGTATAACATGAGACATTTTTGTAAATATTGATACAACTTAACACCAGTCGTGCTTATAAGCGGTCTAAATAATATTGACCCGCTCTGACTTAAACGCCTCTTTCGTCCCCAGCGTTAACTTGAGGTCTATATATCCCTTAGGACGAGTGTCCTGCCCGTTAAAGGCTGTCAGGGTTGTCTTGCATGGGTTTAAATTCTCTGGATCGAGTTTTATTCGCTTGAATGCATCCCATAAGAGAATGTCCACCGCGCTTCCGTCATCCACAAAAATCTTCTTCATCCAGTAGTTTTTCACTGTTCCAGTAATCACCAAACCATCATGATGGCTTGGAGCTACATCCTTCAGATCTTCCTTGGTAAAGTAAAGTAAGGGGGTTCCGGTTTCGTAGAATCTTTCTTAAACTCCGGGTGATCCCTAATGGAAAGGACCTCCCTCAAATATTTCTTCTTTTGACTGACCGAATCCACTCCCCTCTGAACGCTCCACTGATAATGTTACATTCATACTCAAGTTTAGGGAACTCTCCATCAATACCCTCTGTTCTCTTTTGCTTCTGATCCTTCCTCTTCTTCTCAGGAGCCGGGCTCTTCATCCCTCTTGCTGACGCTTGTTATTTTTCCGCCTCTGGGTTCTAATCACGTACTACCGCAATTTTCCTTCCCGGACAAACTTTTTAATGGCATCTCGAAGATCTGAACATTAGTCTGTAGTGTGTCCTGGTTGGTCATGGAATTCACAGTACCAAGATTGATCTAAGGCCGCCTTATGATGAAGCGGTTAAGCTTTATCCTCCTGCATAAACCGAATATCCTCCTGCCTCTGAAGTTGGTTAAGTTGCTTCATCCTCTCCATTCGATTCATTACAACGTTTAAGGAAGCCTGCATGATACGAATGTTGGGATCAACGGTTGGAGGGACCTGCGGCTGGAATGCCAGGGAGGATGCCATGTATGACGCATCTTCAAGTTCCACTTGATTATCTTTTGGGACAATATCCTCCAGCGGTGGTAGATACTGAGCCAAATGCTCTTCGAATGTGGGTTGCTGCTCTGGGAGCCTTGCAACCCTGGGTTGGAGCTGCTGCTCTTGCTGGTGCTGTCGTTGACTCGTCTGCCTCAGATTTGGATTTCTAGGTGGAGGTATCTGGCTGCTGCTTCTTGTTCCAACCATCGTTGGTCACAGGAATCAAAGTTTCTCGTTCCCCACGGTCGGTGCCAATGTTCTAGTGTAGAACACATATGTCTAGCCTCAAGGAACTAGTATTTCTCTATTGGATCAAAGGATTCCTCAAGATATCTATAAAGCAGATATCGAAAGGAATGTCATATAACTCTCCAAGATATCTATGTAGAAGATACCAAAGAGAGCAATGGATCACTGTGCAACACGAGTATGACGTTTAGCTAGAAAGGGGTGGTAAAATAGGGTGAATAGAGAATATGTACTTTTTAGGTTAACATTTTATTTATAGGGATTACCTTTAGGGTTTCGGTCCTAGGGCTTTGTGCACCTCCAGACCCATGTTTTAGCCACACTACCTGCATGTTTCGAGATTATAGCCTTGATTATAGGCCAATTAGTATCTTACTTGATTATGGAGGGATTTTGGTACAAACTGCTATTGTTGGGCCGCACACCAAATGGGCCTCATATATGAATCTATAACATCAAGAAAAAAAGTAAACCTTGAAAGAACAAATGTCATAATTAAGATTAACTAATTATCTAATAATATAGGGCTTTAGATTCATGGTTGTTAGTTATATTGATTTTTTATGTCGATTGCATTTTTGTTTTTAGGGTTGTTTCTGTCTGTTGAATTTATGTTGCATAATATAGCTTTTAGATATAATAAAAATACCCAACATGACTTATATGAAAAAAATAAATCGTATTCTTTAAAAAAGAATGCCCACTTTTTAGACCAGGTATAAAATTACCTGGTCTAAAAGGTGAGCATTTTTTTAAGGGTGAAGGGGCAATTTGGCCAACCAACTATTGGCTCAGGAGCACCCAACACAAAAAACTATTAAGTGTACCAAAAATACCAACAAACTTTTAAAAAGGAGCGCCTAGCACAACGCCGTTAACAAAAAGTTAACCTCCGTTATCTAACCGTTATTTAAGGTGCAGATTGGCCAACGAACTCTCACTCTAGGAGCACCCAGCACAAAATTCTAAATTTTACTAAATTAAATAATTTTTTTCTCAATTGTCATTATTCAAAACTATTTGTATAGATATCTATGGACAAAAATTATTCATTCTTTAATTTTGTCAAAATTATAATTTGCTAAAATAAACAAAAATTGTAATTAAAAATATAATTATATGATTTAAATAAAACTCAAGGTGTTTTATAATTTATTATATATGTTAAAAAAATTATATGATTTATTTTTATAATAAAACTCACATAAATTTCTTCTAAAATAAAATAATAATTTTTATGAGAAAAAAGAATGTATTTGTCTAAGAAAATTCATCCATTAATTTTTCTTGTTCAGATTAATAGATAAATTTTTACTGGTCAAAAAACTTAAAAGATACTTTATTTGCCCCTATTTATTTTAGAAGAAATTTATGTGATTTTTATTATAAAAATAAATCATATAATTTTTTTAACATATATAATAAATTATAAAACACCTTGAGTTTTATTTAAATCATATAATTATATTTGTAATTAAAAATTTTGTTTATTTTAGCAAATTATAATTTTGACAAAATTAAAGAATGAATAATTTTGTCCATAGATATCTATACAAATAATATTGAATAATGACAATTGAGAAAAAAATTATTTAATTTAGTAAAATTTAGAATTTTGTGCTGGGTGCTCCTAGAGTAAGAGTTCGTTGGTCAATCTGCACCTTAAATAACGGTTAGATAACGGAGGTTAACTTTTTGTTAACGGCGTTGTGCTGGGCACTCATTTTTAAAAGTTTGTTGGTATTTTTGGTACATTTAATAGTTTTTTGTGCCGGGTGCTCCTGAGCCAATAGTTGGTTGGCCAAATTGCCCCTTCACCCTTTTTTTAATTATAAATTGAAACTTGTTAACACCGGTCATGTAATCAACCGGTCTGAAAGAATAAATCTTAAGACCGGATGTAGATCAAGTTTTAATAATAACAGACTTTTTAAACCGTTTGATACAAGACTGAAGCAAAACTGGGTATAAAAATCCATTTTCAACTGGTTTTACAAACCATTTTTTTAGTAGTGTTCCGATGACAACGCTACTTGTCACACTTAAATGAGGTGATGAACTCAATTCCGGTTTCAACGCATTTACTTGTATTTAAATCTACTTTTTCCATTGTTTCACGGGCCTCCATTTCCCAACTCGGAGCCTCGCCTGGGAACATCAAACACATAAATTTTGGGAGACGTCCTTAAATAGTCATGTGATTGTTTTGAAATTTATTCGTAGCGGAAGCGTATAGTGTAAGAATTAATTATGGTCACTTTACTGTGCACATGAACATGACTCATTTATTCAGATCCATGTTGCCGAACTACATGACTCAATATCTTCCTATTTTTTTTTTTTGGTTTCCCAGAGCTTCGCTTTGACTAATCCGGATCCGACCCGCATCGCACAACTGACTATGGTGGGAGAATTTCCTAACGGGGCTTTTCTGTATTCACAAGACTCAAACTCGTGTCCTTACTTAAGCAACACAAGCCGCTTACCACTTGTGTCAACCCCTGTTGGTTATCTTTCCTAAATTGATTCATCATCTTCCATGCTGTGTGCTCATTATCTCATTTATAACCCTCCATTATCCACTTCTCAATCCTCCTCCTCCTCTCTCTTGAAAAGAAATTGAGACGGTTTTGATTTGTGTTTTTTGGGCTAGTTTCAACGAATTTTCTTACGCTCTCCAACAAACAACACTTTAGAATAGTTTTAAAAGGGGATCCATTTATTGTAGCATACAGTAATTGAAAAAGGACGCAGAAATTATGCACCAAAATTCAAAGAAAAGCCGTTAACAATGGAATAACAGGTCATTGATCATTGGATAAATTACTATGACCTCCTAAGAAATGAATATAATCATCAATTTTTTTTAATAATAAGTGATTAACATTGATCTCTTGCGATCTCCTGCATATGAACCTGTTATTGCAAGATGCTCACTTGTTTTAGTTCTCATTGGTAATTATATTTCTTCTTTGTAATTTCACTGTGATTTATCTTTGGTATTACTCTTTTCGGTCCTAATTATAAGAACACTTTTATAGTGCAAATTGCACTACAAAAGTGTTCTTATAATTAGGATCGGAGGTAGTATCATTTTTCAAACTAATTCGCCAAATTTATAAAATGATAAGTAATATAATATTACACATTTTTATTTTAAAGGGATCATACATATATATTATAGTTAAATAATTTATTTAGGTTATTTGATACGGTGAAATTGGATAAATTGGTGGAGGAGGGGAGTATTATTCTTAGTTTTTTTATATCAAAATTTTAGGAAAGGGGTTGGGTTCATCCACGATCCAAGGGCAGGGCGAAATCTCCCTTCCTCCTAGGTGATACCGATGTTGGGCAGGGCGAGCCGTTTATTACCCCCAGACGTTAACCTAGGCACCTAGGAGCTAGGATGCCTCCCCCAGCGCCTTGACCAACTCTAGGATCGAACCCCCTCCCTTTGGTGGGAGTGTCCGACCCCTTTGTCAGTTGAGCCCAAGGACGAGACGTCATTCTTAGTTCATGTGAGCTGTCCCTCTCAAGACCAGACAATTTATTGGGCTTTGTTGTTGGGAGCCCAGTAAATTGGGTAAGGTAATTTGTGGGTGAGCGGTGAAACGTGGTAGGGCTAAACGGTGAGAGTGAAGAGGCCCGGGAAGGGAAAACACTTCATTGAAGCATGATAATGGCGTCTGACAAATCTACGTAATGGCCATTCTCACAGTTTCAGAAAGTTGGTATGATAAGCATCCCAGAATGACCATTTTCTGGGCCTACACGCTTCTCGTCCTCCTCGTCCTCAGCCACAAGTGCAAAATCTTAGAGGTTAGCCCAAAAAAATAAAAAATAAATATGAGAATGAAGAGGGACAAGTAATAATGGGAGTAGAGTAGCGTCACTGGCAAAGTCGTTATTAGATAAAACGTAGATGGAGATGCTTCCTGTGAGAGATACGGGAGATCGTTTACAGGTTGTGAGCAGTATGATGGGTGTGCCTTAACCACCTGAATTATTGTCTTCTACATACCACCGCCCTCGTATTATTCGATTATGACACCACACAACACTATTCTTTGAATTTCACTTCACAATGTAGTGAGTAGTGATTCGGTTTTTTTTTTTTTTTGACATTGCACACATTTAGATATCACCGCCTTCTTAATTTTTTCCACCCAATGTAGAGATGGTTGGAGCAGGGGCAATTATAGCAGGGCCGAATTTTGTTTTGAAATTAATTGCAAAGCCCAGTGGTTTGGGCCTTTGGGCACATAACAAAATTTCAAATAAGGGAAATTGGGCCAGAAAAGTAAGTTCGGCTTTTATCTCGTCCTTGAGCTCAATTATTAGTAGTGCAGTGGTATTGGGAATTGTTTCCCCCCTTAGGTCCTAAGTTCAATCCCCCCTCCCTTCGCCTTGTATCAAAAAAAAAAAAAACTTGCAAAGGGTTCGGACATTCTCACCAAAGGGAGGAGGTTCGATCCTAGAGTTGGTCAAGGCGCTGGGGAATACATCCTAGGTGATGTGAACTTGTGGAAACGCAGGTTGAGGTGGAGACATGTATACTCTCAGTCTTGTATACCCTGGGGAGCAAAGTCATAGCGCCCTGCCCTTGGACTGCAAGTGAACCCAACCCCTCTCCAAAAAATTTGTAATAATAAAAAAAAAAAAATTATAGGAGATCATAGGCATTGGGCCAATAAGGATTGATATAGTTGGTTAAGACGTTGGCATTCACCCCAAAAGGGAGAAGATTTGATACCCGTTGGTCGATGTGAATGTCTTATTGGTGGGCGATTTGTAAGTGCCTCTGTAAACGTTCTTTAAGCCTGGAAGCATACCCTAACCCTGGTGGGATACCAATGTCTACCTCCACCTAAAGTCCTAAACTTCTTTATACCCAAAAAGAAAAGGCATTGGCTGGCTGGCGGTCATGAAATAGAGCGTAACGGGGACGAGCCACTCCTTTACAATGTGTTGAACCAAAATTTGAGTTTTGACGATAGAGATGTCTACAAATACAATGAATGCCTCAAATAAGATTTTCTCCTAGTGTAATTTTTAGGAAAAAAAGAAAGAGAAATAAAATAGAATGGAGGCAAGGATGTGCACCTTCTTCTCGTGTGACCAAAAGTGACGGACAAGGGATTTTCGGATGTGTAAGAGAGGGAACGGTGGAAATTTAATGCAGAAAACGCATTGAAGTTGAATCTGGGTAGGTGATGTGATTAATGACGTTGGGTTCGCAATTAATGAGAGCTTGGGGGTTCAGCCCCAAAAACCAGACCCCATTAAAATTCATCACCCTCTATGTAGCTAACCTATTTACTATTCTTCCTTCGCCTTTCAGATTCCGTTCCTGTTCCCCTTTCTTTCTTGTATACCCCCTCTTATCTTTTGTATAAGATTCCCAAATTATAATTATTTTGGCCCTTTTTATAACAGTCCGACAAATGTTGTCTCAATATTTAATGAGTTTTTTTTTTTTTCATTTATTTCCCTTACTAAATTATACATATTGCATTAATTGAAGTATTGATGATACTTATGTTTATTCTATATCTTTTATTTTTTCTTTATAAATAAAGGCATATCTAAAAAAAATATTATTTTAAGACATACTTAGTATTTTTAACTAATATTTTAAAATGCATAATTCTATTATCCAACTTTTATAAATAAAAGTGGGAGAATTTATCCTTCTTCACACATAGTATATCAAAAGAATTGATCATAACAGGAGCAGTAGTGCTGTAGCATTAAATAATTACTCCCTCCAGTCTTAATTATATGATAACATGTAGAAGTTTATCTTGGTCCTAATTATAAGACAACATTCTATTTTTTTTGGTCAATTTTTTTCTAAAATATCCCTATTGATATAAATGAGGGATTATGTGAAATCAACAAGGTAATTGAAATGCAAGATTTATATAAAGATATTTTAGGAAAATGATTAAAATTAACTAATTTAATCTCTATCCTTAATTCCTTTAAAATTGGTTAAATATGTCTTACAATTAGGACTGGAAGGGAGTATATTTAAATTAAAATACACTCCTTTATCCCCTACTAAGTAGGATATTTTTAAAACGAAGTGAGCAAAAACCCTACCCCATCCAATTCCATAACTGCTTCCACTAAAGTTTCTCCGGCCCCCTTTTTTCTTCTATCTCTCTCATGTTATGTTGTAATCACATAATCTCATTCCTCTATATTCTTCTCTCCTCTTCTTCAATCCATTCCTTTACCTGCTTTTTAATTTCTTTTTTCCAAACGCAAAAACGTACTTCAATTATAATAAAAATATATCTAATAAAAAGTAGAAAGGTACTAAGCACCAAACTTCTAGTTAAACCTATAAGGTGAGAATTATTTTAAAATAAAATCAAAACATTAAGAGTGAATTGAAATTCATTTTAAAACACGCCAATACATAAATATAGACTTATTAAAGCATATGTTCCATAAATATATCCACACACAACAAAAAATTGAGCAATACTATTCTCATAGGCGCAAAATATACATCACTTTAATTCAACTATTCCGTTGAAACTAAAAAAAAATACGGTTAACTCATTAAATTTATTTTAAATTAAAAGAAAAAAATCTAACTTTATCCAAATTAAATCACTTATATCAGTTTTTTTTTTTTCTTTTTTAAATGTCATACTCCCTCCGGTCCTAATTATAGGAACACTTTTTTAATGTAAATTGCACTACAAAAGTGTTCTTATAATTAGAGGATGGGATGAAGCATTTAGGAGGGCATTGATTTCCCATTTTCCCTCATTCCAAATTTCCAATATTCAGCCGCCTGCTGGTTATGGATCTCCAACTGCTTAACTAACCATCTCAATAATATGTCTTCAATGCAACGGCCAAAAAGAAGATGTCTTCAATGGCCGGTCGGATAAAGTTTGATAGAATGTTAGCGTGTTAATGGCCGTACGATCAAGGCAGAAGTAGCCATTCATTTTTAGCTACGATCCCACATCACATTGGCACTGTAGTTCTATGTCCATTTAAACTCAACATCTTCCCTGTCGATGAGGATACCGGCCAATAGCTTTTGACTCTCTCTCTCTCTATATATATGTGTGTGTATCATCCCCCTTACCACACCACACTACTCCTATCCAATCAGATTCATATATACTGTCCCTCTCTCTCTCTCTCTCCTCATTTTGCCTTTTTCTGTTTCCATCAAGTTTCAGCTCTTTTCTTCCGGGAGGGTGACCATGGCTAGGTTTCTCGCAGCACTAATCTTGGTCCTCATGCTCATTTCCATGCTTCACACAATGGTCAGTCTCTCCCTAGCTATTCTCAGACATATATACAAATTAAAGCACCACGTTTTGTTTTGTTCAGATCTGATATGTGTGTGTGTGTGTATATATATATATATATTACTGCTAGAGATTCAAATGTACCTGGGATGATCTCTCAGATATTATTACTTACTCGTTAATTACATATGCAGGTCATAGCTTCTCATGGGCATGGAGGTCACCACTACAATGACAAGGTGACGTACCCTAACTAGTTATTTCCAGGCACGGGGTGCCTGCTGCCCTTTTGGTGATGCGTCCCTTGCTCCTCCTTAATTTTGGGCACTTCTCAAATGTTTTTCTTCAAGACTTTGTTATTATTAGATTCTACATGAAATGAATGATATTTTGATATCTTAATGACCAAAAAAACAGAATTGTTTTAATTTTTTTTACGATTTTTCAAAGATTTAAGATTATAAATGAAAAAGAAACTATACAATTTTGGATTTTTAAATATTTGAAAAATCGTAAAAATTTGAAAACAATTCTGTTTTTTTACTCAAAAAATATCAAAATATCACTCATTTTATATAGAATCTAATGATAAAAAAAGAACTATGAAAAAAACATTTGGGGACTTCCCTAAAATGGAGGGGCAGTAGTGGACGCAACACTGAAGGGGGTGCTCATTATTTCCGCTCCACATATCTGCCAGGACCAAATTAAAAGATTAATTAGTTCGTTTTCTTGATTAAGTTCTGACTTCTGTGCTGTTTGTAAATGGTTTACAGATAAAATTTGGACCCGGCAGCCTCAAGAGCTACGGTGAGTTAATGAAGTTTGCTTCAATTCTCGTACTCTCTTTTTGATGCTATATATATATGACTAAGAAGAAGTAAGAGTGTGAATAAATTAAATTTGGTGATAAAGCAGAATGCCCATCACAATGCACAAGGAGGTGCAAGAAAACACAGTACCACAAAGCGTGCATGTTTTTCTGTCAAAAGTGCTGTAGCAAATGCCTGTGTGTGCCTCCTGGCTATTATGGCAACAAAGCTGTGTGCCCTTGCTACAATAACTGGAAGACCAACGAAGGAGCACCCAAATGCCCTTGAAGGCTTCAACTTTAATTTAACCCTCTCTCATTATTAATTGTACCATCTTCATTTAATTTCCAGCCTAATTTCCTATATATACACTGCCTAATTAATTAGTCCCTCCCTCTGGTCCTTATTATAAGACACCAACTACCATTTCTCGCGGACCAATGAATGGAGGTTAAGTCATTAATGAGGTCTAAAAGTAATAAATGTTTCTAACTTTACCCCTACTTTAATGATGTAGGTTTAAATGAGTTAGTTAAAAATGAGGGCATAATGAAAAAATAATAATAAATGAGTTAGTTAAAGTAAGTTGGTGTCTTATAATAAGGACCAAAAATTGTTGGTGGTTGGTGCCTTATAATAATAATAAGGACCAGAGGGAGTACTTCTTTAATACTATAGTGGTTATACACTTATATGTAATGTTGCTGCAAATGATATATGAATATTTCACTTCTAGCCAGACAGGGAAAGGAAAAAAATAGGGAGAATGACATTTAGGTTACAACCAAGAGAAATAATACATTAACAAGTCTCATAAGTTGTTAATGACAATTGATTCACTTATTAATTCCTTATATTCATTAGTCAATAATGACTTTTCTAATATTATTTATTTTGGTTGGCACCTAAAAGTTATTCTCCAAAAAAAGGGAGGATATTTTTATATGGCGCCAAGTCATGGACCTTGTAGTTGCATGCTTCACAAGAAGTTACTTTAAGGCTTTCAATGCGGCCCACTTGCTAACTTACTCCCTTTTCTTAGTTCAATCGATTTTGACGAATTTTTTTTTGGTCAAAATAGACATTTTATTAAATAAAAATGAAAAATCTATAAAAAAAATTCTTTTAAAGTTTTACTGTTTTAGTTTAATTGATTGACGCAAACTTAAAATTGTGAGTCTCAACTGCTAGCCGCCTGAATTAAACTTAAATATGTGGTTAGGATTTAAGTTTGTAGGGGGAAGAAGTTCAGGGCTTAAAGTTCTAAAAAAAGACTTCTAAAAAATTTAACTTCTCTTAAAAAAATCACATTTTCTTAAAAAACATGCCTGAATAAAAACATTATTATGACCTTTTAACAAATCGAAAAGAATGACACAATTTCTCCGTGTCAACAAAAAGTCAAAAAGAGTGACAACGTCATCTAGTATATATACTTGTGACGATTAAACTAAAGAGATATATAAAGTTGAGGTAGATTTTGTCAAATTGACTTGGGTCATTTTGATAAAAAGACCAACTTATATCTAAAATCTCAACACGAATCATCAGAACCATTCGGGGACTTATAGCAAAAAAAAAAAAAAAAAAAAAAGAACCATTCGGGGACGAAAACATAACCCAATAAAATAACGTAACACAGAGAAGGCGTGCTTTTTCTCTTACGGTGTATTATTACTTGAACTTTGAGTTGTGACAAACAACGATCTTTCTCATGAGGGTGGGACAGTGTTTAAAATTTCCAGGTGTTTTCTCCCTGAACCGATTTTGACCTTTTTCAGGATTTTTTGTTGGCTATTACAGTCAGAAATATTTTTATACTGTCTCTGACTTGATGAGTACACAACTTTCTCTGAAATTTCTCTGAGATATAAGTAGTTACTCGAGTCAATCTATGAAACACAAATATTTTGCATAGGAGCTGTAGCTGTTACATTCATCACTTGTGTTTGTGTCCCCTTTACAGGCAGCATTCAAGCTTGTTTCAGTTGTCCAATGATTAACATTATTTATGTCATGTTTTCCCTGTATCCTATGACTGAATTGTGTGTGGTAAACATAAGCTTAATCACATTTAATCTGAGCAAAAATGCATTAATTCATTATATGGGGAACTTAAGAATGAAGTTTATAAACTGGAATAAACAACATTCTAAATTTTCCTAGCAGTTCTTTGGGGTCTAATGTGACAACTACATGCAAAAACATGAGAAAAATGCATAATGAAGTGAAATTTATGATCAGACACACATCTCCTAACTACCTGGTCACTACAAAGCTTCCACAGATAAGGGTCATCCCAAACATAATATTTTTACTCACTTTTCAATTTTAAGGTTTGGGCCCTAGTGGAGTCTATAGGAAAACACCAGCTACCAAGTAGTTAACCAGATCATCATAACATGGGATTTTACCTTGCAGCTGTAGAAGCTGCTCATCAAGGAAATCATCTCGAATAGAAGAGGGGTGAGAGGGAGAATGGGTAATGCGACTCAAGTGGTCAGCTACCCAATTTTGTGCTCCACTTCTGTCTCGAATCTCTACATCAAACTCTTGGAGACATAGCATCCACCGAATGAGTTGTGGCTTAGCATCTGCCTTTTTCAAAAGAAACGTTAAAGCAACATGGTCAGAGAAAACAATTACTCTACTAGCTAGTAGATATGACCTAAACTTATCAAAAGCAAATACAATGGCTAACAACTCCTTTTCAGTAGTGGTGTAATTAGACTGGGCAGGATCCAAGGTCTTGGAAGCATATGCAATGACATGAGAGGCTTTCTCAACCCGCTGTGCCAAGATAGCACCCACCGCGTAGTTGGAAGCATCGCACATCAACTCGAAGGTAAGGTACCAATCAGGGGGCTGGATCACTGGGGTTGTTGTGAGGCAACGCTTCAAGTGATCGAAGGCTGCCTTGCACTGGTCATCAAATATAAAGTCAGTGTCCTTATGTAGAAGGTTGGACAAGGGTCGAGCAGTTTTGCTGAAATCATGAATGAAACGCCGATAGAAACCTGCTTGACTAAGAAAAGAGCGAATTTCCCGCACAGATGCGGAGTAAGGCAAAACAGTAATTACATCTATCTTAGCAGGGTTTATCTCAATCACTTTCCTAGACACTATGTGTCCCAAGACTATACCCGACTCAACCATAAAGTGACACTTTTCATAATTCAGCACAAGATTAGATTCAATGCACCTATGCAAGACTCTAGACAAATTAGATAAGCATGCATCAAAATCAGACCCATATACAGTGAAATCATCCATAAAAACCTCCATGCAGTCCTCTAGAAACTCAGATAAAATACTTACCATACAATGCTGAAAGGTGCCAGGAGCATTGCAGAGGCCAAAAGGCATCCTTCGGTAAGCATATGTCCCAAAGGGGCATGTGAAGGTCATCTTCTCCTGATCCTCAGGAGCAATATGGATATGGAAATATCCAGAGTAGCCATCCAGGAAGCAGTAGTGAGACTTACCAGCCAATCGCTCTAACATCTGATCAATGAAAGGTAGAGGATAATGATCCTTGTGAGTGGCTTGGTTGAGTCTCCTATAATCAATGCAAAAACAGACTTATCAAACCTTACTTCTTCCTTTACGCCTTGAAGATATTAGCATCTCTTATTCTTTTACTCCTTAAAGATCTAGCCTCTCCAACAATAATAACGTGCTGCCGACACTTCCCATCCCTTTCATGCATGTGTATTACCAAAGATTAGAACTGTAACATCCCATTTTCAAAAGCAGTATATATTTTTTTCTTCATCCAAACATCATTTTAAATAATCAGAGTAGAGCATCGGAGCGATTGAGTAACTGATATGTATGTATAAAATGCCGTAAGTCCATTTGGATACAACGAGTATAAGAACCGTGTGGTTCAAAGGTATAATACAACAGAAAGAAATCTTCAACCTGGATCTTCTACGTGGTCTGCTTGCTTCTTTCCTCGGCCTCGGTCCTCCGGACCACGAAGCTATAGTGAGATCCAATTCGGCGCATTGGATCTCGAGTAATCTGTTAACCTCATGCTCAAATACAACGGTATACGGATGATGATATTCATGACATAACAACAGATGTATGATCAATAATGACAGAACATAAACATAGAGCAGTAGGTATAATCGGTGACCCTTAACAGAGTCTCTATCCGTGAATGTATAATCGGTGACCCTAATAGAATCCCTATCCGAGTCGGTGACCTGCACGAGCCTCCATCCGAGTCGGTGACCCTAAATGAGCCTCTATCCGGGGTTGTATCTATCACATATGGTAAACCTAAGTACAATTCCATAGGCACGGTGCATATAGCACCGAATAGAATGGCAGTAAGTGTCTACCATGGGGCCTCACCGACTTATACGGCGACTCAATGGCACACCCACGTAGACTAGCCTTGCCTTCGGCACCAAACTATTCACACATCATATCATCACATATTTGCATACCATAAACATTAGAGTCAGTGTTACAGTACGCGAACGTACATTCGTTGACGACGTTAGGTACTTCTGGCGGAAAACGTACTTTTTACGGAAAAACGTGAAACAGCGGCACGTCGGGCGTGTAACGACGACGAGACAGAGTTTCTGATATCCTATAAGAGTAATATCATTTTCATTAGTGATTTGGCATTATAAGTGGCATTTTAGGTAAAAATTACCATTTTGCCCCTATACCCCTAATCGGCGGAATTTCGCCAGCACTTCGTTACTTTGGCTCCGACTTTCCAAAATTTTGCCAGAACTCCGACCTCACCATGATTTTCGAATTTAATACTTAAAATAAAACTAAAGATCTATCTAGCATTACTACTAAAACTACCGAAAGAATTAAAGACTAAAGACCGGAAAAATTACCCAGAGCTTCGCTGCAAAATTCCCCGGACTCCTTCCTCCTCCAGAGCACCTCTCTCTAACTTCTCTCTAGGATAGCTCAACTAGAGAAAATGGTTTTGGTGTGAAGAATGCAAAGGGAGAGCCTCCTATTTATAGGGAAAGTTGTGTGCACTATTCACACTTTGTCAAAAGTTTACGGAAAGCGTGCGATTCCTAAGAACTTTCGGAATCATCAATCTCTGACAAAAATTCACTGGTTCCAAATATGTCCAGATAAATTCAAACTCATTTCCAAATGTTGAGTTAGAATTTATTTTCTTCAGATCTTAAAATGTGACTATCTGCATTTCTCCTTATTTCGTCTTATTAGGAAAATGCTCTACCGGCCTCGGAATCAACTTCCGGAAAAGTCTAACTGAAGATAAAAATCCACTGATCAATATTTTACCTTGACTTCAGAAAACCTATTCCTGGTACTCTAGATAGGATCCGTTTCCTATAAATCTGATCACTATTCACTGTACTTATTTATAAGATTATTATATTACAAAAATCCTATCATCTTATCCTCTTAAGATTTTTCTTGTCCTTTTTATTATTATTATTATCATTATTATTTTAATTTTCGTTTTAATTAATTATTTAATTAATTAATAATATATAAAATAATTATTTAATAATTATTTTATATAATTTTTTACAAAATTTTCTTATTGGTCCATTCTTGTATTTAGGCTTAAAATTACTTAATCTCATCAATTTCTCTTGAAAATTTCCAATTAACTAACAATATATATTTATGCTAATTCTTAGCCATTTACCACCAATTTTGGAGCTTTACATAATTATCCTTGAATTTCCTTTAGAAAATAAGATAATATAACATACTTTTTGAGACCATATATTCACCTTTTTTAAAAATAGCTGTTTAATTTATCAGGGTATTACAAGAACAGGGGTTTTTATTATACGCAGAATTTTTCAAAACAAAAATGAATTATTTATAAATCATGAATAGCAGTTTATTATAAATTTTTGTGTTTGATATTAATATATAATTTTCCTTAAGTACTACGAGTAGTATTAATTAGAAAATCTAACCATAATTGGTAAACTTTCATATCTTATTTTACGAGTGTGAGCAAAAACACTTCGCTCGATAATTAATATGAACTCCATGGGCAAAGAATTATTCAACTATTTGGATGGTTTTGTTCCACCAGAGATCGAATAACAGCATAATTGATTTATCAGAAACATATTGGTATAGCAAGACTCGGCTGAATTTATGACTAAGATGTTACACATATGCCGGGTGACCTAGAAAAATGTTGAAGAGGGCACAATTGGTGAGGGGATTCGGGGGTTCGAGGGCAGCGCCCTCAAAATTTTTGTTTAAGGAAAGTTTTAAATGCATTAAAAAACAAAAGAATATAAACAAGAAAAAATATATATATATAAAATATTTATGAAATCAAGTGAATATTGATGATGTAATAAAAGATGCAATTATTTTACAAACCTGTCATTTAGAAAAGCAATGCTAAGTGTTATTAGAAATACAATTACATAAATTACAATGAAGGGTGGACACTCAATAAGTTCAAGTACATATATTTTAATAGCAAAAGTATATTACAATAAAAATAATTACAATGTCATTCTTTTAGGCCTTATTTTTTGAAATTCTATCATAATTGTTTTATTATCAATGCTATCAAATACATATTTTTCAATATAAGGCATTAAACATTCATTCAACCATTCATCCCCAATCCGATTACGAAGTGCAGTCTTGATGTATTAAAGGTAGACACTTAATTTAATGGTGGACAATCATTCAAACATGTATTAATCTTTTTTTTTTAATCCCAAATTTTTGGGGGGCACTTGCCCCCTAACTCAACACCTAGGTCCGCGCCAATGCACATATGCCAATCAAACACACAAACAAGCCTTTTTTTTTTTGGGACAACCACACGAACGCACTTGCCATTTAAAAAACAAATTGTATGATAGTTTTCAATACGATCGAAAGATCAAGCTTCATTGATCAATTGGCGTTACATATTTGTATGTCAATGTATATATATATTCAACCACTTGTTCTTCCGTGAGGGATATATATAAAGAGGGTTCAAGTTTTGTAAGTAAGTTACAGTTCAATGTCCCTTTTTATCACCCGGTTCGCCAATTAAGATGGCCCAGTCTATGGCCTTTATCATGGTAGATGCAGCTTCACTAACGGGACATGTATTGGAAAATCCAGGCTTCCCAGATTTCTTCACTCTCGTCATGCAATTCCTTAATCTCTTATGGCATTTCACATGGAGCATACCTGCAGATGCATGTTTTATTAATTAGTTCGCAATTCATCTTCTAAAGACAAATTGAATATCTCAATAATCAAAATTCAAATGGAAATGCTCCTTAAATATATTTAAAGAAAGAAATCCCACGAAAGTAATTATTAGGTCAATGAAACTACGCCCTAGCTCCAATCCGCATTATATGATTATAAGTCACTTAAAAAATTGCTCATTTATTTCTCTCTCTCCTTCATAACCCTATTTAATATGGGTAGAGTTAGGAAATTTTTTAATTCAAAACAGATTTAATAAGTAAATTACCATTTCTTGGTTTTAATTAATGAATTAGTTAAAAGTAGGTTATATTGTGGACTAAGGATCCACTTTGTCAGTTGATCAGAAGAAAATAAAAAAACATTATCATATATGACATGCCTATCTTAATTAACTGCTCTGAACCGCCATAAGTAGTTAAAACTACCAGTAACATGTGTATTACTCCCTCCGATCCTAATTATAAGATAACATTTAGGAGTTGGTTTTGGTCCTAATTATAAGATAACATTCAATTTTTTGTTAATTTCTTCCTAAAATATCCCTTCAATTTCTTCCTAAAATATTCCTACAATTTCTTCCTAAGATATGAATAAGGGATTATATGAAATTATCAAGGTAATTGAAGTGTAAAATTTATATAAGGACATTTTAAGAAAATGAGTACAATTAACTAATTTAATTCTTATCTTTAATCCCTATAAAATTAGTTAAATATGTCCTATAATTAGAACCGGAGGTAGTATTGTTTTTGAATTGTGAAATACTCTGGTTGCATGGTTTTATTAGTTGAAGATGAGGATCGCTAATGGCCAAATTAACACAAAATGAAAAAAGAGATAAGTACGTACCAAATTTATCAACGCAGTCGTCATGATTCCTGCAACATGCATCGAGATCATCGCACGGCGCCTCGCCGGGACAGCCCGTATACCCGGCTCCGCAATATTTCCCATAATTGATTAAAAAAGCTATACGAAATAATTTCAGAAACAATATATATCCATTAACGATGGAAATTAAAACAACACAGCATAACAGCTACAGATATAAACAAGAATTGTAGCTTTATCTTACAATCACATCGCTCGGCCACGCATTGCCTGCTGCAATTGGCCTGTCATTCGTAACAAGCTAACGGTCACATTTTTCATATTCATAAAAACAGATGATGAATTCTATATAACTATATAAGAAAAGAAGAACCCATGAGGATGAAATACAAGACTTACATGGGATTGGGAATCAGGGGAGCACTCGGCGACGACGGAGAGAATTATGAAAAAGACGGCGAATGCCGCGGAGGCGCGTGAAGTACTAAGGCGCAGCATCGTCGATCGTTTTCAGAGAAACCAAACAGGGCCGTCGTTGAATTCTCCACCTGCTGGGTGATCTATTCTGTCAATCTGTTTGCGCGCTCTCTTTAAGGGTTAACAGAGTCGGGCCATTGCAAATTACGGAAACACCCCTCTAATTAACCGAACGATAAAAAGTGGATGGTGAGTGGTGACCCATTCTCGCAGCATACTCCCTCCTGGACAAAATAACAGAAGTTAATAGCCCAAGACAGAAAAAAGAAGAGAGTCCAAGTTCAATTTTAATAAAAAGAATTTTAAAACCTATTCGATCGCAAGGTTATAATTGATGAATAGTTCAATTTCATAAATATTATATTTTTTGGCCAAACTACACACACATGTTTATATTTTTGGGCTAAATATGTATTTCCTTGGTGGAGTTATGTGCCAAAAAAAAAATTACCCGAAGAGTTCCCTCTGTACTACCTAAATTGCACATATATAATTGGCCCAAAAAATTGCACTTATGTATGTCTGCGCGTCTGTAAAGGCACACAAATCTGGGAATACAAGTGTTATGGAATCAAATATTAGGCTCATCCAAAGTGTGGCCTAGCAGGAGACAACTAGTGTATTTGGGCTTGGAGGCACAAGAGGCCCAACAAGTCCAAACCCTAACTTTAAGGTAGCCTCTATATATAGTTGGTTAACCTAAAATGTACACAGTTTATAAGCTCTCTCCTTTACCATTCTGGCACACAGAGCACACACCTCACCCCCTTTAGGCGAAAGCCTTCATGTGTGTATACAGAGATCCTCTATTCTAGTAGGTATCTCATCAATAGACACCTAGGAGAGAGCTACTTGATCCTATATCAATATACTAGTCCACCTAGGGCTAGACATTTATGTTCTTATGGCAGAACATTGGCGCCGTCTGTGGGGATTCGATAAATTCTTGATTCCTGCAACCAGGATGGAAAAAGATTTTAATCCCCAAATCACCTGAATGTATTTCTATTCAGATTACGCCATCGATGCAAGCCAGGAGGGAGGGATATGAATATGAGTTAAAATCCTGAGAATGTGATGACGTTGTTGTGTTCGCACAAGTCTCGTTTTCAAAGTACTATCTCCATAGCCTACCTTCACTACAAAAAAAAACCATCTTTTGTCACGGTTAATTAGTCGCGGTTCACAATAACCGTTACAAAATACCAATTTGTAACGGTTTTATCCCTAAACCGCCACTAAATAGTAACGGAAGTAATGACGACATGACTTCGGCTATATTTGTCGCGGTTTACTCAATGAAAACCGCAACAAATTTGGCGCCACCTTGGCGCGCAATGGCGGGAATGTTTGTCGCGGGCATTTTGTAGCGGTTATTTGAGTATAACCGCTACAAAATTGGCGCCAACGTTGTTACGGTGATTTTGTAACGGTTACGTCACAGTTCTAGGAAAACCGCTACAAATATTCACTATATAAATAAGGGTTTAAGCTCATCAATTATAACAATTAAAGGAATTACTAAATCTTCGACTAGTAACTTGAATGAACTATCTCGCTTGCTCGTCGAAGAAATGCATATATCGTAGCTCCGATCTCCTATCTCGGGTGATAAGAGGCTGCGAGATATTTGCCTCTCTCATCTTTGCGAGGCAATTCGTTCAGTCACAAGTCAAGGTTTGCTCATTTCTTTGGGGCGTGAATACTTCTACTCTTCTGAGAACAGTCCCACATACGACAGGAGATTGGGTTCCATTATAGCCACCTTTGTCTCACGAAAATATCTCTGATGAAATTGACCCAGGAAGGTTTGGTTTTAAATATTTGTACCAAACTAATTAGTCTGATTCATAAACTTTATGAATCTAACTAATGAGTTTGGAATTTCTTTTCGAAAAAATCATTTTGTAGCGGTTTTGATAATAACCGCTACGAATGTGGACATATTGTACGAATCGAAGGGTCGACTTTTTTGTATCGATTCTTGTAGCGGTTACATCGTAACCGCTACGTAATATCAACGGTCCGCTATTTTGTAGCGGTTTATGTGGCGGTGATATGGCAACCGTTACAAAAATTCAAATTTTGTAACGGTTTCTATGGATAACCGCTACAAAATGTACGGTTTTTTAAACAATCGCTCCTCATTTTCAAAGTCACACTTCCAACGGTTTGAGTTTTCACCGTTTTCACCTTTCAACCCATCTTTAAACTTTTAATTTTAAACTTCTACATTTCAACATCATGGTTTCTGGAGGAGATAAGGGAAAGGGAAAAACGGGTGTCCCAGAGAGAAGGGGTTTACGGGGGAGTAGTAGTAGAGGGGGCCAGACGAGAGGGCGTGGGGCCCGATATATACCTCCGCCATCTCAGGGGCTGAACGAGTTTTCCGATCTCTTCGCCGATGAAGAAATTCCAAACGTGGCGACCGTAGGGGGAGATCAAGAAGCAAGTTTGTCGTTCAACGACTTAGACGACGAGAATGCGGACATCCATCTCGACATTCCCTTAGCGGACGTGGAGCAGTTTATCGACCAGGAAAACCAGCGGGACCACGGGAACCCCCGACCGGCGTCTTCGCGTTCCATCGGATATACAGTGGATGTCGAAGGTATATCTAATTAGCTTTTTTGGGAGAAATTAATTTAAATTCGGTAGGTTTAATTCAATTTTTTGTAATATTGCAGATACACATGGGAACATCGCAGAGTAGGACGCTGGATGTTTCCACTCTTACTCAGTACGACTGGGAGGTGGCCGGGTATCGGGTCGTAGTCCGTGGAACGAGCACACGCACTCAGAGATCGGCACCGTGGTCACCCGATGAACCGATTCTTGTCCGAATGTGGTGGCAATTGGGCATGGTTCCCAATTTTTCAAGGATTGGAAGCATGTGACGAAGGATACAAAGAACAAGGCGTTTGCCGATATTCTGCAAGTAGTCAATATTGTTTAATTAAAGTTTACATTTTAATTGTTATAAGTTTTAGTTTATTTATTTCCTTATTTATTTCTTAATTTATTAATTCAAAATAATGAAATTATGATATAGAAAAAGTTTAAACTTCGCGAACAACACAAAAGGTACGTTATGATGAAGGTGGGGGAAGGGTGGAAGAGTCGGAGGAATCGTCTCTACAATCTAATGAATGGAGATGGCACAATTCCTCTCCAGGAGCTGATCGAGAACATCCCAGACGGCGTGGAACCAACTCACTGGGCGAGTTTCGTCCAATATAGGAGGAGTGCTGACGGGAAGGTACTTTTTTTGATTAATTATAATTTAATTACATATGGTTTAAATTAATTAATAATTTCACTTAATTAATAATTTAAATTGAGTTTAAATTAAAATTTTGTTTCCTCCTCCTTGCAGGCTTTGTCGCAGAGGAACGCAAGAAGCGGTGGCACAACAGAGGATCCATCACACTACTGACCAAGACGTTTGTTTGTGACTCTACAAAGTGAGATGGTATGTTATTATTTAACATGATGATTGTTTTGTTCTCAAAATAACAAAGTTTATATTGTTTTATTTCTTTCAGAAAAGAAGGCTCGGGAGGAGAACACACGGACGAACTATGGGAGGTTGTGGACACGCACCCATAGACACCGTGATGGGACGCCGACCTCTCGAGCGGCAGAGGAGATAATAGTAAGTTAAAAAAACATTGAAAAATATAATGAATGTTGTATATTTAAATTGATCGTCCATTATTTTATTAATGATTGTTCATGAACCATGTGTGTCAGGCCCAGATTGAGAAGACCGAGGCGAGCTACAAGCGCCGCCGCACCCTGAGTCACAGGGGTCTGTGAATCCTACTGCCCCATTGAAAGCTGCTGTGGGCCCAGTCGAGCATCCTGGCCGTGTTAGGGGCATGGGCCTTGGCGCCAGGCCTAGCATGGTGTACCCGAAGCATGGCTCCTCCGATGCATCCGTACCCTCCAGCTCGAGAAGGACACCACCGGAGGCTTTTGATGAGATCATTGCTGAGAAGGTTGCTGCGCAGGTTGCCGCACATGAGGCTGCACGGAGGGCCGACGAGGAGGCCAGAGATATGCGCAGGAGGGCCGACGAGGAGGCCAGAGATAGGCGCAGGCAGGAGAGCATCGCCCGTTGGTACGATCGTCATGTGGAGAACTGGACTGTCCTTACTGGGGCCCTGACGCGGCCGTTACCCGACCAGCAGGTTTCCAGCTTCCCGAGCCTCCTCCGTTCATCTTTGAGGAATCCCCCCACGTGCTACGACGACGACGTTGTAGACTCCGGTCGTGCATCAACCCCCGAGACGACTCCCTGACATGACTTGATGATCATGTTCCTGATAGTTAGTTTTTATTTTGTAATTTTGGATATTTATTTACTTTGGTTTACATATTTGGTTTGTTTAACATGTGCTTTAGTTATATATTTGTTATCGTTAAATTTGATACGTTATTTCAAAACCTACAACTCATTTAACTAAATTTTAATCCAAAACCCTAAAAATTTTAATCCAAGATTTTAATCCTTGTTTAACATGTGCTTTAGTTATATATTTTAATTTTAATCCAAAATAATTTCCTAAAATTTCAGTTGAAAAATACTAAAAATTTAGGTAAATTTTGTAGCGGTTCATATGGAGAAACCGCAACAAATTTGAAATTAAAAATCGATGAAATGGCGCCATAGTTTGTCGCGGTTAAACGACCGTTACAATTTTCAACGGTCATCATTTTGTAGCGGTTCGATGAAGCTAACCGCAACAAAATTGAATATGCCAAGATTTGTCGCGGTTTCGCCCGTAACCGCGACAAATTGTATTTAGTAGCGGTTCTTGTCGCGATTTTGGAAACCGTTACAAAACTGTTCCTGATATTTGCAACGGTTGTTGTAGCGGTTTTGCAACCGCTACAAACCATTCGATGCATTTTTAAAGATCCCAAGTTCTGCGTTGAATGTAATTAAACATTTTATCCACATTTATGTTCATCCTAGATTTGTTTGTTACATATGGATAAGTCATGGATCAAGCTGTCGCGTAGTTCTCCTGCATATTTAGCGGGATTGAACACTTTCTTAGATTTCGCCTTCTCTCACGCTTGCATTAATGGCAAGATCGTGTGTCCTTGTTTGCGATGTAAGTTTAAGAAGTGGCAAACACGAGATTGTGCTTTGGAACATCTTCTTGTAAAGCCTTTCCCACAAGACGACAACTTCATAGCAGAGGTGCAGGGTCCAGAACCTGTTTTCTTCAGGAATGATGCAGCTCGGGAATTTTTCAACCTTATGGATGAGAGCGATCGTCCTTTGTATCAAGGTTGTCAGAAATAGTCAAAGTTATCTTTTCTTATCAAATTGTACCATATCAAGTGCATGTGTGGGATCACTGATAAGGCAATGTCGATGTTCTTGGAATTACTTCGAGATGCTTTCCCTGACGCGGACATTCCCTCATCCTTCTACGAGGCGAAGAAGATAATCAACAGATTAGGCTTGAACTACCAAAAAATAGATGCCTGCCCAAACGACTGTATGCTTTATTGGGGAGAGGACGATCGGAGGGAGACTTGTAAGAAGTGTCACACTTCGAGGTTCAAGACAGTTCGGAAAGGGAAGAAGCAGAAGAAGAAACCTACAAAGATTCTAAGGTCCTTTTGATGATTGAATATTATTACACTTATTTGTATCTCTTGGTGAATAAATTTAGGAATGTTTGATTGATAAATCATGAATTTTGTTACTTAATTGGGCTTTGAGCTTTTAATTGGATTGAACTCATTTATTATGATTAAATTCCAGTTTTACAATGATTTAGTATTTTCGCCATAACTTTTGATCTAGATATCCGATTAGCCTGATTCTTCTTTCCTTTTTAGATGATTCAGAGATCTACAATTGTTATGAAGACTTGGAAGACTGATTCGGACAACAAGATGGACGAAATTGGAGCTAAAGACAGATGCATTTTTCTGGATTTTTATTTTGCCCGAATTTTGTAATAAAAGACCAATCTTTAGAGATTTCCTATTTATTAGAGGTTTCCTATTATTAGGGGATTCCTATTTTTGTTTAGTCATCTCTCCTATATAAGGAGGTTAGATGGTGGCTACAAAGACATTCTCAACATTCTCAATATTATATATTCTTCTTCATCTTTTCTTCTGCGTTTTTTCCTAGCCATGCTTGGCTAAGCTTTTGTGGTTGACCCATGGATTGGGAATTCGTGAATCCAGAGGGCCAGCGCTTCAAGCGATAACGTAATTCGTTTCTGTTTATTTTAATCGGATCCGATTATAATTGCAGATTAGGTATTAGATTTAATACCTAGATTGATATCCCAAGGACATAGGTCGGACCAGGTTAACGAGCTCGCCACGTGTTCGATCAAATGCTAGGCGATCGTCTAGTCGAGGGAATATTTGGACAAATGCAGAGATTTCGGTTTGTCTAGAATCAATCACGAGTTTGGTTATTATCTTTTTGTCCGATGAAGGTTATGGAATCCCAATTCGGGTTAATCGTTTGTTTATCTAATTAATCTCATTTTCTTATTTTCTATTTTATCTTTGCTTCATTTAAATTACATTTCTATTTTAGTTTATTAATTTAAAAATCAAAAACCCAATCCCCCCTTGTTTTCATTTCATTTGCATGACACTTAGATTACTTAGGATTCAATAAAAGGCTCCTCGAAAAGAGAGAACGATCCTAGGTTTGCCTATACGCAATCCTTGGTTAATTGTTGATTGTGGACCCCAAGGCTAACGATAAAAGGTCTTCATCAAATGGCGCCGTTGCCGGGGAGCTAAGTAATTGGGACCCTAGGTGATTTAATTGTCAAATTCACAAAAAAAAAAAAAAAAGTTGATTCATAGCATACTTGCATATTTTATCAATTTTTTGAAAAAAAAAAAAAATTTTCCTTTTCTTTTTCACTTGCATTTGTATTTTCTTAGATTTTTTTTATTATTATTGTTAGAAAGTTATCTTGTGAACCATTGGGAATTAATTGTATTGAACTTTCATGGCTTGGTTTTATGGTAATCATGATCTACCTTTCAATTCTCACTCTTTTGTAGGCAATCAAGAATGTGATGGCCCATTCCACCACCAATACCATGAACCATACCAACAACCTCCATTCCAACAATATCATCAACCCTCTCATTTACCATACCATCCTTCATTTCATCCCACTTCCATACCATGCCATCCATCTCATGAATCCTTATACCCATTTGAGCCACCTTATGGACCTCATTCTCAACCATGTGTGCCCAACCAAGAACCTTCCATTTGTGAAGTCATTGGAGACTTCCAAAATCAAACGACTTGGGCTATAAATGAGGAGTGGTCACATAAGGAAAGCGTTCATCAAGAAATAAAATCTATGCTTAAAATTATGGAAGACCAAGCGAAAAGGAACGAGAAATTAGGAAAAGAAATTGAGCAGCAATCACAAATGTTTAAAATGATGTTTCAAGAAAATCCTTCTCCCATGGTCACACATGCACAAGAAGTGAAGCAAGTACAAAAGCACATTGAAGAGTCTTCTCTCCCATTTGATAATGATCCTATACTTTTAGAAGTAGACTCTCCTATTACTTTGACTACTGAAGCAATTCATGATTTGAGTGAGAACAGTCATAGCCTAGAATGTAAGATGCATAAAATTCTCATTGGATTACCTCCTTGTAGTCTTGTTGGTGACAAAGATTCTGAAATTTTGATTGATAAAGTCCTGCATGTTGATGAATCTTTCCAACAAGTACTTTCTTGTGATTTGCCACCTGATTTAGAAAAACAAGATGATTGTTTTGAACCTTTACACATTTCGTGGTGATGATTTGAAAAATTATCTTCATTCTTCCACTCTTTTCCCTCCCTCTCTTGTGATTGCAACGATGATGTAGTATACTCCAACACTAAGTTGGATTCCATACCTTCCATTTTGCAAGCACAAGAGAATTTTCACAATATAACTTGTTCCTTGACTCCTACTACTGATGGGAGTATCATTGATTTCCTTGGATGTGATAATTACTTGGAGAGTTTGGAACTTAACATGCCCTTAATTCACTTGAAATCTCTTCATCTTGCTATTTTTGGATGGGACGCTGCTATTTGCTTGTCTTCTTTGCAGGCACATTGTTGGAAGGATCGTCAGGAGAGTCAATCTCTACCGTACATTCTTGAACCTCTTCCAATAGATCTGAACCGCGTCCACCAAGGAAATTCAATAGAAGAGAAGATATTTTTAAAGACCAATGCATGATCCTCATTGGTGATGAGAACTTCTCCTTCAAGCGACTCAAGATACTCTAACAAATGTTGTCTCTTTCCTCACTTATTTTCTTCCTAATTCATATGATTACTTGGGTTTAATTGTTGTATGAGGAAGATAAGTACGGGGGAGGGACACAATCCAGTAGAAAAAGTAGAAATAATGTAGTTTATTAGGTAGAATAAAAAAAAAGTTTTTATGAATAACTCACTCTCTTTCTATGATTGCTATACATCTTGTGAACTTGGACATGTTGGTTTTGATGGATCATTCTATTTGGGCTGAATTTCTGGACTCTTGGATTATATTTCTTGGTAGTTAATTTTGGGATGCTGGTTGCATGATTTGGTATTGACCTTTGTGAGATTTTGAGCCTGCATGAATGGAATTCATCTTTTACCATTCTTTCTTTCATGTGTGCATCTGCTCATTATTTGTGTTCTCTAGAACTTGCTCCTTTTCTTTTTGAAGCTACATTTTCACTTGCGTGCATAAGTATGATGGAAGCTTGTTTTCTTTCTTTTATTTTCCCACTTTGGCCAAATAGTCTTTCCCCTTACATTCAATTTCCTTTGCTAGCCCCTTTGTGCCTTCTTGACTCATTCTTTTCTAAACCACATTACAAGCCTAAGTGTAAAACCATTTTATTCCGCACCTTGAAAATTTATTGAGCATTGGTTTCACCTTGGTTTTGTGTTTAAGTGTGAGGTTGCTCGGAGTGCAACAGGTTTAAGTGTGGGGAGATATTTGATTTTGTGCCATTCATCGTTTGGCATTGATTTTCGTTTGATGTTGGTCATTGTAAAAAAAAAAAAAAAAAAAAAAAAAGAAAGAAAGAAAAGAAAAGAAAAGAAAAAAAAAAAGAAAGAAAAGAAAGAAAGAAAAGAAAAGAAGGAAAGAGAGAGAGAGGAAGCAATGTAAAGAAGGAGAAATAAAAAGAAATGATATTGAGGTGATTTACTATTATTAAGCGATGTTCTTTGAATTTCTTGGGTGCTTAGCCTATCATATCCATACTTATTCACACCTTTACCCTAGCCCCATTACAACCTTCAATAACAAGCTCTCTTGATTTTTGCATGCATGTGTTATAAATAGTGGAGAAGTAGAAATTGAGCAAGCCTATGGTAGGACTATTTTCTTGAGTAGAATTTGAGCGATACACTTATTAACCCTATACACTTGAGAGATTGATTGAGGGCATCCCTTGAGAGACCATCTTGTGTGATTAGCATCATTGATTGAGATTGCTAGGGTTTGTAATTTGAAATGAAAGAAATTCAGTATTGATTGGTTGATCTTGAGAAGCCATGTGACCTTTATTCAATTTTTAAAATCGGCAATTGTTAGAGAGAAGAAGTTTTTCTTTTAGTTTTTTCTTTTAATTTTGCTCGGGAGTGCAAAAGGATAAGTGGGGGAATTTGATGATTGAATATTATTACACTTATTTGTATCTCTTGGTGAATAAATTTAGGAATGTTTGATTGATAAATCATGAATTTTGTTACTTAATTGGGCTTTGAGCTTTTAATTGGATTGAACTCATTTATTATGATTAAATTCCAGTTTTACAATGATTTAGTATTTTCGCCATAACTTTTGATCTAGATATCCGATTAGCCTGATTCTTCTTTCCTTTTTAGATGATTCAGAGATCTACAATTGTTATGAAGACTTGGAAGACTGATTCGGACAACAAGATGGACGAAATTGGAGCTAAAGACAGATGCATTTTTCTGGATTTTTATTTTGCCCGAATTTTGTAATAAAAGACCAATCTTTAGAGATTTCCTATTTATTAGAGGTTTCCTATTATTAGGGCATTCCTATTTTTGTTTAGTCATCTCTCCTATATAAGGAGGTTAGATGGTGGCTACAAAGACATTCTCAACATTCTCAATATTATATATTCTTCTTCATCTTTTCTTCTGCGTTTTTTCCTAGCCATGCTTGGCTAAGCTTTTGTGGTTGACCCATGGATTGGGAATTCTGTGAATCCAGAGGGCCAGCGCTTCAAGCGATAACGTAATTCGTTTCTGTTTATTTTAATCGGATCCGATTATAATTGCAGATTAGGTATTAGATTTAATACCTAGATTGATATCCCAAGGACATAGGTCGGACCGGTTAACGAGCTCGCCACGTATTCGATCAAATGCTAGGCGATCGTCTAGTCGAGGGAATATTTGGACAAATGCAGAGATTTCGGTTTGTCTAGAATCAATCACGAGTTTGGTTATTATCTTTTTGTCCGATGAAGGTTATGGAATCCCAATGCGGGTTAATCGTTTGTTTATCTAATTAATCTCATTTTCTTATTTTCTATTTTATCTTTGCTTCATTTAAATTACATTTCTATTTTAGTTTATTAATTTAAAAATCAAAACCCAATCCCCCTTGTTTTCATTTCATTTGCATGACACTTAGATTACTTAGGATTCAATAAAAGGCTCCTCGAAAAGAGAGAACGATCCTAGGTTTGCCTATACGCAATCCTTGGTTAATTGTTGATTGTGGACCCCAAGGCTAACGATAAAAGGTCCTCATCACCTTTCCTTTAAAACCTCACTTGCAAAGATTGTTTATGTCGTCCAAGACAGCTCAGCATATGAGGTGGCATGAAGATGATAAGAATCAAGATGGTAAACTCAGGCATCCACGTGATGCTGAAGCGTGGAAAGCGTTCGACTCAGTCTTTCCAGGAGTTGGTAGAGTTGTGGAATGTAGGTGTGGAGGCGTCGACGCGCACGAGAAGACACTTTTCAACTTGCGTGCGGCCTTGATTTGGACGATAAGCGACTTTCCTGGCCTCAGGACATTATCCGGGTGGAATGTGCATACCGGCCTTGCATGCCTAGCTTGCAATTTTGACTCTGACTCAGTGCACCTTCCCCACAGTCGTAAGTGGTGCTTCATGGGTCATCAGAGGTTTCTCGATGGGACGCACAGGTTTAGGTTGCAACGCAATCGCTTTAATGGGCAACAGGAAAAAAGAGGACCTCCTCGGAATTTATCTGCACATTGAAAAGAATGTGTGCGACAATGTGTTGTACACGATTCTCAACAAACCAGGCAAGTCCAAAGATCATCTGCAGGCCAGGAAAGATCTACGGGAGATGGGCGTTCGTGGAGACGCATGGCCGGATGAGCATGACAGATTTCAACCGGAAAGATTCACCCTGACAAAACCGAATAAGGAAATCTTTCTCGCTACCTTGAAGAAAATAAAAGTTCCTGACGGGTATTCAAGCAACATATCACGATGTATTGACTTGCAGGCGGTCATGGTTCACCCGACAAGACACCTTGTTCACGAAACAAAGCTTGCGGCCTGGGTTCGAAGCATCGATGGATGTATCCCGTTGAGAGGTACTTGTTTAAAAATAATTACTTTAGCATTACTCCCTAGTCGCACGTTTAACCATTGATGCATTATTATTATTATGGTTCTACTTTATAGGTTTCTTGGGAAACTTAAATCTTACGTGAGGAATAAGGCGTGGCCTGAAGGTTCAATAGCAGAAGGTTATATCGGGGATGAGGTCTTGTATTTTTGTTCCAGGTAATTGATGACATTGAGACGTCATTCAACCGACCGCCTCGTGTAGACGATTGTCCTGAGACTGCGCCAGAGCCATAAGCAACAGAGTTGTTAATCCCTCGTGTTAGTAAACCAGTTAGCGGAAGTAAGAACTTCAGACTGACGGCACTTGAGAAGTTTCAAGCACATAGACATATCTTGATTAATTGCACTAAAGTTGAACCGTACCTTCAATAAGGATTTCATTGCATACTATATATTTCCTTACATTTTATACATACTCACATTTCATTGCATGTTTAATTGCAGGGAATTCAGGAGTCATGTGAAGCGTGAACTGAGGATTCGTACACAGACATCCTCCGAAATTGATAGAAAGGTCCACAGAGAATTCCAGGGTTGGTTTAGGAGGAGAATAATGAACGACCACAACCCGCACTCACCACACGACTGACGACTTAGGCATCACATCAGTGAATTTCTCCCGGCCTATTCACAGTGGTTAGTCTGAAGATGACGAGCCGTATATTCTTGCCTCGAGAGGCCCATCGATTTATTATGTCGTCGATGAGAGGCACAAGGATTGGAATATGGTGGTTCACTTAAAGCCTCTGGGACCTTTTACGATATGGGCGATGGTGATAACGTCGCCTACAATTGTGAGCCGTTGCAGCCCGCAAGCTTCAAGACTTCATCACGGCATTTCGCGATGACAATTTACCTATAGTTCGAGACGTTTTTAATTGTGGCTTTATGAAATTGAAACATTTAAGTAAAGTTTTAATTGTGTTTAAACGTATTCACCTCACGCGTAACATTTTATGCAAACTTTATTTTTAGGGATGTCGAAGAAGATTGAGAGAAAAACTTAATGCCTATGTCAGAATATGCAATCTTTTTTAAAAAAAAATTGAAGAACACATGTTGTAGCGGTTACTTAGCCGCTACAAATCCTTAAAAGACCGCGACAAAATACACCGTTACATGAACCGCTACAAAAACGAAAACAAACCGATTCTAATATAGTAACCGCTACAAAAACCGTGACAAAAATGAACTGTTACATGAACCGCTACAAACACGCAAACAAACCGATACTAATAATAATAACCGCTACAAAAAGTGTGACCCCAACCGCTACAAAATGTTGCGCAGAAACCACCATAAATACCCCACCCAACCTCATTTAATATACATCAATTTATTTTCTACCCACGTTTCTCTCCGTCTTCTCAAATATTTTTACGTTTTGGAACATGTGGGTTAACCGTCCGTGGGTAAGTGCCGTGTAACCGATCAATTTTAATGTTTCTCAATTCTAATGTTTCTCATATATACTAATTAATGTTTGTTATTTTGCAGTTGAACGAGATATTTTAATCAACTTTTCTTTTTCTTCCAAATACATTATTCAATAACTTGTACACATATTTTTAAACATTCAGTATTATTTTAATTACCTCTTTATTAGCTCTTATTATATCTTCCATATTTTTATTATTTTGCATCTATACAACAAGCACCTTATATATTTAAATTTCGTATTTTAATACTTTTTTATTTTTATTAAAAAGATAAACTATTAATAAATAATAATTAGTTAATTACGTTGATAAATTTTATTTTTTAAAAAAGTCATGAAATTTGTAGCGGTTTCTTGAACCGCTACTACGTTTCAAATATTTGCGGGAGAAAATGGCGGGATATGTTGTAGGCTTGTAGCGGTCAGAGTAGCGGTTTCAAACCGCTACAAATATTTAAAAAAATGGCGGGAAAATTTGTAACTTGTAGCGGTTAGTAACCGTGACTAAGCTCTCAGAAGAGACGTCAGACAAGCTCATTTAGTAGCGGTTATTATTAACCGCAATGTATATAGTAGCGGTTCATATGCATGGAGTATCGGTTTTTATTAACCGTGACAAATCAGCTTGCCACAGTGGATTTTGTAGCGGTTTTTGGAACTGCGACAAATGTCATTAGTCACGCCAAAAACCGCTACAAATAGGTGATTTTAACCGCTACAAAATGTCATTTTTTTTGTAGTGCTTCCACCTACAATCTCGTCTTGAAAGCTAAGGAGATTCTAAGTCGAGGCCATTTCTTCGAGTCTGTTCAGCGCAAGTATGACGAGGTTGATCAAACTCAAGAACTTCGTCAAGGGCGAGCCTTCGAAGTTTATTCCTATCTCGGTTATAGCTGATAACAAAGATCGCCTGGAACTCAGTTTGTTCCCATCTCGGTTATACCTAGAGGATAACCATGTTAGTTTTGAGGAAAGCAAAAGTAACCTCGTCAAGGATGTAATGGGTGCAGGGGAAATCGAGCATAGTTTGGGTGAAGAAATCTGACTTCTTGGTCAGGAATATACCAACCTAGCATATGAGCAGAAGAAGCTTGAACACAATGCCGACCTCTGAGTAACATGAAGTTTGATGATTCGGCGTTTGCTCGGCTTCGTGGACTCATCTCGGCTTGCAAGCTCTGGAACCCGACCTTGCATGATGAAACTCGGCCACTTTTGATGCCATCTGCAGAGATTGCCAGTCTTCTATGATCTAGGCAAACTGACGCCAAATTTTGGCACCTCGGTACCTACTTTTGTGATGAAGGGGGAGATCCAGTGTGTAACTCTGGACATTCTGAACATGCTGTTAATTCAAGAAGCTGGATATGTCATGTCCATCATTCAGATCAAGAAGTGGAAGCTCCCCATCTGCTCTCAATATCCAACACCTTGCTGGTTCTCTTAGTAATGAATCCGACATTGATGAAACGTAAATGTTTAACATTGACTATGTCGAACATTGGTTGGGAATAAAGCGCATAGCTGCAGGGTGGCTCTTGGCAGTCATGATAGAAAGTTCACGTACTGTATTCCGAGATAGTCAGGAAGGCCTGCTGCTATACAACAAGAAAATATTCCAACCTGAAATATGCATTCCGAGATGGGGTCCATGCCGAGATCCAGTGAGGGGACTAAGCAATCGGAAAGCAGTGTATATGATGCCTTTGGGCTTCCCAGAATCAGTTTCGGTCTTGATTGGAAGTCGGGATCATAACTGGAGGTCTGGGATTATAAGCTGGGGTAGTCATTTGAAATCCAGAGTTATGAGGAGAAGTCGTCTTTGTTTGAGGTATGGGATTGTAATCCGAGATCCGGATTATACATTGAAGTTGTCCCATTTGAAGTCCGGGATAATCATTTGAAACCCGAGATTATAAAGGGAAGTCGACTTATTCTCAGGCAAGAGGAAGAAATTCTGACCCAACGTGCCATTCAGATTTGAGAGAAGTTGATATCAAGGATTATTCCAGGGAATGCCGAGGTGGAGACTGGGGTAAATTCATGTCATGGACAATGAGTTTACGCGGCGGGAAGTATTTTTTAATTTTGTGCAGGTTGAATGATACAACTAACACACCCCTGCTTGAGCACCTCGGGCTCAATCCGACATACTCAACAGAAGCTATCTCGGTCATAATTTCGATGCCGAGATGGTTTAATTCTGAGGCCAGGTATCAGAATGCCGAGATAGTGAGTTGCTTCATTATTTTAAATTTGATGCCGGGATGAAGATGTGATATTATCCTGAGATACCGAGATGCTGAGATGCCAGCGGTCTTGGTACTTGTGTTTCGGGAATTTTCTCTTTTGAAGGCCAAGACAACCACGTTTGTTCGCTGGCCTGAATGATCTGAATCTTGATGCGTCTCACTCTAGAAATTTTTCTTATGAATCTGGAGACTTGACGATTTTGAGTCATGTTCCCATTTTCATCACCGCCGAGAAGCAATTTCCTCCGTCAGACTCAAGACTGTGATGTCTTTTTTGCTTTGGATGATGAAAGTCAGAGATGAGGCAGACAAATTTTTGCGGACTTTTGTAAGGCATCAGCTGTATTATGGATTACAAAGGAAACGAGATAAGTTTTGTTTTCAATCTAGTCTCTGCCTTTTTATTAATTCTCACATATGCAAATAGTCAGAAATCAAAACACCCTATATGCTGTAAAACTTTGGTCGTGTTCCAACAATTTGCAAGTTGCATGGAACAACCATTGTAGAAGATGGCATTATCAATTTTTCTTGACATAAATTGACCGGTTTGCAAAATTTGGGCCGAGATAATCCACTGTGTCGGGGCATCAGAATTTTCTTTTTTAATCTGTCTTCTTTTTTATTAATCTGCGAATTGGAGAAAAGTCAGAACAAATCCTAAACGAGGTTTCTGAATGTAGCTCAAGTTATACAGTTTTCCTCGGTAACCACAAAGGATGGCATCAGTCCTGGAGCAAATTTATTATTTGCAATGGAAGCCCTTGTATCTGGACCTAATAACAAGCAATCTCTGCTTGACGCTGATATAATGGCGACATTGGGCAAGTTTGAACTTTCTGAAGATAAAACGTTGGGAGTCTGGAATCTATGTGGAAATTTATGGCTTTACCCATGGGCGCCTCTTGATTGTATACTTTCTGTTGCAAGCTTTGAGAAACAATCCATAGAGGTGCAGGAATGCAAGCACTCAAGAGGATCATTTGTTGCCTTGGGAGCTCTTCTGCAACATTGTTGGTGTGGATAGGATACTATCTTCACAGGAGGTCATTGAAACTCAAAAGATTACATGCCCATCTTCTCAAAGCTGATGCAATTCAATCTAATGTGTTTTTTGCGAACTCTTTGCTTAGCTGATATATTTGTGGATATGGCTATGACATTAACAATAGAGTGAAAATTGCCATGGTGGTCAAGAAGCTCAGTTTATGTCTGTATGAAGCAAGAATGTTTAACATTATGCCAGTAAAAAATCTCATAAGCTGGAATGCAATGATTGCTAAATACACCCTCAAAAGACATGGTGAAAAGCTAAGGGTGTTGGAGCGTGTAGGCTAAATGGGCCAAAATATCCATCGCGAATTATGGAGTTTTTTAGTTGATCCTTTAATGACGTGATGGATGCATGTGCACAAGGTCAAAATTATGCTCTCCTAGAGGAGTTTATTCTTCAGATGCAAAATTTTTGGTTGTAGCCACCCAAGCATATAAACATCAAATGTCAGGGGAATAGCATTGGCTCCAATAAAAGGAAGCTTTCGTTTGAATTATTCCAAAAGCCGAGGCGCGTTGCTGGTTTATTAATCAACTCATTTTAATGCTCAATAGGAAAGCAAGAAATAGCAAAGTTTCTTAGTTCCTACAGACTGCGTGGTTCGTGGCCTTTGTGAAAATCATGGAGTCTCACGGAGCAATTCAATTGCATAGTACTTCCTGCCGATTCAGAGCAAACTCATGCCAATTTAAAGTGTTTTAGAAGCTATATCAATTTAAAGGTATGCTTTCCTATTATCATTTTTATGGCTTTAGAGAAGTCGTCGCAGGAAAGCATTTATTCTTATCATGCCTATCTTAGCTCTCACATGGTAGGACCCATTTCATTTTTTATATATATTACATATATATAAATTGAAATGTCATATAGTGGGCTTGAATCATGCACATTGAAAAATATAGGTCGTGCCTTTAGATAAATCAATGGGCGGCATATTGATTGAATTGAAATGTGGTTGTGTATGGATTTATACATAAATTAAGACGGACCCGGTTGCATTGAATCTAGTTAAAATCACGGCTCCATGTAAGTTTGAAGACAGACCCGATTTAAACTGAATCTAGTTTAAATCTGGGATCCGTGTGTGACGACAATGCCATCCAATCTATAAACATGTATGAATTCTGAGTAAAGAAACTCATTTTCAAAAATCATGTCCAGTATAAACATGTATGAATTCTGAGTAAAGAAACTCGTTTTCAAAAATCATGTCCAGTCTAAACATGCATGAATTCTAAGTAAGGAAACTCGTTTTTGAAAATCATGTCCAGTCTAAACATGCATGAATTCTGAGTAAGGAAACTCGTTTTCGAAAATCATGTCCAGTCTAAACATGCATGAATTTTGAGTAAGGAAATTCGTTTTCGGAAATCATGTCCAGTCTAAACATGTATGAATTCTGAGTAAAGAAACTCAAGTTTCGAAATCATGTCCATCTTAAACATGTATGAATTCTCGAGTAAAGAAACTCGTTTTCGAAAATCATGTCCAGTCTAAACATGTATGAATTCTGAGTAAAGAAACTCGTTTTCGGAAATCATGTCCAGTATAAACATGTATGAATTCTGAGTAAAGAAACTCGTTTTCGGAAATCATGTCTAGTCTAAACATGTATGAATTCTGAGTAAAGAAACTCGTTTTCGGAAATCATGTCCAGTCTAAACATGTATGAATTCTGAATAAAGAAACTCGTTTTTGAAAATCATGTCCAGTCTAAACATGTATAAATTCAGGGTAAAGAAACCTGTTTTCGAAAATCATGTCAAGTTTATATACATGCATGAATCTGAGGTACACAAACTCGTTTTCATGAATCATGCCAAGTCCATTCTATACAGTGAAATCCACGCTCCTTAATTGGACCCCGGATAAATTGTGGAGTGTTGTCCCTATGAAAGGGCCGAAGGCGGACCTCGGTTAAATCGAATTTGGTTAAAATCCGGGCTCCATGGAGATAACGGTTAAAACGTGCCCCTTTGGGACACGGTAAAGCCGAGATAAGTTCTGTTTAAAGTTTTGTAGGAAACAAAGACAGAAGCCGGACCCTGGTTATATCGAATCTGGTTAAAATCCGGGATCCTTGTAAATTTTCGAAGGAGGACTTGGTTTAACTGAATCTGATTTAAATCCGAGTTCCGTGTGACGATCCTGGTTAAACCGAATCTGGTTAAAATCGGGCTCTGTGTAAAGGCGGCAATGCCGCCAAGTCTATTTGAAAAAACTCAAGACTGATAATGCAAAATTTATAAATTTATATTTGTGTATGTACATATTTTATTACGTCAAGAGGAAAAGGTCAATTATCATTCATTTTGGAAATACTTGGAAAGGACGGGTTGTGGGCTTGTGGCAGCCTTTTAGGTCAAAGCAACAAGATCATGCGCGACAAAACAAATATTTAAGTCTAGCCCATAAGATTAAAACGGATCTCGCATAAAAAACGAACTGATCCAGCTTGATTCGCAAGACATACAAGAGCTGGCTAATAGATCCCCTTTTACATTTGCATTCATTCTTTCAGCATTCAAGAAGGTCTTATGAAAAAGTTGTGGCTAAACTGTTGCGGTCATAACAACATAAATGGAAAATCTGGGATTCACAAATGTTTAAATCGTAATGGAAACCTATTTTATCATCCAAAAAGCTTTACAGATGCAAGTGGTACAATCCATTAACGAACCCTCAGGTTCATTGCTATTAGCTATTTGTACACTCCTTCATGCTAGATGTACACAGGAAATATTTTGTCAATAACATTGAAATTCATCATCACCCAAATTATCAACATCAAGCGATGAATTTAACGCGAAGCTAGGTTTATTTATATGTTAATCAAAGTTTCATTTGCATGAATTCATGAGAAAGGGAGATCAGCACTCCATCCAACTGATGGCAAAACAACGCAAGGTTAATACCGCTTCGAATACATGGGCTTATTAAGGCTTGTCAAAGTTCAACACTCAGTTTGTTACTTTATTTTTTCGACGATCAAATTCCAGACAAACAAAAATTGGCTTGTAGAATGCACCATAATGCACACAACGTATAAATGACCAGAGCAAATCGCTAACAAGTTTGAGAAACCCCCTCCCCCAAGTTTTCTTTTTTCCCCAAGTAAACTTTGCCCGTGCTTATTCTCAAACATAGTAACCCGTAAAAGTGAATCCCCTTCCAACAATTTCACCGGCACAAAACCAAGCAAAGCACTCCAGGCCAAACAAAGCGGCAATACCTGCATCTTCAACCTTCAGTTCTTGTCTATTCCTCCACAAGTGCTTGACATAATCAAGCTCCTTCCAAAATGCCTCATAACGAACAGGAATGCTGTAAGAAGTTGGTAGATATTAGTTACAACAGTCAAAGCAAACAAAAGTGAAAGTGGCTAGATTTACAATAAATCTACAACTGAAAAGTGCCCATGACGTTCAAGGCCAGCGCAGAACTGCAGGTTCTCAGAATCCACTGTCTCATCACTTATCTAATTCGTTATAGTGAAGGCACACAAAAATTTTAAACCAAAGCCTGATTTGAAGATAATATCGGTATCAAACACTTGTATCGAGATATTAAGTAGATAACACGGTTAGATCACGTGGTGTAGGCTGCAGGAACACACATTAGAGGACAGCACTTGCTTCAACTAACAAATCTTTGAAGTCTCACAAGCACATCACAAGGCGCACCTCATTTAAGTCATAAAGTCAAAGGAAAAAACCATGCGTTAATGGATTATTATTAACGTTAAAAATGGTATCATGCAGTGATAGTGAATGAGTGACGTGTCTAGATTAAAGCATATTCCAGTTATATGATTGTATTTACTGTAGTCTTTCTTTAAAATAAACAAACTATATCTTCAGAGTTCGTATTGACGTAACATTTTAGAAATTCCATTGTCATTCTATGCTTCAGAAACAGTTACTTGACACATAATAAAATGTTCTTTCAAGACCCTAATTTTCCAAAAATAATCTAAGAAACAATACATTCTATCAAGCCATGTTTATTTCCAGTGACCATTAGCAGTACATTCTCCTTGGGTTTGGAATCTTCTGCAAGCAGTTGTTCTGGCTAATTAACAAGCAAGCAGGGCAAGTGCAATAAATGATTGTGTGTACAGTTGCAACTTAGTGAACTCAACTGGTTTAGTATATTAAACATATGAGTTTAAAAAAGGCATCAATAAAATGGTAACAGCTAAGCACCATACATCAATCAACATCAGAATATACGAAAATGTACATCTTGTTAATAACATGAACAAGCAAGCAACTCACAACATTGACAAGATATGCATGTCCTGGAATGGATCTAATCTAAGTATCTAATTACAAAGGAAGAACTGGATTGATCATCATCCCATAACTATTTGATGAAGGGCAAATTCAGTTTGAATGCCAAGTTAAGATGCGTAATCTAAAGACCGTATACTTCCTTTGTCTCCCTTCCTACATTGAGTGCACAAGTTTTCAAATACGAAGTACGACTGTATGAGCCTCAGACACAATAGGCAAGATCAGATTTGCATACAGAATTTCATCTATATAGTTCAGCTCAATAAGTTCAACCCAAAAGGGCCTAATATAAAGTATTTTATAAAGTGAAAACTGCTATAACCAACATTATTAAAGTACAACTGTAGAAGAACAAGTTTGAAGAAAATATAACCTAGCAAGACGAGTATAAAACAATTGCTTTGCCAGTAGGTTGCATTTTTCCACGGTAGGTGGCTCCTGAATGTATTGCTTGTTCTCCTCTAACAACTGCTTGTAGTAAGGGGTCCCATGCTTAACTACTAATTGTGATGCTTGGCGAGCTTTGGATTGCAACTGCTGCAACTTTGATGCCATCAGTGCTGCAAATTAGGCAGGGAAAGCCCTGAATCCCAACACGGGAAAGTAAATATAAAATAATCCTTAAAAATAAAATTCTCTTGAAATTCATTATTTTGTCGTCCCTCAAATTTCATCTAAATTCCACTACTTAGTGGTAACATTGATGACATAGAATTGATCAACACAGGTCTATCATACACTTTATTAAGTAGAACAGAATATGACATTTTTAATATACTCTTAGATGGTTAAATCTAGAGTTTAAAGAAATGAACCATGAATTTCTTCTAATGCCTATCACCAGCAACACGAAAAGAACATAAAGGAGCTCTCTTCCAGAGATGATTATACCAAAATCATAGAAATTCGATTCAACAAATCTAATGAATATCCTCCAACATAAATGACTTTAAGCAATATTTGTCCAAAAAACCATTTGAATTAAACACCGCGTCTTCGACTGCCAATGGACGGGTACCGAGGTCTGATCACAAAAACGGATTAAAAACAACAGCTCTCCTAGCAGTTTTCACAGAAACAGATTGTACTAAAATTGCCAAGTTGGCGTATGGGTACAGAATCAAAACTCCAGAGTTTCAAAGTTTTGTGTCATACAGTATATATAGATATAAACACACAATGATTTGAAAGCACCTACCCTAACATATTGAAGCTTCAAGAGCGAAATCTAGGAAATGAACAGTAAATAAGTAGATCAGCCGAAAGGGTCAAGATCTAAGAGGCAAGGGCGAGTCCCTGGGAGCTAACATCAATCAGATGCAAAGAAGTAAATAAAAAATTAATTTACGAGGACTTTACCTTATGCACCAGTTGAATGCGAAATCAGAAATTAATCGGAATTGTCTCCACCGCCGCTACCGAACGGCGTTGCTAGCAGAATGTGTGGAAGAAAGCTAGTGGCGAAATTGTGTGTATAGCCAAAAACCGAGATCAGAAATTCGGGGTTTAAGCTTTAACCTTCGTGATGCGCAATGCACCAGTCTATTACCTCGCTTCGCAGTTGTCCTTTTAAAAAAAAAAATCCCCTTGTAGTATCTTTTGGGCTGGAAAGAAATATTTGGGCCTTATAGTGACCCAATAAATAGTTAACTTAGCCTAGACAACAAAATCAAAGGGGGGAAAAAAACACATCCATCCACTCTATCATATCATGGATCCGGCCTGCTTGGATTAATGACAGAAGAGATTTTACTAACATCCCACACACCTCCTTCTACCCAATCAGCCACCACAGATTCCTCCTCAACCATGGTCAAGGGACGAATACAAAAATTGGAAAGCTTAATATTGTCCCCTACCCAACAGTCATGAAAGAAATTCACAGTCATCCCGTTACGAACTAACCACTTTGTCCCAAGATCAACCACCTCCCTTTGATCACAAATAAATTTCCATATCTTAGAATCACCAGTATAAGCAGTCAAAAGGGACTCCGCATCTCTCAACATATAACGATGACAGAGGATATCAGCCCATAGAGGTACACGACATATCCAGAAGTACATTAATAACAAAATCCGCATCCGATTCCAGGATAATTTTCTTGTAATCCGGCGAGCCCTTTGAGGCCTTTTTATGATGAACAGGGTTCCCGTTGGGAGAAACCACCTTTTGGGTGGTTGAAGCTAAATGTTGATGGGGCGAGTACGCTCCATTCAGCGACAGCTCATGCATAACACTCCTCAAACGGATTTTCAAGATAATATAGTAGTCGGCTAGGAAATTTTTCATATCATGAATAAGAATAGAGGGAAGAGAGGGCTGATGGCTATGAAGGTGGATCTTGAAAAAGCTTATGATAGAGTGAGTTGGGTGTTTTTGAAAAAAGTTCTTAGTGGAGTAGGTTTTGATGAGAAATTTATTAATCTTATAATCGATTGCATTTCGTCGGTTTCTTATAATGTAATTTGGAATGACTCTCAGACTGAGTTCTTTTTCCCTAAACGGGGCCTTCGTCAAGGGGATCCTATTTCCCCTTTTCTTTTTGTACTCTGTATGGATAAACTCTCACATCTCATTTGTGATGTAGTGGAGAATAATCTTTGAAAGCCTATTAAAACCTCTAACTCGGGACCTAAAGTGTCTCATCTTTTGTTTGCTGATGATTTATTGTTATTTGGTGTGGCATCGGAGGATCAGGCTCTTTGTATGATGGAGTGCCTAGACAAATTTATGTATGCGTCAGGGGGAAAAATTAGCAAGGAGAAGTCTTCTATCTTCTTCTCGCCTAAGGTTCCTTCCCATACGAAGCAGAATATTAAAGCTATTACGCAAATGAGAATTTCTAGTGAGGTTGGAAGATACCTTGGGTTTCCGGTTTCTAGAGGTCAGAGAAGGAGGGAGACGTTTCAGTACGTCATTGATCGTGTTCGGATGAAGCTATCGGCTTGGAAGGCTAAATGCCTCTCTATTGCTGGAAGAATTACCCTTGCCAAGTCAGTGTTGGCCTCAGTTCCTTTGTATCCCATGCAGGTGGCTAGTCTTCCTAGGAGTATTTGTATGGAGGTGGAGAAATTACAACGAAATTTTATTTGGGGTCATGATGACTCATCCCGGCGTTTCCATCCAGTTGGGTGGGATCAAATTACTAGGCCTAAAGAATTTGGGGGTCTGGGCTTCAGAAAGCTTACTTCGGTTAATCGGGCTTGTGGAGCTAAGATGGCTTGGAATCTTATTACTGGAGCTAAAGGTCTATGGGCTGATATATTTTTGCATAGATACATGCTGCGAGATGGTACCTCGTTGTTGGATTCTAGAAGAGATGATTCTAGAATCTGGAAATTTATTTGCTCGAATTCTGATATTATTGATAAGGGATCTAAGTGGCAAATAAGAGATGGGTGTGGGGTTAATTTCTTTAATGATCCTTAGTTGATGGTGGGAAGGAATCTTCAAGAGTGTTGTATAAGACATATTTATGAGGAGGAAAATTCTTCGGTGGTCAGTGATTGGGTGAGGGGATTGGAGGCGGTTGTCTGGCGTTCTGGATAATTCTGGCCTTGCTAGGATGGCAGCTTGTATTCCTCCTAAATCTAATACTGGTAGTGACTTCCTAGTTTGGGGAGCGACCAGCAGTGGCCTTTTTACTCTTCGTAGTGCTTATTGGCTGATTGAGGAGAATCCTCAGCATCTCAAAGACAGGCTTTACAAAATTATTTGGAAATGGAAGGGGGTGGAGAGAATTAAGGTGTTCATGTGGATGCTTTCTCTGAATAGACTTCCTACCAATTCTTGGAGAAGTCGTTGGTCCTCAGCTTCACCTTTATGTGATCTGTGTGTTGGGGGAGTGGAAGATGCCCTTCATATTCTGCGGGATTGTGTGTATGCCAAGCGTATGTGGCTGAACCTTCTTGATCCTCGGTATATTTCCTCCTTCTTTGCTGCTTCCTTACGTGACTGGCTTGCTATGAATCTGCAAAAGTGTCTTGGAATTGGCACAGGTCCACTCTGGTCGTTGATATTTGACGTTGCCATTTGGAAATTATGGGGCTGGCGTAATGCTTACATTTTTTAAACAAATTTTGTTAAACCTCCTTGATCGGCGGTCATTGTTCTGAATTATTGGCGCAATTTTGCCTTATCTAGTCACATTTCTCCCAACGGGTCTTTCCATGATGCTGGGGGCTCTCAAGTGGTATGGCAAAGATGGCAGAAGCCACTGGTCGGTTGGCATAAAATCAATGTAGATGGGGCGGTTGTGGCTGGTTCGTCGTTGGCTGGATGTGGGGGAATTATTAGAGACAGCCACCGGGATTGGGTGGCTGGTTTTGTTAAGCAGGTGGGGTTGTGTAATGCCTACGCTGCAGAAGAATGGGCAATGGCGGAAGGCTTGCGTTTGGCATGGGACTTAGGTATGAAAAAGATCATCATGGAGTCCGATTCTCTTGAGCTGGTGGATCATGTTCTGGATGATAACTTTGGTTATGGGGATCTCATATTGGATCTAATCAAGGAGCTAAAGGGTCGAGATTGGGAGGTCATCTTTTGTCATGTCCCTCGTCAGCTTAATTGGGTGGTGGACGCTTTGGCTAAAAGGGGTATTTCTCAATCTGATATTTTACAAGCATGTCCTGTTTACTTGCGTGCTTGGGTTGACCAAGAGTGTTTGAGAATTTTTCCCCTACTTTTAATTTCGCTATGTTAGTCGGGCTTTTAGCCTTCTCTTTTATCAAAAAAATATCATGGATCCAGCTTTCCTCCTTTTCTTGAAAAAAATATTTTAGGTATTGAATGGTACTAAAAAGATATTAACTGATACTGAAAAAATATTTCAGGGTACTAATTGATCTTTAAAAAAGATTTCAGGGTATTGGTATTGAAAAGATATTTAAGGATATTGACTAGTATTGAAAAATACTTCATGATCTTGAAAAATTATTTGAGGATCTTGAAAAAATATTTTAGGGTATTGATTGATACTAAAAAATACTTCAGATGGTGAATGTTATCTTTTTGAAAAAAATAAGAACAATGTGCATTTTACACCAAAACGGTACCATTTAAAAGAAAATGATGGCAAGGAAAAGGAGGAAAGCCGGATCCCTCAAATCATGGCCCAGTCTAAACCCTTCTTCGCGTTGTATTCCCATGAGATACAAAATGTTTTTGTAACCTGAATGGAAACAAAATATTGGCATCTTGTACCCCTAAAATTTTTTGACTGATTTGAGGTACTGGTTTTTTATATATTTATTACAAATGTCTCAGACCCAAAAAAAAAAAAAAAAGTACAGAAGTGGTTAAATATAGCTTTCCTTTTACTTTTTAAATTGAATGAGATTTTTTATATATCAAAAGATGAAATTTTATTTATCTAGTTTCAAATTGAATATTATCACCATTTTTTAAATAGTTTAACGTGCTTGTTACAAATATGAATGGAGAAAATTATTGTTAAGAATTTAATTTGATTTAACTCAATCAAAATTATTGGCTACATGACATATACCACACCTATAAACAAGACATTTCAATTGTATTGTATTGAGATGCGAAATAATAGTCAAGAAAAAAAAAAAACAGAGACATACGAAATAATGGAATAAATTTCTCTTTATCGTCTCATTTCTGCCTTTCCCATACCTCTGGTTTTTCATTTTAGTTTATTTCATAACACCTTTCCATTATAATGTGGAGATCAAGTAACATTTGTTAGAGAGGAAGTAGACAAATAGTATTGGTTATGGAATCAATAGTATCCCCACCGTCAGCAATTATATATTGGGTTTATTTAGGAAGGTGTGGTGGTAGAAAAAATACGACAAGAGGGGAAAAAGCATGGTAGGAGTAAAATGAGGTGTTTTTGTTGGTATTTTTTAAAATGGGTTTTAGGCCGAAGCTACTTTTAAGAAGAAGCTACTAAGACTTATTTTCACAATACAGATGGGCTTTCTACCACCATTAATCTAAACATAAATCACATTTACAATTTGACTTTTATTATATTTTAAGTTTGCAAAAGTCATATTGAAAAAAAAAATTACTTCTATCATTGCTAATCCAAATGAGCACGTTATTGGTAGCCCGCCCTCAAAATGGTTTGGTCTTTTGACTCCCCCTCCCCCCAACTAATAGGGTTAAACTGTTTAGAATAATCCTCATGACCCCATATGAAATTTCTCTGTAATCTCTCCACTTCAAGGAAAATACTCCTCGGTAAACGAGATACTTGCATGGGATATAGCAGGATTGAACTCACTACAGCTTTAACTAATGTAATTCTCCCCGCAGTAGACAAGCATTTAGCCTTCCACACCCCCAATTTAGATCTAACATGTTCAATAATATACTAAAAGTCTTCTTTCATTCTCCTACTACGTGATAACGGGAATCCCACATATCTACCAATCGCACAAGAAATCTGCATATGAGTTAAGTCATTAATTCTAAGCTTAGTGTGTAAAAGGACTCTAGGGGAGAAAAAAACAGAAGACTTTGGATTATTAGTTTCCCCTTGGAAGCCGACATGAAATTTTGAAGACAGCTCAATATACATTCAGTTTGTGCCTCAGTAGCAACTCCAAACAATAACAAATCATAAGCAAACATCAAGTGGGAAACTTCGGGACCAGATTTAGAGACATAAATAGGTTTCCAAGTCTCATCCTCAACTAAATCACAAATCATGTAAGAGAGTTTATTCATGCATAAGACAAACAATAATGGGGAAATAGTGCCACCTTGATAAAGGCCCCTACTTGGAGAATTTTTTTTTGTCTGAGCTCCATTCCAAAGGACATTATAGGAGACAGAAGATACACAATTAATAATCAGGTCTACAAATTTAGTATCACAACCCACCTCCAGAAGCACCTTATTCAAAAAGACCCAATTGATTCTAACATGTGCCTTTTCGAAATCGATTTTCATAGCCATCAATCAGTCCTACCTTACTTCTATTCCTATTCATCAAGTGAATGATCTCTTGACCAACAATAAGATTATCCTTAATCTACCTCCCTTTTATAAAACTAGTTTGATAGGGCGAGGCTAAATCATTCATAATCGCTCTCAGCATTGAAGCTAACACTTTGGAAAATACATTTATAGTGAATCGTACACAAAGATATAGGCCTAAGTTGTGAAATCAATTCAACATTATCCTTCTTAGGAATCAGGGCAATTTGAGTTTTATTAGATTCAGATAAAGAGATATTACCTTGAAATGCTTTCTTCACGAAACCCCAAATAGAAGGTCCCATTATGCCTTAGTTCGATTTATAGAAAACATGGGGAAAACCATCATACCCAGGAGTTTTATAACTACCCATGGAGAACAAGGCAGATCTGATTTCTCCATCTGAAGGGATACTGGCTAATTCGTTCAAAGTCGAGGCGTCAATCATCGAAAAAACTAGATTTAGTATGAAGGTCCATAGTTGCATCTGATCTAGAACAGTAAAGCTCTTTAAAAAAAACCGCTCACCATTTTTTGGAGCTCCTCTTCATTATCAATCCAAGTCCCATTATTGTCCTTTAACATAACAATTTTATTCTTGCGATTCCATGTCTTTAATCTCATATGATGATATCTTGTATTACGATCCCCATTCGAGATCCACTCCGCTCTAGACTTTTGAAACCACTTGATCTCTTCAAGTTTCAATAGCCTATCCAATTTCCCATGAAGGTCAAACTCCAAATTACATAAAAATTAATAATGCGGATAAGCACTAGATCTTTGAATGCCCTCCAACCTAGACAATATAATATGCTTCTGATTTTCCACTATTCCAAACACCTTGTTCCATGAACCCAACAGATTCTGGAATTTGGACAGGGAACAGTTAATGTCGTCTTCTGCAACCCATGCTCCAGTTAGAAAATCCTTGAAATTTTCATGACTAATCCACATTGCTTCAAATCGAAACGAGCGGTTTATACTAGTAGAGCTATTCGGCACCAACGACTTCAAACAAATTGGGTGGTGGTCAGAAAACCTTGTACGAGGTAATACCTGAACAGACCAATATGAGAATGCTGCAAGAAAAGCTTCATTAGCCAAAGCACGATCCAACCTCTCGAACAATCGACGTCCACCCAACGGTCTCGAACCTCTCCATGTAAATTTAGGTCCATAGTACCCCCAAGTCTGATAAATAGTATTTCTGAATTCAATCCATGAACAATTTAATTCGAGCCTCATTACAACTTGAACCACCCACTCTTTCCGACAAGGAGCTAATATCATTGAAATCGACTAAAGCGACCCAGGGACCAGAGGTAGAAGAAACGAAATCCGATAACTCATCCCAAAGTGCCTGTTTTAAATTGGCATAGGGAGTAGTAGCATATATCGATGGTGGTGGGCTTTAGACCAGTGTATAAGGAATCTTGAAACAAATGGGCTTTAGAATTGTTGTCGGTGGTGGGTTTGGCATCAAAGGCTAGCAACAGTGGAATACTATTGAGGCCCATTCAAAAAGCTCAGGATCACGATTGTATTTTGTTATGGCAAGGGAGTACATAAATTGATACTTGGAATCAAAGAGAAGAGTCATTGCTCCTGGTTTACATGCTTCATATTTGGAAGCTATGGTGAGAGTGTTCAGCATGAGCATGTTGAATTTTAGAGGGATAAAACATACTCTATTCATCTGTAAATAAAATAGAATACATATGGGCCTTTATATAGGCAAACCTAGGACTAACCCTAGAATCTAATCTTATCAAAAATAAATTAAATCTAATCTAAATGATTAAGATATATTATCATAAGATATAATATATCCATATCTTTATCCTAATAAATATCAAATAATAATAACATAATGACTAATCTAAGATAATGATTAATCTAAATAATCCCTAATATTCTAACACTCGCCCTCAAGCTGGAGAGTATATGTTAATCATTGACAGCTTGCTTCGAAATCCTTCAAACTTTGTTCTGCCTGCTTCAATCTTCAAAATCTTTAGGCTTGTACTTTTTGAGTCTCAGTGACCCATTTATTTTTGTCTGGGCTTGTACTCTTCTTTAGTCTCAGAGGTCCAATTTATTTTGTTTGGGCTTGTACTCTTTTTTGAGTCTCAGAGGTCCCACATTTTGTTTGGGCTTGTACTCATTTTTGAAGTCTCAGAGGTCCCATATTGAGTAGAAGAACTTGCCTAGAAGAATCTCAAGTCTCATTATTATTATTATTATTATTTTATTTATTTTATTTTAAATGCAATCAGGGCTTATTCAGGAAGACATGTGGCGACATATTAGAATAGGATTCAGCATAGCACATGCGGATTAGCTCCACGAGATTTGGCTGCCCCAGTCACGATGAGGATGATTATCACGTTGCTGGTGGGGGACTTGTTCTTGACGTCATCCGACAACCGCGGATTCGTGAGAATCACAGACTTGTGTTTTGAATCTGCAACCGACTTTCTTTCTCCAGCCGGCGGCCTCGCCTTAGTGATGCTGAGGGCTTGATGTATCGATCTTCTTGATCACTCAACCACCATTGGCGGCGGCGCTGGGACTCGTGTCTCCGGTCTGTGTTGAGTCAGCGGCACTGCTTTTCTGTTCTAAAACTCGAGCAGTCTTTCCTCTCTCTGGTTCAAGTTTTGGTTCTTATTTGAAGTAGAAATTCCGCAGCACGCTTCTGCGACTCAAGGTCCGTGCTATCGGTTCTAACTTCTGCGATAATTGAATCTAAAAGTGGAAAAAGAGTGAAAGAAGATTTCGTCGGAATCTGGAAACTCGCCGGTAACTATGGAGGTCTGTAGTGTTGCAGCCTCCCCCTCTGGTTTGATTTGCGGCTTAGCTCTGCTTCTTTGATCTCGTCTTTACTTCTCTATTGCGTTTCAACCCTTGATGACGATGAAGGTCGAAAATTTCTCCGAGACTGCTTTGCTTGTCGATTTTCCGATTTCCTTCTCCATTCTGAAGATGGAGTTCTGATGGAATCAATAATGAAGTTTTGTAGCAGTTGTGTGAAGCTACATGTTGCGGCAGTTTATGCTCTCTAATTTGCTACAAGTCGTGTCTCCCGGCTTCGTCATTGTGTACAGTGGGATGGTTACTGTTTTTGACGATCACAATGAGTGTTTTGACGATCACAGTGAGTGATTGGACTCATTGTGTCGGACAGAAGAGAGAGTTGTTGAACCTGGCTCTGATACCATGTTGAATTTTAGAGGGATAAAACATACTCTATTCATCTGTAAATAAAATAGAATACATATGGGCCTTTATATAGGCAAACTTAGGACTAACCCTAGAATCTAATCTTATCAAAAATAAATTAAATCTAATCTAAATGATTAAGATATATTATCATAAGATATAATATATCCATATCTTTATCCTAATAAATATCAAATAATAATAACATAATGACTAATCTAAGATAATGATTAATCTAAATAATCCCTAATATTCTAACAGAGCATAATGGTAAAGCGCATGAAAGAGGAAAAGGGTTTAAGCCCTCATGTGTTTGCTATTGCTGAAGAATGGACTGTTACGTTGAAGAATAATATTCCAAAGACCAAAAGGAAGATGCCTTCTCAAAGTGTTGTTTACAAGATCAAAATGATTTGATTCAACTCCTTTAACTAGCCAACGGGGGTTGGCACAAGTGATAAGCGCAGGGGCGAACCCATGAATTTTATTGAGGGGGGCGAAAATAAAAAATGCTACATCAGACTTGATATACAAAAAATTGAAAGAAATATATTTCCAATGAAGTAAGATCAATTTCTTTAACTACCTCTTTATTTTCAATTCTAGGAGACTTTGAAGAATGAGTCTCAGTATTTGACAATTCAACATTAGGAGTAGATGGGGGCAAAGACTCACTATTCTTTCTCTTAAAATAAGTATCAATGGTAACACTCTTCCCCATAATAATCACCTACAAAATGAATTATTTCATGACCAATATGATTTCAAAAAAATTATTAATAACAAAAGTAAACCGATTAAAATTAACTATTAGTTATCATCTATATTCTTATAGACATCTTTTAACAAAACTCAAAACTTTTCCAAAATCCTAACCCTAAAATATTCTCTAATCAGTATAAAAGTAGTAATGTTAGGAAGATAAAATCATGTATAATAAATTTCATGAAGGAAATTTAATAAAAAGAAGTGAGTTTGAGTACCTTATTGATTCTCAAAATTTGTCATAAGCTGCAGAAAAAAATGGCGGATGACGAGACAAGATGCGATGGAGAGGAAGAAGAGATGAAAGATTTCCGAAAAGTGCAAACAATTGGGGTTGGGGATAATATTAAAGGTTGTGGGCCCACCTTTATTATTACATTCTTTATTTTTTTTCTTTTAATATATATGAAAGCAAACCGAAGGTAGGGAAGAAAGTAGCCCAAGGGGCTTTAATTGTGGGCCCCACCTTTCATTTGTTTATATATTTTTTTTTTAAAATTAGGGGGTGGGGTCTGGATAAGCGGCTTGTGTTGCTTAAGTAAGGTTTAGAGTTTGAGCCTTGTGAATGCATAAAAGCCCCGTTGGGAGACTCTCCCATCATAGCCAAGTGCATAATGTGGGTCGAATCCAGATTGGGTTAAAGGCCTAATTTGCCATGGAAGTATTGATAAGGGGCACTCAGCACCTGAAAGTTTTTCGGGTACCAAATTTGCCCCGGAAGTATGAAAAATGTACCAAATTTACCCAAAACTAACGAAAGATCAAACAGACGTTTGCCACGTCGGATTTTTTTGGGTTAAATACCTAATTTGCCACGGAAGTATTGATAAGGGGGCACTCAGCACCCGGAAGTTTTTTTTGGTACCAAATTTTCCCGGAAGTATAAAAAGGTAGCAAATTTGCCCAAACTCGACGAAGGTCCACGTAAGTCGTTAAAATGCCACATGGCTAGGAAAGAAACACAGTGGAGACAGTGCCGGTGGGACCATTGTGAACACCATGGCTCTCTGATGTGGGGCTGAGGACCTCCCAGGCGGTGTGGCAAATTCATACCAAACGATTTTATCCCTTAGACCCTTACAATTTCACGATTCTGAAATCTTCAGGTACTGCCTCCTCACTCCCCCCCTCCAAATCCCTTATTTTGCTTCTCTGAAATTTTACGATTTGGTGAAGATTTTGACAATCCATATGACCATATCTAACTGGGTTAATTGGCGTTTATTTATTTATTTATTTATCTTGATTCGGAGAACTATTTGGTTTCTTGGTAGAGCATTTTTAGAGTACAATGGGTATACAAAATTGTTCTAGGAATTATCTCTAACTGATGACTTTTGCAGATCCAGAGCTAATTCTAACATCCCGTTTGAAATTTTCTGGGGATCGAAACCTAACGGATCTGAAGCAAAGGAAGGTCACAAACAGAGTTGGCAGGCATTGTTGTGGAATCTGGCATACTCGTCGGTGAAGGAGTGGGTGAAGGAGCGGAAGAAAATTCAGAAGCATGAATCGCCGAAAGCGAGAGGGAAGAGAGAGAGATGAATGAGGTGTTGACATGGTTACATGATCTGGCATATGACTCACCCTCCACTGTGTTTCTTTTCTAGCCATGTGGCATTTTAACGACCTACGTGGACCTTCCGTCAGTTTTGGACAAATTTGCTACCTTTTTTATACTTCCGGGGCAAATTTGGTACCAAAAAAAACTTTCGGGTGCTGAGTGCCCCCTTATCAATACTTCCGTGGCAAATTAGGTATTTAACCCAGAAAAATCCGATGTGGCAAACGTCCGTTTGACCTTCCGTTAGTTTTGGGCAAATTTGGTACCTTTTTCATACTTCCGGGACAAATTTGGTACCCCAAAAAACTTCCGGGTGCTGAGTGCCCCTTTATCAATACTTCCATGGAAAATTAGGTATTTAACCCAATCCAGATTAGCCAAGACGAAGCTTTGGATACTGGATTGGGCAACCAAAAAAAAACTCCTTTAACTCACTACTACAAAAAAACGAAAAAACGACCTAAATAAGACCCAATTAACGTCCTTATTCAGAGGGACGTCTCGGGCAGGGTAGCTATTTTTTTATGGTTTGTCGTCCTGAAATTAATTCAGGACGCCTAATTTATGGCATCCTGAATAAATTGAGGACGTCTCATATTAGGCGTCCTGAAATGTATATCAAGACGCCTTATTTTTTTTTTTTAAATGTCATATGAGACGTCCTGAGTTTCTTTAAGGACTCCTTAAAGTATTTTTTGGCGTCCTGAGTTTAATTTCAGGACGCCTTATTTTAGTTTTTTTTAAATGGTTACAATATATGAACACTATTCCAAAATTGCCTGCAAAACATAGGAAAACAATATTTACAAGCCAAGCCACAGTGCTCAAATAATTCCCAACAAATCAGGCGATTAGCAACAGAGAGACATATATAAACTAACTATAGTGCACTATATAAACTAACATTTGAAAAACACGAGCATCAACAACAATTATGTCAAAATGAAATACATACATGATGGAGCATTGAAAACTAAAATTTAGTTGAACTAGCTAGTAGACTACCAACAACAACAATGTCAAATTCACATACATTTGAACTAGTGCACTACCAACAACAATGTCAAATTCACATATATACCTATATGTATTGCAGAAGATGTTTAGCCATAACGTCTCGAATCGTATCGACTTCTTCATCCGAAAACGGAGCAACACTACTATCAAAAAACTGTAAATTGGAAAACAAGAAATAATAAGATAAACCAATGAAGTACTTCACTAATGAATGAAATAATTTAAAACTCATCAAGTGTGCAATCACATTCTAATCATAATTTGAGAATCAGGGAGCGATCACGTACATTTTGAAAACCTGTAAGACGTCCGGTGGAAACGATGGCGTGCATGTGGTGGATAACGTAGTATCCGCACTCGGTTTTCCCTGGTTGTTGAGGGCACTATAAATCAAAAGCAAATTGTTAAAACGAATAAAGGCATATCGAAAGTTACTGTGTCAATGAAAGAACTTGAATTGAAACTACTTACCTTCGAATAATACCACTTCGGTCCACCCTGCCCTTTTGCTCCAAAGAAGTCGTCTATACGTCTTCAGACCCTAAATCATTAAAATGGAAATTACAAGACATGAAAACAATTCATTTAAAAGAAGAATCGATGATTTAGACAAAAATTTACTTACTCGGCAAACATGGTTTTGATGTCTTCGTTTGGCTTTCCACCTAAGGAATCCAACCAATAACATGCGTTCTTGGCGGGACAGGCAACAACCAGGGTCCAATGACCACTACAAAATACATATATATATTAATATTAAATTAAGACAATAAAGCAATTTATTCTAAAAAATGTAATATAGACAAAACTAAAATATGTACCCTTCAATTATTGGAGCTAGATAACAAGGCAATTCTCCGTCGCCCATTGTTAAACCGACATAAAGCGACCTTCTGACTAACGTATTCCTCTCACTCATGATGTTTGCAGGACATAAGAAGCCATACAAATCTGTTCGGTTCTTCTGGACCCATATGTCGTGGCAGACGCTATGATCAAAATAAAATGATAACTATTGTTAAATATATATAAAACTAAAAAATTTACATTGCAATAATTAATAAGCGGAAAAAAAACTTATAGGATTGCAACTTGAAGTAACTCTATATCCAAACACTCCAGATTCATAAACTCCCCCAAATCTTTATTGTCAAGGACAATGGGATATGTCTTCTCTGCACCGACAATGCCCGTAGGCATCTGCAAGAATATCTGGGGGATGTCCCTGTACAGCCCTCGCAACTGTGCTAAGTCTGAAATCTGGGGCAGCTTCTTCATCCTATGAAAACATACAAAACATATTATGTGAGTGTGTTAGCAATGAAAATGAATCGGGAATCATCACTCAGTAATGTGTGTCCTACCATTGGAGGTGTCATCACCATCTCAATAAGATGAGACGGCCAAAGGATGAACGATCCTATGGCGACCTCTAAATTAGGAACCTCATCATCATCGATCGGTATGGCTGCCCTTTCTTCCCCCTCTCGCACACTTGTCATAGTCACCCGACGTTGGTCTTGTGGAATTGGGTTGTTATGGTGGATAGTTTGCTCTAAGTAAACAAGACCATCGGCAACCATACGCCGGTGTGGGACATCCACATGTAGTGTGCAAGGACGTCATCCCTGTGGAGTGTGAGAAGGCTCGCCAATATCAACTTGTGTACGCTCACCACCGATATCAACTTCTGGAGGCCGACCACCGATATCAACTTCTAGAGGCCGTAAACTGTCGTTGCTGCTGGGGAAGACTGGCACTTGCTCGGTTGGCTGTCCCGTACTTTCCTTCCCATGTATCATGGACCTCATCTCACCCCGTACTTGTGCCAAAATCTCCTCTACGAGGTTCGCCCAAATTTTTGCCACGAGCTGGGGACTAGGGTTCTCGTCGTCATATGAACGTGAACGTCGTCCAAAAAATTTTGCGACACTCACTCCCCGTGGCTCCCCTCGAACAGCTGTTGGGATCCGTACACACAGCGGAAGGAATCTCATCCATTTAAAATTTTACAAATCCCAAAGAGGATCTATCAACGGCTTTTAGATCAAGGTTCGTTAGAGAAACCGTACCTATACGAGCTGGTATGCGTCCTTTCTCGAACACGTGGGCTAACACCTTCTTGTTCGACCTTTGCAAACACGTGGGCTAACACCTTCTTGTTCGACCTTTGCAGACACGTGGACTAACACCTTCTTGTTCGATCAATCTCTAGGAGCCGACTCTACGAATCCACTCCCTCTACCGGTATCCACACCGAACAGCTCTCCAACACGTATGGTAGCGTGCTAGCGCCTTCTTACTTTGTGTCTCTCGTTTTTCTCTCTAGGACTTCTTTTGAGGCTTGTTAGTTCGTTCTTATAATACGACTTAGATCAATATCTATTTATAGAGTTTCTAAAACCCTAATTGGGCCGTATTAAAATATTCAAGACTAATATCAATTAGTCCTTGAATTTTGAATTTTGATTAAATAATTTAATTAAATCATTCAACGAGATCTAATCTAATATATTTAATTAATCCATATTAAAAGCCTGCTGATTTAATTTATTTCTATAAATCAAATCTGAGATATGATATATATATCTATTTAATTAAATCTGAGATACTATATCTCAACTCAATTAAATATGAGATACCATATCTTTATTTGAAAATCAAATCTGAGATACAATATCTCTATTTGTTTTAAATATTTAATTTATCAAATAAATTAAATATAAAACAAATATTATATAATAATATCATTATTAAATAATAATATTATTATTTAATTTCGAAATTATGTATATATATATACACATGTATACATATATCCATCCTAGATTAAATGTTGTATTCATTAGATCTTAGACATATCTAAGATTCAATGAATCGACACTATTGCTCGTATTGGGTTATTCTTGTGTGTGACCCTGTAGGCCCACATGAGATTGGCAGTGGGCCAATATTGTACCAGCCCACAAGTCGCAAGCGGCCTCTAGCAAGACATTGCGACTACCCAATTCATATGGGGATCGATGATACGATACAACCTATCATACAACCATGTCACGTCCCTTTTGTCACGCGATAACTTGGTCAAGGATGAGGCATGGATAATGTCAACTTCCTTTTCTTGACCATTACTTTCTCGATTCTTGAGTAGTCTAACAGTTGAAATGGAAACTCCTTTCCATCGTAGTATGGCCATACATTTCTCAGACTCACTCATCGAGGGGCCCAATATTATCTCTCTACTAACGTGAGGGACAAATTCCATCTTGACCATTCACATTCCTCTGCATGAAAACCATTGATCCCAATCCAAGCCTTTATCATCACCCGGTCAAAGGTGACTTTTGACTAGGTCAAAGATCGCGACTCTCATGTAGGAATCCATTATGATCTCAGGTCGAAGGGCATTGTGACGCGGTTATACATGAGATAAGCTTATGACTAAATCCATGCAGCTTTCTCATAGTGGGTCAATCCAGCACCTTGTACTCTTACAAGTGCCTATGACTTTGATTCATATCTCCATACCTCATCAAAGTCATACTGGTCTTATCTCATCTTTACTCCCGCGTAGATGACCGATCAGGGACATTTAGGATAATCTATTAGATATATCCAGGGATCATTTATCATTATAAACATGCAAATGAAATGATAACTAAAGGAGAATACTTTAAATAACATTAACATTTAAAGTACAATGACTTGCCCCAAGGGCATAATTTCCAACAACAGCGTCAAGATAATCTGCCTTCCCAATCGCCGTGGACAAAATGTCCATCCGTGTAGCTGGCGTGAATGAACCCTAGGAGCTCTGCTGCTCAAGTGAATCCTGCATCAAAAGATTGTTCAGAAATAATGTCTAAACTTGCGTAATGTGAAACAACTGAGGCTAGTAAATATGTCTAATTTAACAACTTACAATCTTGTGGGCGACCTCAGCTACATCTGCATTGACGTATTTGTCACCCTTCATCCTCGCAGCTTTCCATTTTTGGTGACGAGGAGGATGGGCAAGCGGCAGGACAACAATGGACGGATCGGCCTGGGAAGCTTCCTTCATTCGCTCCAACTCTTCTTCCATCATCTTTCGTTCCAGCTTTTTATATCCACCTCTGGACATGCAATGTGGATACTTATTTCTCGCCTGCTTCTCTCTATTGGCTTGAGCTTTTTCCTGTGACGCGAAAACAAATAAAAATTAGCAAACGATGTCAAGTACATTCAACTAAAAGATAAGATACGAAAGAATATTTACAAGAAATTCAGGATTTTGCCGAGACGCCACAAACTCCTGCCAGTCCTCTGGAGGAATGAAATCGTACATCTGACACGAATCCTCGTTCCTCTTTGGCCCTCGAATGTACTTTTTTGTCAGCTTGTTCTTAAAGTCCTTCCATCGTAGACGAACTTCGCCCATCCAATGCTTGTTCATCGCCTTATTGTTGGGGACATCGAATGTTTACTGCAAGGTAAAAGAGAAGATCATTAATTACATATAAAGTAATAAGAGTAAATCAACAAATGCATTATGTGGAAAGTGATATACCAAAATTTGTGCCCAGATCAAGTCCTTCGCTTTTTGAGGAACCAATCTCCAATGAGTGTAGACAATGCGAACTTTGCTTCGAGCCAGATAGCCTAAATAGCTAATGAAATTGTCCTCCTCTTAACCAATTGGATTCATATTGGAATCAAACTCCACATGTAGCCGCTTCTTTTGATTATCACGGCGTGCAATTAGCGCACCCATATGCGTGCTCCCTCTACCCTTTCTTTTAACGGGTTGATCAACCCTATCACCCGATGATTCCTCTGAGCTCGACATATTCTTGTTCAACAAGGACAAATCAATGTTAGATAGGTTATTAAGTAACAAGCAAATAATAAAGAAAAGACAAAAAAAAATCAAGGATTGGAAGAAATTAGAGCAACATACCTCAAGAGTAGAAGAAACAATGGATAATGAGTGTTTGACAAATTGTACTCCCTTGGAGCAATAAGCACGTACCAACCCAATTTAGAATAGGCACCTCCCAATTAATCACCAGCACAAAACAATGAGCATAACAACTACAAAATTTTCAGAATAAATTGCAGCAACCACACTCTACAACCACTACAAAACTAGAAAATTCCTATTACCTATTTTTTTTTTTTTACTTTCTTCTTAAAAAAACTAAAAGCAATCAGAATAAAAGAATCTAACTGGTGACATGTTGTCTTCTCCGCAATCAGAATAAAAGCACAAAACATGTTGTTTTAAGCAACCAATTCAAACATATCATAAACCACTCTCGAGAACACCCAAACAACCACAACTATGAAGACATGAACAATTCCGACAAGATAGGATATAAACTTCCTATAAGGTTTTCAACAGCACTTCATCTTTATTTAGTTCCTACTAAGCACTTGGAATCTTTGGCATCATTTCAATCAAAAGAAAGTATAAGTGGCATTAAGCTCAACAGAATTTCTATTATGCAAGATGACATATCAATTAAGGAAACTAAGACAAAACATCACCAACTAGCAAGAAGTACTTTACCAATTAAATGGGTTTTGAAATCAAAGAACAAGAAGAACGAACAAGCTTACTTGGTTTCGCGGGTTTCGATTGGGAAGGAGGCGGAGTGAGCGAGTAAGAGGCAGGAATCCTAATCAGAAGCAAAAATCCAGTCCATAAGCAAGAAGCATTAACGATTAAAATGGGTTATTAGGAATCAAAGAACTTAAGAGTAACGTACGAACAAGCTTACTTGGGTTTACTTGGGTTTGATGGGTCTCTTCGATCAGCGAAAAAGGCGGAGTGAGTGAGAGAGAACTGTGATCAGTGACGACGGCGGAGAGGGAGGAGACGACGGCGGAGACGTACGGCAACAAAAGGGACGGCCTTAGAGAAGAGTGAAACGAGAGTGAGCACGAGAGGATTTCGCGCGCTGTGTCGGAGTATGAGTGTGTGAGGGAAAATGAAGAGGCGCGTGTATATTAACCTAAAAAAAATGAATATAAGCGACCGAAATCATATTTCAGGACGCCTATATTCCACTTGTGGCATTCTGAAATACATTCAGGTCGTCAATATTTTAATAATGGCGACCTGAATGAAAATCAGGTCGCCAATTTTTTAATATTGGCGACACGAATTAATCAGGTCGCCAATATTAAAATATTGACGACCTGATTCTTATTCAGGTCGCCAATATTCATTTATTTGGCGACCTGATACTAATTCAAGTCGCCATTATTAAAATATTGACGACCTGATTTAGATTTAGGTCAACAATATTATTAAATTTCCTAATTTCTATTTAAAAAACATTCTCGGCGCCAAACAAAAAATTCATGGCGCGATGTATATTGTCCCATTAAAGACGTCCTCAAAGTTATGTAGGTCGCCATAAATGAATTTTATTGAAAAAAAATTAAATCTCATGGCGCCAAACAAATATTTCTCATATTTTTTATGGCGCGAAACAATTTTAGACGTCCTGAAAAGATTTCAGGACACCAAAAATCAATTTAAGGAGTCCTGATGTCTTATTTAGGACGCTGAAAGCTCAACTTCCTTAAATATAATTACAAGAATGACACCGCCTTCATTTTGGACGTCCTGTTTCTAAATAAGGACGTTTTTTAGGGTAGTAATATCCTATTTTTGTAGTAGTGACTAAACCCTATTGTTTGTTAAGATAGAAGTTAATATAAGTCTTTTTCTAGAGAGAGAAGTCCCTCCAAGATCCCTAGAGTTAGGGTTAGTTGTAAAAACATCCTCAAGTGAGGGATGATCATGGTTAATTCCAAATGGGTTGATTTGTATCTTGTAAACATTCATTTTGTTATCAACGAAGATTCTTTTTGCATTTTATTAACAATCCATTTTCTAACAAATAAAGTATTGAGGATGACCGGTTTTAAAAATGGACCTAATTAATCAAACGCACTATCCAAAGGGCATTTTAAACTATGATTGAGTGTCCCATTCTCATTTTCACAGGATAAAATTTCTCACATGCCAATCCTTTGGATATAACGCGTGGTTCAACGTTGCAAGTTGCCAGTTAAAAAATAAAATAATAATAATAATATCTCAGACTAATTTAACTCTGACCGCCGATTAAATATAAATATTTTGCGGGGCGGGGGAGGGGTTAGCACAAATCCAAGATGTTAGCGCGAAAGACATTGTTGACTATAATTATTTTTTGGCCAAACACATGGTTGACTATAATTGATTGGATATGCAATCATGTTTAGTGAGGAGTCGTGGATGATTATTATGGTACGGCATATGATTAGGTTTGTCGATCAGGTTTCAATGATGACAAACCATATTCAATTATTCTCTAAGTATGGTATAAGATGACCGTTAGATTGGGATTAGTTTAAAACTAGCAGGATTATATATAATTGAAGTCAAATCATCATACTATCAACGTAGTTATGCTAAATATAATTGAAGTCAAATCATCATACTATCGTAGTTATGCTAAACTAAATTATTCTGGATTCTGCAAATTGTTTAGTACAGACTCTAACAATATAATATATGCCATAAGTGCTGGTTCTAATTGCGTGCGTCGTTTGCTTAACACGGATTTGTTAGCGCCAGAATTATTTAATTCAATGTTTCTTTTCTTTTGTTTTTTGTTTTTTGTTTTTTTCCTTTTGGGAAAGGCATTTAGCTGCAACTGCATGCAATATTGAACGAAAAATAGCTCAAATTAAGTTTGGTGATCAAAGATTAATTAATATAACCAAGCTTTATTAGTCAATAAGCAATCTCAATCGGACGTTCTCACGTGTAGGACCATGATTTACAACACTTAAAAAGCCAAAAACCTATCTTATTTAATATTGTCCTAATCAATCCATATATAATTATGCATGAAAAGCCAATGAAGGAAATTATATTTATAACTTCGACTTTCAAATTCGAGTTATTGATTATATTATTATCATTGGCTTCCAGCATTGACATGATGCGAAAAAGCTTGTTATCTAGTTGTTGGTGTTATAAGTGTCTGTAATTTTCAAACATATGCAATTTAATTGTTTATTGGTTCACACCAAAGTCGACTACATTTTTCTGACTAGAACATAAACAGAATCATTCCCCTTTATTATTCATATTAATTTTAATCAATCAGATGGCGACTAAGTCAAATGCTTGCAGAACACGTTGGAGACAGAAAGCTTTTCATCATTAATCAGTTGTATATATATGAGTAATCATACACCAAAGAAAATTCTGGGAAACTTGCTTAAGTAAATTAAGCAAGCAAACAAGTAGAGTACATTTCAGTTACAGCTTTTGAGTTATGAAACCCTGAAATGGATCTTGGGTTTTGCTGCCACATCACACCCATTAATCTAAAAAATGAACCAAAATGGCAGAACCATTTTGAAAAAAGGGATCAGACCAAGAGAGAGAGAGATTAACGATAACTAAAGAGACTTCTTTTTTTTTTTTTTGCCCGAAAAAGAGACTTCTATTTACTTGCTCTTTGATGCATGAAGTTACGTATCCTGTCGAGTGCTACTTCCAGAGTCTGCTCGCTCATATTTGCAAAACAAACCCTGAACCAACCCGGTTCAGAACAATGGCAAGACGAACCGGGAGATATATTCAGCCTCACTTCATGCAAAATTGGATTCCAAAGCTCCAATTCACCTTCTCTAGTTGGTTTCTCCAACAAAGGACTCAGATTCATCCAACAAAACAATCCTGCATTCCCCTTCAAGCACTCGATCCCGGAACTTGTCAACCCATCAATGATCATCTCATATCTCTTCCTCAGCCTCTCTCTGTTGGTCTTTATGTAGTTCTCAGTGAACTCCTCATCCGACAACATGGTAGCCAACAGGTGCTGAGTCTGCGAAGAAATTAAGGTGAAGCTGGACATCCTACGAGCCGTCGTAACAACCTTGTCGTTGTAGGAATAAATGGTGCCAACTCTAAAACCCGGAAGGCCCAAGTCTTTGGAGAGGCTGTACACAATGTGAACTCTCTCCGCGTCCTTGTAATTGCGAGCTTCGAGGATCTCGGCCACGCTCACGAACTCATCGGCCGAGAAGGCCGATCCCGAGTAGATCTCGTCCGACACCAAGTGGATGTTCTTGCGGGTCACAAACTCGAGAATGTCTTCAAGAACTGACCGTTGGATCGTGGCGCCTAATGGGTTTGATGGATTCGTGATCAGGACGGCTCTCACTTTGGTGTTCGTGGACACTGCTTGTTGATACGCAGCCTCCAAGGCTTTGGGAGTGATCTGGAAATTGTTTGAGCTGTCACAGTGAATTGGGATGATTTTCACCCCTGTTCTCCAACACAGGTCTCTATCAAATCTGCAAAATGTCATTTATATCTATTAGTTCAATACTTCAATCACAAGCTAATGGTAATAAAATAATGAAATATAAATTATAAGTGGTGAGGTTGAGTGATTATACCCTGGGTAGTATGGGGTTGGGACAAGTAAAGCGTCTCCTGGGTTGGCGAGAATGAAGGTTAAGAGCTCGTTGGCCGCGGTGGCGCCGGCGGTGAGTACGACCCTCTCGGGGTCGAATTTGGCCCTCCCACCTCTTATTTGTTGCATGAAGCTAGCCATTGCGGTCCTGAAAGATTTGAGGCCATGATAATCTTGAAACAAAGCATTCTCTCTGAACCACCCAGGTGATGCTCCTTTTCCCCACGTAGACGCTTCTGGGTGTTGGTCCAAGTATTTCTCCACCAAATCAAATGAAACCTGCATGATAGTAGAAAACATGATTAGATTGATATATATTATTACTGAGAGAACTTCTGGGTTATTTTGGTTTAAATAACTTACTTGATTCTCTGCTAATCCCATCTGTATCACTCCCGATGGGTTAGTGAGTTCATCATAGGGATTCTCATCGTATGCTTTCCACCCAGCAAAATAGGGTGAGTCTTCGCCGTGAGTTTCAGAAACGGCGACGTTTGAAAGCTCCACACAAGGTTGCTCGATCTCAATTGCCATTATAATAACTAGCTAGCTTTCTTTCACACACCACAGATAGTTGCAGAGAGCTGAAGAAAACTGTGGTGGTGGTGGTGGTGGGTGAGGAGGATAGAGAGAGAGAAGCTAGCTAGTTGAATGAAAGTTTTGTGAAACAACTCCTATATTTATAGTGTGAGGTTTTCATGGTGGAATATAAATAAAAATGTCCCACAACTTGCCTGCGACTCTGCCAAAAATAAAAAAGAGATTCTCTAAAGGAAGCAAGATATCATAAGGTCTTACCTTTTTATTTACAGATATATCGCCTTATCAATACTGTACAACTGTAGCTTTTTGTCAGATCCACCATCCACACCCAAACCAAAATATATATGGTGGTTGATGATTGGGGGTTTGGTTTTGTGCAATTATAGTCCCCTCTTCTTTTTGCCTCAAGATTTTCTGTTATCTTTCTTTATGGAGTGAGAGTTAATTAATTAATCATAATTAAATATAGTTCAGCTGGTTTGTTGATTTTTGGCGATATATATTTAAAACAATTTGAAGGTAGTTGGGTTCTGCTTCGTGCCTATGGCTATTTCCATTTCTCAACCTATGACTAATCAAATCCCTAATTAAGGCCCAACAAACTCTAAAAGTTCCTACATATATACTGCAAATCAACATCAAATCATGCATTAAGATCTGATGAAGACTTAATTATATCAAAGAGTATTTTTGATGACGTGACAAAGATATACCAATTAATCCAACCTCGATCTTAAGATTCTGATTTGCGAGCGGCTTGGAAAAAAGATGGAGCTGAGGCTCATCAAACATGTTCTCGGGCGGCCCTAAACCTAAATATTCAATTCCACTTTTCATATATTTTAAATTAAAACGTCGCTTTTTCTCTTTAAAGACACCGGAATATATTGTTTTAATTTGCTGATTACCAAGTAAGAGACTTTACAACTTAACAAGTTTCAGGTTTAAATTTTGTCACTTTTTATATTATGTTGATGATTTTATGTATCTTCTTCCACTATGATAACAATCTATGTTTTTCTTTCAAAAGGGAAAAACCAGCTTACCTCTTCAGTCACCCAAAACCAAAAATAAAAAATAAAGCTTATATATATATATATATATATATGGTGAAAGGAAGCCCTAGCACCAAAGAAGAAAAAGAAGACCACGTAACCCAAATTAATTGATATATTTCTTATTTGCTATATTGAAACCAAAGAGATCATATATGTGGCGGGAAGAATTATATAATAAATGGCAGTGAGATAATTAGTTTGTACTTTGTGTTTAGCGATGGCATGAGGCCTTAAATCAAAGACAGCTCAGCTTAAGCTGAAGAGAGCCTGATAATAGGAAAATCGAATGTTCTGGTCATTTTTATCGTGTCCTATAATCACTGGGGACAAACAACGATGGTGTTAACAAGTCGAAATGTATGTTGATGAGTAAACAAAACTAGCTAGCGAAAAACGAAGGTTAATTAATGACAATGCAAAGGTGAAAAGATCATAAGCCTCTTCAGCCTCTAGTTTCAAGTTTCAACTACAATAATGCATGGAGAGGGAAAACAAAAGAGAAAGTCAGAAACATTTGCATGCATGCTTCATTGGATATATACTGCGCCTTGAACCAGCTTCAATTCTTGTAGTTATGACTGCTCAAATTAACCCTATTAATATTTTCTCAACAATAATCAAGTAGGAGAGGGAGGGGGAGTTAAATAACATCCATAATCTATTTTAATTAGTTAATTATGTCTTACAACCAAAGGAATATGGGTTATTAATTACTTACTTAATGTATACAATATATAATCTTACCAAGGGATAATAATGTTGAGAGAATTAAGTAATTAATTAGCTAGGGCATGTATATATGCATGTACACCAAGGTTAAGGAGTTAGGAACGTAAGATACTTGTAAAGATTGTGTTGTTTGTGGGTTTGAACTGCAACACACAGGCACAGAATAATTAAACATGTTGGATAGGAAGAAGAATTAATATTTAATTAATAAGAAAAAGCAATGATGATTAGAAGAATATGCCTCCGTCTATGAACAGGAACTAGTACTACATATCATATGGATATCCATGTGCTTGGGAGGATCAGCTTTAGATTTGCAGTTAATATTCTGAATCTTATTTCACAATTAAGAACATGAACACAGACATCATATGACGACTGCTATACGACTACATGGCCTCGCGGACACAGACAAGTATCAAGCAAAGGTCCTCACCATATCTTCTTCCAATTATCATCCACACATAAAATATAAAATTTAGAGTATATGCTCGAAAATTATATTATTTATAACTCATATGATCATGCTTAACTTATTTTTTTAAAAAATAAATAAATCATACTCTGTATCAAAATTACATAATAAACATGATTGTATGTGTGAAAATTTGTCTAATTTCTTTACATGTACGCGTGTCAGCGTGTGTATCTTTTTCTCCACAGATAAACATGATTGGCTGGAACGCATGTAAATATATATCGTTTACTTAAGATTTGAGCTACAAAATCATTAAAGCCTCTAATACAACCTGTACGTTCCCATCAAAATTAACTACTACCATGCAGTAAATTAGCTGGAAGGTTCGGATTTTTACACACACATATATATGGTGCTTATTATAAACTCATTTGTACATAAAAGATATTTTTTATTCTAAATATAAGTCCATCTCTAAAACTAATTAATATTTATTTTTCAATTTTTCCTTAATTCAATTCTATTTGTAATAATTGGCAAACAAATTCTATTTGTAATCAGGGTAAATTTAAAATATTTTATCAACTTAATTAAGGCATATTTAATAACTTACTGTCATTCCTGAGAATTTGAGAATTAATTGAAATGAATTTATAATAAAGAGCAAATTGGTGTATATGTATGTATCCTTCTGGTCCTATTTATAGGACAAAAAGATAAATTTATCATATAAACGTATAATTTTACCATTTATTTATCATTATATTGCTTTGTTCTCATAAGGTATAATATATATTAAATCGGGGTACAATTGGTACGTTGTTGAATTTTATGGAGGAGGTAATGAAATTTAAGATTTTTCTTAGTTGTGTGAAACAAACAAATATGATCGAATGAATACGTACATGGGACCTAAAGCTCATTGCTTAGAAAATGGTGCTATTGAATTTCAACTGAGGGCAAGCGCATGTAATTGAAGGAAGCACTCTCAAGAAATTAATGATAGTGCTTGTTTTAGTACTTTTTCCAACATCAAACAATGTTTTTAAAAATTATTTAATTATCAATAAATTAAAGTCCAGGGAATATTGAACATTTCAACTAGTACATGAGACGGGGGATATAATAACTAATAATTGAACCCAACGTGTTCTTAATTGTGAACAGCTAAGTGTGTGGAACTCTTGTTGGTAAAGAGCAAGAAGCAAGAAGATAATTAAATTATTAGTTATTTAATGGTCACTTGCCGTTTACTTGACTACTAATCAAAAGAAATCATTTAATAACTTGCATGCCGTACTGTGTGGTTCACTGTGCTTATGGCCTCATTAGATTCGTGATTAAATTAATTAAGTATAGCAGGACGCAGATTCCTGAAATTAAGCAGCAGTATGATTGCAATAGATAATAATTAGGGTGCTTAATATATATCGATTTTTTTTTGTTCAAAAGCTATTTATATTATTACTGTAAATCAGTCCAATACATGAAAACAAACTGAAGATGGAATACAAACAAAACTAAATCAAAGACAACAATATAAGCCAAATACAAGAACAACCAATCACCGTACATTAAAGATTTAAGAGTAGAAGTAGAAGCATGGACAAAACCGACCAAATCGATATCAAATGTTAGAAGTGACGTGAAAGAAAGTGTTGGTTGTAAAACCCACTCTAATGGGCACACCTCCTTATAAGCATTAGCTGCCATTAGAGCAGTTGCACAGATACCCCATCTTGGAGTAAAGATCAAAGAAAACCCAACCTCAGAAAGAAGAAAACCCATGATATATATCCTGCAAAACACTTCTGCTCCTCCGATCAAGCAAATATGGTGACCTCGACCACACACCGAACAACACCTCTTGAAATTTTCCCCCAAGAATGTAGATCGAGCCACCAGGTGATAGTCAAATCTAATAACGTTAAAACAATCATCCAACCAAGAGGATTTATACTCAGATCTCACAGATCTGTTTATTTCCTGAGAAAACAAGTATACCACCACAAAAAAAGAAAAAAAAAAAGACATATAGTTCTCACCGCTGCAGAACAAATCTGAAGAAGGAGAGGAAAAAACTCGCCACAAGGACGAGAGAAGTCCACAACCACCAGAAATCAGAGGGAGAAGGCCACAGATCAAAGATCTGGGAACCGATCTACCACTTTGACACAATTGTGACATAGAATGATACTCGTCAGCGGCTTGTGATGGTGCCATAAGCCATCGGTGAGAAAGAAATGAAGGAGGGTCGTCTCCCTCTCTTAGTTTACTACCTCTTTCAATATATATCGATTCATTTCATTAAGTTTGCACCTTTTAATGCTTTATATACTCCATTTTTAATACAAGATATATTTGCCTAATTTAATTAATTAGTTTAAGGAAGTTAGTTAATTTAATTAATATGACATGTATTTTTTAAAACACCCTCCTTTTGATTTAGTCATCTTCCATGATTCCATCATTTCATCTCCTTCTTGATTATTGTAGGGAGTATCAATAGGGGTAAATTAGGTAAATATTGACAAATAAATAAAAATTAAACTATATCTTATATTTAGGATCAATGTCAACTCCTCAAATATGTCTTATATTAAAAACAAGAGGGAGTAGCTTACAACAGATAAATTAAAAGTTTAATATCGTGAATTCTACGTACTAATTAATTTAATTTCCGGCTGGAGGAAATGTGTCTGCCAATGTACTTACTGCCAATGTAAACAAACTAATTAAGATCATTTTGGATGTAAGTACGTGCTGTATATACAAACATGGGATGGAATTTTCTACGCTCATGGCTTGTAATGTATCCCAATAAGAGGGCATGAATCTTCTGGGGAGATACAGAACCAATGACTGCATGCCACATGGAATAATTTGTCTTAACCATGCTAGGATTATATATATGTCCAGGAAGCTAAGAGATCTAAAATTCTAAATACAGATTAAAGAATATTGAGTAGGTCGAATTGATTAAATATTGCATTATACCCTCACTATTTATTATATTATTGTTTAATCATATACAGCTTATTCCCAAGCTACCGTGTTGTTTTTATATATGAGTATTTATATATAAACTCAACACCTTTGAAACAGTCCAAGCAGGGCATCCTAATCTGCACAGACACGCCAACCAATTGTGTCTCTGACGATTTATATAAGAAGCTTACACACACACACATAAATATATTGGGTTAAATATAATTTTTGCTCTGAAAGTTTTCACTGAGGGGCAATACATATCCGAAAGGTTTTTTAGGAGTAATTTTGCTCTGTCGTCCCCCAATATTAAACTTGACTGTTAAACTAGTCAAACAACACATATATGTCATGCCACCTCATCATCCCTATCACTAACCACACCTTCTCATCTCTTTCTTTCTCTCATCCTCATTTCAGTTTGCACATGAGATTCAAAGCCTAACAAAGAATGTTAGGCGAACACACATATATATATATATGCTAACGAAACTCCATTGCATACAGCTTATAAAACTACATGTACAATTCCTTTACATCCAAAAGAATAGCAAATTAAGTGTAACATACTGCGATAATGTTTAAAGAATGGGAAAAAACGAGGATAAGGGCCACAAAAACAGGAACATTGCGAAATGTTTAAGAAGAAACTTCAGTAAAATCTAGTACCATCATCATACCAACTAATCTGTTCAAAACTGTAATAGTTTGTCATGCATCTAATATTTCAATTATGTTCCTCAAGATTGCAAATGCATAGTCGCAAAGAGGTCGTGATCAAGATCGAGCGAATATCAGATCTGAGTGCAGCTACCTTTGGTCTTTAGATATAAACCACTCACACGGCTTCCTCCTTGCCTTCTCTCTCCGTCTCTCTGAGATCCGTAATGGCGACAGACTTTTCAGTCCATTTGACCAGTTCGGCTTCATAAATTCCGGCCGCCTTGAGCTCAACGTCTCAAGGATCTTCCTATCCGACTCCAAGCTCAACCTTTCTAAGGTTGGCTTCTTCCTCAACACCCTCGATTCCTGACTCTGTGTTCTTCAGCAACTCAAAGAAGACAAGATTTCATACATTCTTCAGTCAAATCTTGTTGAATCTGTTTATACATTTAATTCCCTCAATACTGATGATTCTTTCTACAAGACGATATTGATCTATTTTCCGTATTCATTTCTTTATGCTCACCGTGGTAATCCTTAAGGATTTGAATATACCGAAGGACTAGGATTTGGAAAGAATTTTTTTTTCCGAGAAATTAGTGAACGAGGTAGAGAGGAAGAAAGAGATGACAAGGTCTGATGCCAGTCATATTGAACTCAGTGATGTGGATGATGAGGTAGCATCACATGTTTGTTGTTTGACTGATTTAATAATCAAATAACATTGAGGGATGCAACAGGACAAAATTGCTACGTTTTATAAACTTTAGAGGCAAAAATTATCACACAAAAACTTCTGGATATCCAATGCTTCTCAACAAAAAATTTCAAGGAAAAAATGATATTTGTTCTGGTGTAGAACACAAATGTCCAACCTGATGGGCTGGTGCTTTGATATTGGATCAAAGGTCTCTTCTTGAATGCCTATGAGGAAAGCACCCAAGAGAAGGTAGGATCACTGTACACAACCAGGCTCTTCGCCAAGGGGGTGGGGTGTGTGCACAATGTGACAGTATATAAATAGTTCAGAGATTAGAACGTGTGTACCTTAGAGTTTGACCTCAGTATTTATAGAGTGTACCTTATGTATGATATTCTGGGCCTGACGTGATCTCCGGCCCAAGGATCCGAGCTACTCTATCATATCTGGAGATATTCCTGGATTATTGAGGGAGTTAGGATCTTCCTTGATATTAGATAGGAGTAGGTATGCCTTATCTATATTGTTGGGTTTCTCCGTTATTGGGCCTGGTACAGGTCCGTAACAATATATATATATATATATATATATATATATATATATATAATATAATTCGTACAGTGACAAATTGTTCTGTGTTGTCGCTAATGTTTCTTTATGTTTGTGATAGCTCTAGTTGTAAAGCAATAAATGTGACCCACCTTCTTCCACTTGCTGCATTTTGACTTCAAATCATAAGTAATCTTCCTCCTTTTTGTAGGCAAATATTTTTTAATTAAGTAAAATGAACTAACTGTTAAAATGAGTTAAAAACAATACATATGTTAAAAATGTTATTTTTTTTTCAATATGTCTATATTTATGAATAGAGTATAGGAGAGATAATGACTAATAAATAATCCCTCTAGTCTTGTTTATAAGAGCTCAATAACTGAATTATGCGATTTAAGAAAGTGGTTAAAATTAGTTAAAAATAATAAGTATGTCTTGAAATAAAGTTTTTTTTTTCCAAATATGCCCTTATTTATAAAAGTTAAGTAAGAGAGAAAAATAAGTAAATATAAGTATCACCAACCTTTAATTAATGCAATATATAATTAGTAAAGGGCGCAAATGGCAAAACTCATTAAATGTTGAGACAACTTTTGTCCAGCTCTACTAAAAAGGACCAAGGCAATTCAAATTTTGAGCTCTTATAAAAAAGACCGAAGCGAGTATTAGAGAGAATGAGTAATAAATGATTAAATGAAAGAGAATTAGTGGTGGATAATTAATATAAAGATATGTATTTAATATGAGTAGAAAAGGAAAAAGTAGTTTAAATTTTGAGATACAAAGTTAAAAGGGAAAATTACGTTCAGGTCCCAAGGAAGGAAAAAAATTACAAAAAAGTCCATTGAAATCACAAAATTACCCAGAAGTCCCAAGGAAATTTTTGTTGTAAATACATACATTTCCTGTTGTAATTAAATACATGCATTTCCTATTGTAAATGGTTTGAGACTTTTTTTATATTATTTGTACGGAATTAAAATCCGAGTTTTTAAATGTTGTTGTAAATACATACATTTTCTGTTGTAAATACATACATTTCATGTTGTAAATTGTCAGGTGTTTAAATGTTGTTGTAAATATATACATTTTCTGTTGTAAATCAAAGTCCCAATGGAATTTTTGATATTATTTGTATTAACAACAGGAAATGCATGTATTTATAACAATAAATGCATATATTTACAACAACATTTAAACACCTGACCATTTACATCAGGAAATGTATGTATTTACAACAACATTTAAAAACCTGGATTTTAATTCCATACAAATAATATCAAAAAAGTCTCAAACCATTTACAACAGGAAATGTATATATTTACAACAACATTTAAACACCTGACCATTTACAACAGGAAATGTATGTATTTACAACGGAAAATGTATATATTTACAATAATATTTAAAAACCTGGATTTTAATTCCGTACAAATAATATCAAAAAAGTCTCAAACCATTTACAACAAGAAATGCATGTATTTACAACAGGAAATATATGTATTTGCAACAAAAAGTCCCTTAGGACTTTTCTGTAATTTTGTGATTTCAATGGGCTTTTTTGTAATTTTTTTTCTTCCTTGGAACTTGAGTATAATTTTCCCAAGAAAAAATTGCTTGTATTAAGGATCGGCAAGAAAATTAATTATAAAAAAGGAACGGATGGAGTATTTTTTGAACTCTTTTTTTGGTCCCTCTCTACACTAAAACTGTGGAAAATGGCCTTTTTTTCTTCAGCTCAACTTGCCTTGTTGATTTAGATCTCCCATTTCTACGTGACCTTGTCTCCTTAATTATTTTCTGTTATAATGCTCCAAAGGTCGCCTTTTTGTATGAGGATTTTCTATACTTTAAGACCAATCCTCTTCCATCAATTATATGCGTACAGCAACTGATAACACTGTGATGAGTTCCTTTACGGATCACATGGAATATTTAATTTTGTGACGTAGTGCACCATAGACTATTACTATTATTGCTAATTAAAAAGGGGGTCTTGTACATTTCCTATAATGTGAACCATGTTGCTCCACGTAGACGCTATCAAAAATCATTACTATGATGAGCTCATATAGAACAGAAATGGCAACCACCGGGAACACTGGAGAAGTCACGGTAATTAGCTGTCTCTCCCCTTCAACCTCTACTACAGCTGGATTATAATTTGGAGCGACTGAGTCCTCATATTCAATCGTTCGTTCCAGATGCTGCTGCGGTTGTTCCTCCGGCAACTGGTTCTGTCGAAACATCTGGCTACGGCTTCTGGTATTGGTTGCCATTTCTGGTCGTTTGGGAATCGAAGTTTATCTCTCCCCACGGTTAGCGCCAATGTTCTGTTATATAGAACACAAATGTTTAGCCTCAATGAACTAGGATGTTTATATTGAATCGATGACTCCCTCCAAGATATCTATAAATAGATACCAAAGAGAGGATAATTGCTCTTGAGATGTCTATAAGGAAGACTCCTAAAAATAATCGACGGATCACTGAGCTACACAAGTATGGCGTTTAGTCAAAAGGGGGTGGGGTGTGTGCATTGAATTCCAAAAAATACTTTCTCATTTTTCCATTGCCTTTTTTATTTAATTTCATTTGTTTTCCTTGTTTTTCCTCCGTTTTTTAATAATATAAGTCCAGCTTCATGCCAACGGGGTCAATTTGATAACTTGTTCAACTATACCTTCAATTTGCGGCCACTTTGAAAATATAATTACTCCATCGTCATCTTATTGTCTTTGCAATGATGCTTCCTAAATCTGGAGTCTCCACTTGCACAATTGAAACTTCCTAAAGACCTAGCCAGAAGCTAAAGGGTATGTTTGGTTTGAGGGGGAGGGAGGGGGAGAGAAAAAAAAGGAGATGAGGGAATTTTTTTCTTCAAAATTGAGTGTAGTGGGGCCCACAAGTTTTCATCTCCCCTCCCCCTCCCCTCCCCCTCCCTCCCCTTCCCTCCCCTTCCCTCAAACCAAACATACCTGTTTTAGGCTTGTCGCTCAGATTGGCCAAAAGGAAATCTACACTCTATAAAAATAAGAGGGTAGAGAGTCTTCATTGACTAATGAGGGGTAGGAAATCTACACTCTATAAAAATAAGAGGGTAGAGAGTCTTCATTGACTAATGAGGGGGTGATTTAGATAGTAATCAGTTACATCGAAGTATACCTCTAGTTAGAGTCAGAGGCGGATCTTCTTAAGGGCCAGGTGGGGCCATGGCCCCAAAAAATAAAAAATTGTTCTAAATATTTAATATAAAATGGATTTTTTATATAAAATTTATACATTGGGCCCAAAAATTTATACATTTATCCCAAAAATTTATACATTTGGCCCCCTCAAATTCTTTTTTTAATTCATTAATGAGTATATATTTGGCTCCCACAAACATTTATCCCAAGATCTGGTTAGAGTAACTTCTTTTTTTAAAACTAAATTAGTTTTTGTTGGTGAAAATACTTTCAAGATAGAAATATCACTAAGATAAGAATCTGTGTAACTAATATGCATAATCTTATAAACATACAATACTTATGCACATAAGGAAAACCAGTAAAAACTCACAAGACTGTCGAATATGGTAATGAACAAAGAAGAAATCTGGGCCCAACGTACGTTGTTTCCTTAAGACAATTTTACTTCCTCAATATGGATGTCCAACGTTGCTGAGCAATTGCCTCCCAAGATAGAGCGGATTTTTCGTCTTTAGAATGATGGCTCTCTCAATCTGAAGCCCAAGCGAATCCAACGAGTCTGCTTTCAGAATCGCACAGACTATGTCTACAGAATGTAAAATGCAGAGAGGAATGTTTGAGATTAATTCTAGATATATTTTTTTCTCTCTTCTATTTTCTATTACTAGCTCATCCTATTTATAGATGATGGAAATGATTAGATGGATACCCATTGGTGAACTGACGCGACCGTGGCGAAATAATGCGACCGGCGGTGGCCAACCAATGGGACTTCTTATTCATAACCCATAAGATTTAGATCCTAAAATCCAACAGTTTTTATATATGAGTTAACCTTATTATTCTTGGAAACCCGAATATTGCTTCTTGACTACAAAAAAACAGTTTAAGGCGATGTAATTTCAGCGCTAAATTGCTTAGTGAAGGAGTTAGTGACAGTCAATTTGACAAAGAAATTATGCAATTTCGTCGTTAATGGAATGATGTTTTTAATTACCTGATTTTGATGAAGCCCGGCTTATTTGTCAGAGTTGAGTTTGATATTTAATTGATACAATAAGTTTTGTTACATTATTTTTTAAAAAAATACTGAAATATTATTTTAATAATATTCTTGTTTTATTTTATATGCCAATAAAATTAATTTTTTGTGTGATTTGAAGTGATATATTATTCCTTATTCTATACTACTAATAGTTTGCACAAGTTGATTTAAATGGTGACCTGAAATTGAAGCTATTATAGAAGTCAACATGACAGAGTTATCGGTGATTGCATTTGCATGGAGTATAATACTTTCCTATTCCCATTCGAGTTCCAAGGTAGCTCTTTTTTATTTTTGTTATTATTGTTGATCCCCAAAAAAAAAAAACATAGCTATTCTCCTATTGGAGACAATTTTATTTGAGACATTGTGAAACACTAAATGTAAACATTTTTTTTCTGGTATCCCACCCGGTTCACCGGAACCGAAGGTTCTGACTAATCCAGATTTCGCTCCGCGTTGGGCCTACGGTCGTGGGGTAAGAGCTCCCAACATCCTTTTTTTCATTCCCACGCCTCGAACCGAGGACATGGTAGTGAGAGAGCAAGTCTCTTACCACTTGCTCTCAAGGTATGTTGGTTCATTTTATCTAACAGAGATTCAAACTTTAGTTCATCATGTTATAAGGGATCAGTCCCTTCTATTAGAGTATTAGACCCACCCGAGGCGGGTTGGCTATCATTGTTGCTGTAAAAGTGTATCAAAGGCCGAAAAACAAGTGTAGAGCTCTTGCCAAAGAGAGTTGGCATAGATAGTAAGGGATTTGGTCAAGTCCCCAAGGGATGTGTATTCGATCCCCACTGCCGTCGTTGGGACTCCTTTGATAGGCGATCTCGTAAGTCCCCATTAAATGCTCAAAGAGCCTGGGGCCGTGCTCTGGCCTTGGTGGGGGACTGATGCCGAACCCCTCCAAAACCTTTTCTTATAAAAAAAAAGAAAGAAAGTGTAGAGCTCTCATATGAGCTTTTTCTTAAATGGTCTGAGCCCAATAATGCTTGACAAGCCATTATTGGTCAAACATTTAAGTACATTTTTTGTGACCCAAAACAGAACGGACTTGGTCAGTAGACTTGGGCCTTTCTACTCATAATCATAATTTTTTATGGCTTTCTGGTATGATTTTTTTGTTTACACAAATTATGAGGGAATAAAGTTTGGGAATTGTGTATCCCCTTTAATATGGGAAGGACATGGGTGAACAAAAATATTGATTGAGAATGTGATTTATGAGAAAGATAAGCTTCCAGCAAGTACGATGGTCTTTGTTTATGATGTAGATGGCATGAAGTGATATACTTATAACATGAGGAGCACCTTACTGGCAACGAAGCAAATGCCAAACACATTTCCTTTTAGATTTGATATGAAAGTGGCGGCATCTTTAGAAATTGAAGGTCTTTTTTTTCATATGAATTTTGAATTTATCATTTATTTATTACTGTTTATACTTGCGTACGATATGTATCATATTCATATAGAGAGGAAGTTGAAAAAGCTATTGAATTTCAAGGCATAGTTAGTGAACTCCAAGAATTTTTTTGGATATGAAGTTTGGATGAAAGCGGGCAAGCATGCACATTGACTCATTAAGCATGTATGGTCTAATATGCTTGAGGAGATTGCATCGAGTTTGGTAAATGATTTTGAGGATTGATATTTAATGAGTATTTAGATTAGCTTATTTTAATTAATTTTGTGATGTTAGGTTGCTGATATTTTGAGGGTTAGTTTTAACATGACAGTAAGGTTGTTGCCATCAATATTGTCAAAAATGAGTTTCTATATGGAAACAGAAAAGAGTGGTAGAGACGTAAACTATATAAACGACACGAAGCATAAAGTTTCTTCTACTTAAAATCAAGATACAAAATTATGTGTATGTGTGTATACACAATACACACACATACGTGTATTGTATATATGTGTAAATACATATACATATACATATATGTATGTATGTATGTATGTATGTATGTATGTATGTATGTATGTATGTATGTATGTATGTATGTATGTATGTATGTAACATCCCAAATTTTGGGATTTGGAATTTTAAATATTAGATGGGAATTAATTATGAAATTTTGGCTTAAAATAATTATGAGAATAATTATTGAAAATTTAAGCTTATTTTCCCTTAATTAATTTATTTTGGGAAAAAGAATAAATTCAAGTAAGGAATAAATCATGCTTAAAAACTATAGAAATAATGTATGATAATTAAATGGTGGAACTAGGCTAAATGATTTAAATTAATTAGAAAATTAGAAATTTATTTTCCATGTAATATTTGGGAAAATAAAATCATGGAAAATAATTGCAAGGGATAAATTTTGGAATAAAAACCAAGTAGCACATAAGCCCAATTTGAGGAATCAGTGTCACAAAAACTCAAAGTATACACTCCCTTAATTCATGAACCACTTTGGCCCACAACAAAACCATTATCAGCCCATTTCTGATTGCTTCCTTTAGCCCATACGTTTTGCACTCAAATATCCATTAATTCATTTAATCTTGCCTCACCCAAGACGCAAGCAAAGAGAAATGCACAATTGAGAAATATACATTAGCCATTACTTATAATCATCAGCCCATTTACCATTTGGCCCATATATTCCCTTCAACTTATTAATTCATCAACCTATCCAAATTTCATCAGTCAAAACGCAGCAGCAAAACATATCTGGATATTAAAGAAGTAAATCTGGATATTAAATAAATTACTGTACACACGCAAACTCCTCTCAACAGTACACGCAAACGCAGAACCTCCATACCTCTCGAGACCCACAATGAATACCTCCTGGACCATTTTCTTCTCCTTCGGTCCGTCCTCCCTATGCTTCTCGACCGGACCCTTCAGTCTTAATATAATCTTATCTCTTTGCCTTTTCATTGGTCACATTGCCTCAACCAGAGGTAGAGCCGAAAAAACAAGAGAGGTGAAGCCGAGAGAGAGAGAGAGAGAGAGAAGGTTCCATTAGCGGTTGCTCTGTTTTGAATCCTGAAAACAGAGGTGATTGTTGACGGTGAGGATCAGCGAAGTTCAACGTACACCAAGGTAAATTATCGAGCTTCTTTTCTTCTTGTTCCCATGACGAACCAACGTAAGTTAGGAGTATTAGGCCATAGGAAAGAGTCATGAGTTTCTGATCTTAAAACCAAAGAAAACTGTTATACATCGCTGCACATCTGGAAAACTAAGAGGAAACCTTGTTGTTTATATATATATATATATATATATATTTATATATATCTGTGTGTGTGTCTATATATATATATATATATATATATATATATATATATATATATATATATATCAGTTTTGCACCTGTGTTAGCAAATATTAGTCTGTATCGCTGCACATGGGAAACTAAAAAGAGAATAACTTACTGTTTTATATATGTGTGTGTGTATATGAGGGACCCAAGCTTACTGTCATGGAAATATACATGTACCGCCGCTGCATAAGAAAGAAAGAGAAGAATTAATAGTTATATATATAAATGTAGTGGCTGCATGGGCTTGTGTATGAGTGAAGGAGTATTTTAAGTGGTTAAGAAAAAGAAAGAAAGAAATAGATATAAACGGTACACACCTATAGAAAAAGGGAGAAGGAAACTTTTTGCAATCATATATATATGTATACCGCTGATTTGGAAGGAAAAATGAAGCTTTTGTGTTATGAATATGAGTATAAATATTATTGTATATGAAAATTCATATATTTATATGTATATAAAGAAAAATGGAACTAAGCCTTACTGTTTTCTATATAAATATATGGTTTGGAAACAAAGAGGAAAGTATGTTGTTTTGTACAAGTATATACACACACGTTGCTTTTGGAAAATAATAATAATAATAATAATAATAATAATAATAATAATAATAATAATAATAATAATAGGGAAGTAGTTACTGTCAGGTAATTGTTGCCCTAAGAAAATGGCTTTTATATATATATATGGTCATTGAATATGCTCTGTACAATGAAATATTCTGCGCATGGAAAGAATAGAAAGAAAATTGTTTATATATATATTTGCAGATAAAACTTTACTCGAGAAAATATTGTTATAGGAATTGTGAGAGTTATGTGAATATAAAATATCAATTTTTAAAGGGTAGTTTAAGGTTTTAGAATAGTTCGAGTAATATGTTAATAGAAATTTATGTGTGTGATTTTGTAGACTCTCATTAAGAGCTTTGGAGTGACACTTGTGTGTGTTACCTGTATATTAGAGAATAACATGTAACTACGAATATTCTTCCATATACTTGTAAATTGTATGTGATTGTGAGTAAATATCTTTTATTTAAAAATTAAAGGATGAATCATATGTATATGTGTATGTATTGTAAATTGATATTTTACACAAAATGAAGCATGATTTATTGTTTCGAACATATTTGTCATGGCGGATGTATTTGTGATGGGTTGGAGTAAGGAGGGATTTGTATGTTGAGATCTTTTACCACGTGGTATGTCATCACTCGGTGCACATGGATGACACTTGTCGAGGCCCCTTCTTCCATGTTTTCCTTTGGCGGGATTGCATTGGAGTGTGGGACATGGGACACCTCCTTAGTTGTATTCTTTTAAGGAGGAGCCATAGTCCATGCTTAAGCTCTATACCTTTGGCCGGGTGTATCTTAAGTTTTGGTGAGCTTGGGACAATCCAGTCACACGGATGAGTTTCTATTGGACTATGTGTTAGCCTATGGCTCCGGTTCGCGGTTGAGGATGGACGGTGTATAGGGAGGCTGCATCTGCATATTGTATAATAGTTTTCACATTGACATATTGATAATTTATGTTGGATGAAATTATGGTATATACAAATATATATATGTAATCGGCTCTGTGTTTTTGTCATATATGACTTACTTGTGTACGGTAGAAACTTTCGGTAGTTCTTGAGATGTAAATCTCACCCTATATTAAAAATCTTCGAGTGATTGTTCAAGTAGGGAGCAAGGGAAAACCTATGGAGTGAGCCTTGAAGGCTCGGTCGTGCTCCTAGAATTTATGTTATGTTATTCTATTTGCCATGACTATAAGACTTCCGCTTTGTATTTTATTATTAAATATTTTGAGAATTTATGTTGACTCAAAAATACATTTTGAATGGATTTAGTTATGTATTTTAATGATTTGGATGTTGAACATCCTTGTTAGAGCTATTTCAAGTGTTTTGGCCAAGATTTTGGGGGTTGAATTTTGGGGTGTTACATTTTGGTATCAGAGCTAAACATTCCAAAGCTATTTTGTTTTTCTAACTGTTTTTTAAAAAAAAAAAAAACTTTAGTGGTCATGGCAAAACAAATATCATAACATATGCATTTCCCTTTATTTAGTTTTGGAAATTGTGTGGTTGTTTGTTTAGCTTGCCTAGTGTCCTTGTGGTATTTACCATAGGAGGGGAGAAATAGGTTTAACCGAGAAATTCAACGATTGGTAATGAGAATTTGCATCAAGAGATGCAATCTAGGAGCAGATAAGAGATATCATGGTAAACTTTAATTAAATTTTAGAAGAATGATACGTTAGTGATATGATGTTAAACTCATATCAATGTTCAGTCTCATTTTGAATTCCTACTATCAATTGTTGGTTTTAAGTTTTTAATTAGATTGTAAAAAATAATAATAATAAAGTACATACTCGAAAATTTATGGTAAGTAAAGTTGTTTATCTTCACCAAAGATTAAAGCCCTTGGCAAAAAATGGTGCTAAGAATTTTGCTATATCTAATCTCATAATGGAAGAGAAAATAAGAGGGTTTAGACTCTGGAAGTTGGGGCTTTGAAGATAATCGAGATGGTACAGAATGTAGAATCAGTCGTTAATCATAAGGCTTTTATTGTTAAGTCAAGATATGATCCTTATATTCTATCAGGACTTTGAGGTTAATTGTGTTTAGGCATGAGAAACTCGAGATGGGTGACTTTCTGGGAAGTATTATAGGAATTTAAGATACCCTGATTTAAGGCCTTAGTACTTTGAGGTATGACATATGGTAATTCATAGAGATGCTATGAGGATGTTAGATTGAATAAGGAAATGATTGAGATTAGGCTTGAATCTGATCTAAGTTGAACTAGTGCCTAGGTCAAAATGTGAATGAGGTTGTACTAAGGTTTTAGTACTCGGAAGTAGGAACCCTGTAAGTGTTGATTGATGTGGTGCTATGAGCAATGCTTTGGGTATGATTGAGGGTTGTCAATTAGATAAAAGAATAATGTTAAAATAGGCCCTAGTGATATTGAGGACTGAAAGGGAATTAGAATCTCGTGTATTATGTTTTGGTTATGAAAATGACATTTGAATGTTTCGAGGTTTAGACTAGGAATGAGAATTGTGATCCTAGTTTGTATATTGGATATTATTGAGGCAATATAATTTCTTGGCCAAACAATGTTTTGGATTGTGAATCTATTAATTATTGTTGTTTTGGGGTTATTTGAGGATAGTGCCTGAATGTTGTAAGCTATGAATCATTATGATCGTAGTGTGTTTATTGGCTATGGTCGAGGTTTCAGTATTTGGTTAATAAACCTAAGAATCAGATTTGATATCGAGAGATTCTTTAGGTATTTGATTGATCTGAATAAATTAAGGCACTAGAGTATGGTAGCCATATGTATGAGGTACTTGGAGGTTACTAGCTAATAGGGGATGACTTTAATCTGATGATTTTTCCCTTAGAAATAATGAGTAATAATTTCTTCCTTTGAGGAATCAAGGAGTAGCTAGAACCTTGGTAACCACAGGTTATAGTTTCATGATTAAGACCAATAACCTTAGATATGATAGTGGCTAATAGGCCCTTGAGATGTGGGTTGAATACCCAATATGGAATAGTTGTATCTGGGACTATGCCTAGAGCTGGATTATTATTGGAAGTTCATATCAAGTGACCACATATGAATTTGAGCGATTTAATGTATTGCCATGGGGTGCTCCAGCGCCTTATGTGTGTTATCAGTGAGTGAAATTGTGAAATGAATATACAGTGGGCAATGAGACTTACTAAATTGGTATGACTTCAGGTCATTAAGTTTGATTCGGGTTCAATGAGAGGCCCTAAGTCCTTTGTGACTGGTATTTTCATAGGCTAGCAAAAGCCCACAATGACTAGACCAATAATACTAGACAGTGTCCCGGGAAAGTTCCAAGCCTGAGAGTTACAGGCATTATTTCTGGAATGAGCCCGAAGGCGGATTATAAGCGGCGAGAAGCTTCGAGTAACCAACCGCTCGGAGAATGGACCAATGGGTCATGTATAGTTGAGAACTATACCTGCGTACAGACTTTTGGCTTAAAATAATTATGAGAATAATTATTGAAAATTTAAGCTTATTTTCCCTTAATTAATTTATTTTGGGAAAAAGAATAAATTCAAGTAAGGAATAAATCATGCTTAAAAAACTATAGAAATAATGTATGATAATTAAATGGTGGAACTAGGCTAAATGATTTAAATTAATTAGAAAATTAGAAATTTATTTTTCCATGTAACATTTGGGAAAATAAAATCATGGAAAATAATTGCAAGGGATAAATTTTGGAATAAAAACCAAGTAGCACATAAGCCCAATTTGAGGAATCAGTGTCACAAAAACTCAAAGTATACACTCCCTTAATTCATGAACCACTTTGGCCCACAACAAAACCATTATCAGCCCATTTCTGATTGCTTCCTTTAGCCCATACGTTTTGCACTCAAATATCCATTAATTCATTTAATCTTGCCTCACCCAAGACGCAAGCAAAGAGAAATGCACAATTGAGAAATATACATTAGCCATTACTTATAATCATCAGCCCATTTACCATTTGGCCCATATATTCCCTTCAACTTATTAATTCATCAACCTATCCAAATTTCATCAGTCAAAACGCAGCAGCAAAACATATCTGGATATTAAAGAAGTAAATCTGGATATTAAATAAATTACTGTACACACGCAAACTCCTCTCAACAGTACACGCAAACGCAGAACCTCCATACCTCTCGAGACCCACAATGAATACCTCCTGGACCATTTTCTTCTCCTTCGGTCCGTCCTCCCTATGCTTCTCGACCGGACCCTTCAGTCTTAATATAATCTTATCTCTTTGCCTTTTCATTGGTCACATTGCCTCAACCAGAGGTATAGCCGAAAAAAAAAACAAGAGAGGTGAAGCCGAGAGAGAGAGAGAGAGAGAGAAGGTTCCATTAGCGGTTGCTCTGTTTTGAATCCTGAAAACAGAGGTGATTGTTGACGGTGAGGATCAGCGAAGTTCAACGTACACCAAGGTAAATTATCGAGCTTCTTTTCTTCTTGTTCCCATGACGAACCAACGTAAGTTAGGAGTATTAGGCCATAGGAAAGAGTCATGAGTTTCTGATCTTAAAACCAAAGAAAACTGTTATACATCGCTGCACATCTGGAAAACTAAGAGGAAACCTTGTTGTTTATATATATATATATATATATATTTATATATATCTGTGTGTGTGTGTCTATATATATATATATATATCAGTTTTGCACCTGTGTTAGCAAATATTAGTCTGTATCGCTGCACATGGGAAACTAAAAAGAGAATAACTTACTGTTTTATATATGTGTGTGTGTATATGAGGGACCCAAGCTTACTGTCATGGAAATATACATGTACCGCCGCTGCATAAGAAAGAAAGAGAAGAATTAATAGTTATATATATAAATGTAGTGGCTGCATGGGCTTGTGTATGAGTGAAGGAGTATTTTAAGTGGTTAAGAAAAAGAAAGAAAGAACAGATATAAAAGGTACACACCTATAGAAAAAGGGAGAAGGAAACTTTTTGCAATCATATATATATGTATACCGCTGATTTGAAAGGAAAAATGAAGCTTTTGTGTTATGAATATGAGTATAAATATTATTGTATATGAAAATTCATATATTTATATGTATATAAAGAAAAATGGAACTAAGCCTTACTGTTTTCTATATAAATATATGGTTTGGAAACAAAGAGGAAAGTATGTTGTTTTGTACAAGTATATACACACACGTTGCTTTTGGAAAATAATAATAATAATAATAATAATAATAATAATAATAATAATAATAATAATAATAGGGAAGTAGTTACTGTCAGGTAATTGTTGCCCTAAGAAAATGGCTTTTATATATATATATGGTCATTGAATATGCTCTGTACAATGAAATATTCTGCGCATGGAAAGAATAGAAAGAAAATTGTTTATATATATATTTGCAGATAAAACTTTACTCGAGGAAATATTGTTATAGGAATTGTGAGAGTTATGTGAATATAAAATATCAATTTTTAAAGGGTAGTTTAAGGTTTTAGAATAGTTCGAGTAATATGTTAATAGAAATTTATGTGTGTGATTTTGTAGACTCTCATTAAGAGCTTTGGAGTGACACTTGTGTGTGTTACCTGTATATTAGAGAATAACAGGTAACTCTGAATATTCTTCCATACACTTGTAAATTGTATGTGATTGTGAGTAACTATCTTTTATTTAAAAATTAAAGGACTGAATCATATGTATATGTGTATGTATTGTAAATTGATATTTTATACGAAATGAAGCATGATTTATTGTTTCTGAACATCTTTGTCATGGCGGATGTATTTGTGATGGGTTGGAGTAAGGAGGGATTTGTATGTTGAGATCTTTTACCACGTGGTATGTCATCACTCGGTGCACAGTGGATGACACTTGTCAGGGCCCCTTCTTCCATGTTTTCCTTTGGCCGGGATTGCATTGGGTGTGGGACATGGGACACCTCCTTAGTTGTATTCTTTTAAGGAGGAGCCATAGTCCATGCTTAAGCTCTATACCTTTGGCCGGGTGTATCTTAAGTTTTGGTGAGCTTGGGACAATCCAGTCACACGGATGAGTTTCTATTGGACTATGTGTTAGCCTATGGCTCCAGTTCGCGGTTGAGGATGGACGGTGTATAGGGGAGGTTGCATACTGCATATTGTATAATAGTACGTTTCACATTGACATATTGATAATTTATGTTGGATGAAATTATGGTATATACAAATATATATATGTAATCAGCTCCTGCGTTTTTTAACGATTTGGATGTTGAACATCCTTGTTAGAGCTAGTTCAAGTGTTTTGGCCAAGATTTTGGGGGTTGAATTTTGGGGTGTTACATATAACTCTAATAAAAACGTAAAATTAGAGGCTATGTATTTATTTCTCCTCAAATCCCATTTAATGGAAGCCTCATATATTGGGCCGCCTTTTTTATGCAAAATAAGTATGAGAGGAGTTTTCTCATAAAGTGTAGGATAACTTTTTTTAGAAATATTTCCGGGTTTTAAACTCTAAGGTCTTTTTGCATTCATATATATTATATAAAAAATTAAACGGATGGCGGTAATTTCAATTTACAAAAATAGAGATTATTTTCCTGACGATATTATATTTTTTTGGTTAATACCATTACAATTTGATTAGATTTTTAGTTTTGATGTCTATGGTTTTGAATAATGAGTTTCAGTAGTTCTTTAGTTTTATAAGGACTTTATGTAAATTTAACGGTGCTAGCTACTTAATGTAAGTCTAGAGACCACAAAAATAAAAAACTCGTTTACAGTGGCGGAGCTATAAAATGTTTTTAGCCGGTCTAAAAAAAATACATATTGAACTATTTACTAAATAATATCACATTGAAAATACAAATAAATAATAACTGGAAATTATAAATCAAAACAAAATATAAGATGATACTAACATTTTCAGTAGGTATCTCAAACAAGAATTATACTTTCATTTTACAGCCCAAGGAGTAATGAATCAAACATTGTCTTTATAGAGAAGATAAGAGATTAGCAGAGACCAAATTATTGGCAAAAAAATATATTATATAATAAATACACACATATATATACACGCACACACTAATAAATTTAGAACTAATAAATTTAGAAGGTCAGCTGGCCAGTTAGTGGTTCTGTCACTGCTCATTAAAAGTATACAAATCAAAGCCAAAACTCATAAGGAACAAAACTCATCAAACATGCAAAGACTAAAACCAAAACTTTTGGTCCCTATATTTGATGACACGCACTTTAGCTAAGCACCGTTAAATTAAGTCCCAATGAAATTATGGTGATTAATCATGAATTGGACCCAAATCAAAATTCAATTAAGTTATAAAGACTAATAATAATATTATGCATTTATTATTGCTTTGGTTGAAAATTCAATCCCACAATTTCACACTTGATTAGAAAAATCCTATGGTAGATGCTTAGTAAGTACTCACTTAGAAAAATCTATTGAAAAAAGTTAAAATCTCAGCTTACAAATCTCCTCCAAGGAGTCCTAAATCCTATGAATTCTTGTGCTATTTTGGATGCTAAAGTGGCATTAGAAAAGCTGATTGATCTAGAAGAGTAATATTGGTGGCAACGTTCTCGTATTAATTGGTTGAAGGATGATGACATAAATTCTCGCTTTTTTCATCTCTTTACTACCAAAAGGAGGCAGAGAAATAATATATCATGTATTAGAGATTATTCTAGCAGCTGGTTAATGGAGAAGATGCTATTTCTAATAATATTTCTAGCTTTTTTCATAACCTGTTTGCTACTTCTAGGTTATGAAATGTGGATGCAGTCTTGGGTTTTATTGATGTACAGATCACTTTTGAAATGAATGAGAATCTTATGTTGCCTATTTTGAGGGAGGAAATTAAAGGTGCAGCGTTTAGTCTGGGGAGTACAAAGGCACCAGGACTTGATGGTTTCTCTGATAAATTTTATCATTATATTCTGCTTGGTTCGAAATTGGTGAAACTATTTGTAATATGGTTCAAGACTTTTTTGTAGAAAAACGGAAGTAAATGAGATTAATGCAGCTAATGTTACACTTATTCCTAAAGTGCATAAACATGAACTTGTATCTCATTTTCGTCTTATAGGCCTATGTAATTTTTCATATAAATTTATTTCAAAGATTATGGTCAATAAGATGCGGCCACTGCTTGATGCTTGCATCTCCCAGAACCAAGGGGCTTTTGTCTCTGGCCGATGTATTCACGATAACATTATTATTGCTCATGAGGTTTATCACTATCTCCGTTGGAAGAAAGTTGGGGATAAGTATGAGTTCTCTCTCAAAATGAATATGAGTAAGGTGTATGATTGGGTTGAGTGGGATTTTCTGGAACAGGTATTGATGAGATATGGCTTCTGTACTGAATAAGTGTCTTTAATTATGAAATATGTGTGCTCTACTTATATGAATATATGTTTATTTGGTGAAAATATGAGCTCTTTTTTACCTGGTAGGGACATACGCCAAGGTGACTGTAACATCCTTGATTTTCTGGGACTTAGAGAGTCATTTCTGGTTTAGGAGGTAAAAGAAGATAATAATAATAATAAATATATTATTAAAAAATTAAAATTTATTAATTAACAATGATAAATGATATTAATAAGAATAATAAGGAAAAAGAAAATATGTAGGGGAAATATGTTGATGAAATAATCTAATCTATATCTAAATAAAAAGAAAAATATGAGAGAGAGAATAAATAAATATTATTTTTAGAAAAAAAAATGGTCAAACTCTAATTATCTCCTTTTATAAATATCCTATCTTCTCACCCCTTAAGACTTGACTCACGGTGCCGCATAGAGAACTCTACAAATACATAACAGAAGCTTCACGGAGTCACTTATTCTGTATGTCCAAACATGGGTTTACCAATTCTTGCAAGCATAGCTGTATGAATCAAATGGGTAGTTGGATATAAATATAGGGTTAAATACTACCATTTATGGGTCATCCGGAAGTATTTTTTTTCTTCTCATTTTTACCCTAGAAGTTTAAAAACATAGCAATTTTACCCATCCGTCGATCTTAACTGTTGAATTGTTGCTCTTCTAAAAAAACTTCTGGGGTAAATTTGTTTTTAAAAAAACTTTTAGAGCATATTTACTTTGTTTTGTTAACGTCCGGGGTAAAAACGAGATAAAAAAACTTTTAGGTGATTATTGCTCCTTAAGCTAAACTATAAAAATGGTATTTAACCTCATAAATATATATAAGAATTTATTATTTTTCTAATCCCAAGAGCTTGTCTTATCATCAGTCTAGGTTGTGCTTTCGTACATAAACCACACACACCCATAGATTTCAGAGGGAGCAGGAGAGAAAAGAGAGAGAAGGAATACCGTGAGAAGTTGTAGTGAAAATTATTTAGTGTCAACAGGAAATTAATATTGATAAGAATAAGCTTAGAGTAGAGGTAACATTGGTTATTTTTTTTAATACTTGTCAACTACACACACATATATATAATTGTTTTGAGGATTTGTTGTGCCTATAGAGGGCTTAATTTAGAATTATATATTTGACTAAACTATATCGATGAGATTGAAAACTATTCAAGTATGATTATGTGTATTAGAACTCATGGTTATATATTTTGGGAAACTGTTTAAGCATGTTTATATGTTATGATGAAAATATCGTTTATTATAAATGATTTTAAAATAATGTTATATATTTTAGATGGTGTTATTTATTATCTTAAAGACGATTGAGGAGGATTATTTGGTAAATCCTGTTTGTAACTATACTCGTGTTTGGAACATGTGTATACATGCCGCCGATATTATGATTGTTTGTCATTGATACATATGAATGGTGGTACATTTGTGATGGGTTGAAGTAAGGAGAAATTTGTATAATGATATCTCTTTATGCCATCACTCGGTACACAGTGTATGATACTTGTCAGGACCCTTCTTCCATGTTTTCTTTTGGCTAGGATTGGAGCTAAGGACATGTGACACCTCCTTAGTTATGTTCAAGGAGGGGAGCCATAGTTCAGACTTAAGTTCTATACCTTTGGCCGGGTGTATTTTAAGGTCTGATGAGCTTGGGACAATCCAGTTAAATGGATGAGTTTCTGTTGGACTATGTGTTAACCTATGACTCCAGTCAGTAGTATAAGGATAAATGGTGATATAAGGAAGGCATATTGCATAATTGTATAGTATATTATGTGATATCTTTTGTGACAGATGTTTGGAAAATGAAATGATATTTCATAGTTTTGGAACCTTTTTGGGAAGGAATTTTGGTAACCAAATCGAGAATTAGTTTGTAAAACGTTTTATATAAAATAATATAATTAAATTATTGTAAGTTTGAGCCGTAAGTTTTTTTATTTTGGTTTACATGTATATTTCTGAATAACCAATGGTTACCGAGATTTTTGGATCTTATGATTATTATATTTAATTTTTCTGAAGATAATAAGGGAGTAAGAGAAGGCACATATGGAGTGAATCTTGAAGACTCTTTTGTACTCCTAGAGTTCACGTTATATCATTTGTAGGTATCATGTCCATAAGACTTCTGCATTTTATAAACTCTGAAATATTTTAGAAATTTTTTGTTGATTAGCAATATTTCAAATACTCTGGTTAAGTATTTTATCGTTTGATTTTTGAGGTGTTACAGTAACCCCTTTTCGCCATATTTATTCATCCTCATTGCTGAAGTACTCTCAATTATGATCAGTAAGAGCCAACATGATATAGACAGATCAAGGGTGTTAAGTTAAGCCATGGATGCCTTGAACTTATAGTTTCTTTGTAGATGACGCCCTGTTATATATGTTTGCTAGTCAGTGAAACTGTATTGTTTTGGCGAAGATTTTGAATATGTATTGTTCTACATCTAGTCAAGTGGTTAACCTTAACAAATCAAGTTTTTTTCTCTGCTAATATCACAGTGAAGTAAGAAGTATGGTGGGCAATATTCTGGGTATCCCAACATCAGAACACCTTGGTAGATACCTTGACATTCCGAGCATCTGGGGGAAAACCAGATATCAGGCTTTGGCTTATATCAGAGAACGAGTTGTGAGTAAACTTCAGGGATGGGGGAAGTCTCTATTATCCTTTGTAGGCCGAGAAGTTATGATTAAAGATGTCATCCAGATGATTCCAATATACCCTATGAATTGTTTTAGATTTCCCATGACGACCTGTAAGAAGCTTAATAGCCTTATTGCAAATTTTTGGTGGGATGACAATGCCTTTGGAGGTAGAACCCATTGGAAAGCCTAGGATCCTATGACAAAAGGAAAGAGTGTTGGTAGTATGAGTTTTTGTGATCTCTCTGTTATGACTGATGCACTTTTAGCTAAAACAACATGGAGATTATTGGTGAGGCCTAATGATCTATGGGCTAAGGTGTTGAAGAGTGTGTATTTCCCAAGAAATGAGTTTATTGAGGTGGAGAAGGGCTATAAGCCATCATGGTGTTGGTCTAGCACTCTAGACGGTAGAAATTGTCTAAAAAAGGACCTCTGATGGGATGTGGGGAATGGTGTTAATATTAGAATATAGGGTGACAATTAGGTCCTTAATGTTACGTTCCTGGAGAAACCAAGTAATTAGGAGGATCTCTTCGTTACAAATGGTAGAGTGAGTCATCGTATAGTTAATGGTGAATGAGATCTCACCCCCGTTAATCAATACCTAACTAATGAAGTTAAGAGCGCTATTTATGAGATCCCTATTTCTACCAACGGATTAAAAGACAAGATGGTAGGGACTAATGTCTAGAATGAGGAGTATATGGTGAAACTGGGATACCACAGCTGGAAAGAAGAGAATTCGGTCAATACCAATAAAGTAGGGTCTTCTATTGTCATCCCAACAACATGCTGAAAATCAATATGGAAAATTAAAATTATCCCACGAGTTCAGCGGTTTATTTGGCGCCTACTCAATAATGCTATTGCCACTAATGTAGCACTCTCTCAAAGGAAAAGGTCCCGGGTAAGCCTTTGTCTAGTTTGTGAAGAAGTCAATGAGACTATTGAGCACTTGTTTTTCCATTGTTCCTGAACTAGGTGTATATGGTTTGACTGTATTCTAAGTGTTAGAATTGATGCATCTCATGTGTCTAATTTCAATGCTTGGTGGATGCAAGTGCATGTACGATCTCATTTAGTAAACAAGATATCTCCTTGATTTTTTGGATCTCGTGGTTTGTCTGGAAGCAACGAAATGATATGGTGCTTAATCACAATGATCCAAATCCTGATGATGTTATTGAAATGACTATGAAGAGCAACTTAGAATACTAGGTTACCTATGGTACTATGCATTTGGATTCTGATATGCTTAGTGTTAATAATGTCCCTAGTTCTAAATGGAACCCTCCCCCTCTAGGCAGTCTGAAAATTAACTATGATGAGACTTTTTCATCTAATAAGGAAGGTGGTGCCATTGGAATGATATGTCGGGATAGCTTTGACAATTCCAAATGGGGTTATGTGGATAAGATGAAATTTATTTCAGCTTTTATGACTGAGGCTAGGGCTGAGCAACGGGCGGGTGAGGCTGCCCCATGCCCTAACCCGTATCCCGCCCATTTATAATACGTGGGTACGGGTTAGCCCGTACCCGTAGCATAACCCATGATAAACAGGTAGGGAAGAATACGGGCGGTTTTGGACGGGTACGGGGAAACCCGTGTATGTCTCAAACTTTTCAAAAAAAAAAAAATCGGTCAGCCCCCACCAAAAACAAATCAGAAAACTAACAGATCTGAGATGATAAGATGATAAGGTAAAAGGAAAAATAATAGATCTAAGATGGCATCGCAGGATGGAAGAAAAGATGGGGAACAAATCTGAGATGTCGAGAAGATGGAGGAAATCTGAGATGCTCGAAGTCAACAACGAGGTGCAAAAAAAATAGATTCAAAGTCACCGCTGCTGGTGTTCCGACGTGGGGAGATGTTGCTGGTGTTCCGATGTGGGGAGACGCTGCTGGTGTTCTGACGCTGCTGGGAGAGTGAGAATAGGAAACGTTCTTGATGCATAAGCAAGCATGCGCCGCTCAGGTTAGGGTTGGTTTTGTTAGCAATTAATGAATTATGCATTTATGCTTGTAAATAATAAAAACTGAAAAGTATGAAAATTGTTAAAATTTAAAGTGGGTGCTTTGGGAATTCGAACACGTATTGTATAACAGGCTGTCAAGGTACCGCCATTGCCACTGAACTAAGTGGAGCATTGCAACTAGTGGTGAAATATTATTATTATATATAAACATTATGTATATGAAAAAAAAAATATATATATATATAGACGGGTAACGGGCAGGCACGGGTACCCCGTGGTCTAACCCGTATCTTGACCGTTTATTATAAACGAGTACGGGCAGCCCGTTACCCGTTACGGGTCCAATATGGGCGGGTTTAAAACGGGTAAAATAGCAAGGGTTGCGGGCGGACGAGCGGGTAGCGGGTCCTTTGCTCACCCCTAACTGAGGCCTTGACTATGAAAGGGACACTACTCTTAGCTGTGGATTTAGGGCATGATAAAGTGGTCTTTGAAACTGACTGTCTTTCCTTACTAACTTGTGTTGATGCCAAGTCACCCGATATGATTGATTGGAAAAGTAGGAGTGTTGTGCAGGTTATCAATTGTTTCCTGTTTTCTAAGATTGAGTTTTCCATGTCCTTTACTCTAAGACGAAGCAACTGTGTAGCTAACTTACTTACAGCTGATGCTTATAAAGGGGTACTATCCTGTTTGGTGAGTTTCACAACCAACATCTTCTTTACTATTATTTCTAATCGTGAATGCATAGGAGGCTCCCCTCCTTTCTTTTCATGGAGGGTGACTTGTTTGTTTATGTAATCTTATTATGGACTTTACAAGTAGCCTTTGATTAAGAAAAAAAAAAAGTACTCACATTTAGGCTATACACCCCCCTTTTGATTCGTCATTTTTTTAAATACTCTTATGATTCTTACTATTAAACTTGAACTACAGAGTGTCACAACCACGGGAGGTAGTGATAAATAACAAAGGATTTCTTTTTTTGGGACAAAAAATAACAAAGGATTTCTTTGAGACAAAAAGGGACAAAACTAAAAGCAATTTAAAGGGTTAAGGTGCAAAAATAGACATATGCTTTTTTCAAAAGAGCGTCCAGTGGCAATTACTTTTTTTAGGTGCAAAAGTAACTACGTGGTTACAAAATAGGAGCAAAAGTCACATTGACCGTTAAGGGGGTGGATGTTGACCGTTAAGTTGGATGGTTTGACTTATTTAGTGACGTGGACGCTGACTGGGTGTGTGTTCTAGACAAGTGGCAGCTGTTTAATGGATGACCTGGAAAATAATTAATTAATTTATCTAATTACTAAAATCTAACATAACACATGGCAATTTCCTAAAAACCTAAGTCAATTAAATCTAATATAAGTATATATGAATATCTTCAACTAAAAATTAAAAAAAAAAACTCAGAACCTCCTCGGCGTGATTTCTCTTCCCCCCGCGCGCATTACTCCCCCACCGAGCGATTCCCCCACGGAACGATTTCTCTTCTTCTTCCCTCACAATATCCACCATATCCATTTGCCCCATTCCTAGAAAATTTCTGATTCTCTGCGAGGTTGAGGATTGCGAGGAGGAGAAGAAATTGGGTTCCCCGAAATCTGTTCTCCAACTTCCAAACACGTGGCCGGACATATTTGACGAGACGAATATTACAGAAAGCATCTACTCCGATGCGGCGTGGTTGAGTCCAACCGAAAACTTCAACCTGGGTTTCGATTTCGAATCGGGCTTCGGATTCTCGAATTGGCACAGAGATGATGATTAGGGTTTAGATATCGGCGATTTGTTTGTTACAGACCCACTTGTTGCTCTTTGAAGCAGTAGTGAATGAGAAATATAACACCATATGATAGAATTGTCGTTGATGTTCTTGAGAATCGGCAATTTTTGTATGGAGTTTGCTGGTTTGTTTTTGTTTTGTTTATCATCTGAGTATTGTTTGAGATATTCGTTGATGTTGTTTTGTTCGCATAGCACCGTTTTCGTTCTGTTCTAGGGGGGTGGGCGTTCGAAGATCCTGGGTTGGGGGGGGGTTTCGAAGATCCTGGGTTGGGGGGGTTCGAAGATCCTGGGGGGTTCAACATTTTTTTTGGGTTTCGAATCTTCAGATTTGTGGGGAAGAAGAAGATGATGTGTTTGTGGAAACAATTTCTGGGTTTTGAATCTTCAGATTTGTGGGGAAGAAGACGATGAAGAGGCTCGTGGGGAAGAAGAATCTGAAATCGTGCTGGTGGGAGGGGGGGTCAGCGAATTTTTTTTTATTTGTTAATAATAGGGTTAAGTGATTATGAGTCATCAATTTAGGGTCTAAGTCAGCGTCCACGTCATTAGTATCAGTCAAACCATCCAACTTAACGATCAACATCCACCTCCTTAACGGTCAATGTGACTTTTACTCCTATTTTGTAACCACGTAGTTACTTTTGCACCTAAAAAAAGTATTTGCCACTGGAAGCTCTTTTGAAAAAAGCATATGTCTATTTTTGCACCTTAACCCCAATTTAAATTATTGTAGTTTTGTTGATGGTTCGTGACTTCATGCAACCCCCCCGAAGCTAAAAACCCTAATTTCGCTGCCGCCCATTTTGAATTCAGTTTAGTGAATGAGGCGCCGAGATAGCAACAATCGGAGCTCAAACAGCGGCATCAGTAAAATGAGTCACCACACTCGCTTCGAAGATGCAGACGAAATCATTGAGGATGCTGCTGTGAGCTCCAACCACGACGACTCCATGTGCGAGCTCGACGGTGCCGTAGACAAAGCCGTTGAAGGCTCGGCTGCTGAGACTTCCATGGTCTTTACCGGTTCACGTGATAAAACAAGTGCCGACTATTACTTTGATTCCTACTCTCACTTTGGTAATTTCTTATTCGAAAATCTTCCTTTACCATGTATCCTACGTTCTGATAATGAAACTAGTATAAGCAGGTTAGTAACGGTAATCTGGTCGTAGTAGTTGAAGATTATATTCTATTGAAGAGCTGAAAAATAAACAAACTGCTCGTACTTAAATTTTGTTTATGAAATTTCAAGCTCTCTTGTGTACCTTACTTTAATTGGTATACATGTTTTCTCACTATTATTTTCTTATTCTGTTTTCAGGAATACACGAAGTAAGTCTATCAACTTGGATGCACGTTGGCGTCAGCTGTTCTTTTTCAATCCATTTCTTGTTTTCTTTTCTATTGGAGTTTATCTATATGGATAGAAAGAAAATAGTAATTTTATTTTTTCCCTCGTATGTCTGTTATTATATTTTACAACTGTCAAAGGCGAGTTTCTGAGACCTGATGGTAGTTTTCTCTCTCTCTCTTTTCCTGGGTGCTGCTCTTGCGATTTTGATTCTGTTTTGGTTCCAAATATTAGGTTACTTAAGGAAAAATGTAGTAAATAATTATAGGGTTTTTGCCCCTTATACTCATTATTAATGAGTATTTCTAGCTGTACCAGAACAATGCTCTGATTTACCACCCTGTATTTTTTTTTTGCATGATAGGAGGGAATTGAAGGTCATATTTTGCATTTAAACATTACACTGTGCTTGTTGTTGCTTATTTTTCTCTTGGCAAATGATTTGCCCATGTTCTTTGCTGGGCCGGTTGCTTAGCTGTGCCATGATTGATTTCCCAAAATCTCAGTAGCCTAGCATTGGGTTTACTTCCTCTATTCTCTAACCCACCTTACATGCAGGAAATGTTGAAGGATACTGTGAGAACTAAGACATACCAAAATGTGATTTATCAGAATAAGTTTTTATTCAAGAATAAGGTAGTTCTTGATGTTGGTGCTGGGACCGGAATTTTATCTCTCTTCTGTGCCAAAGCTGGGGCAGAACATGTCTATGCGGTATGTTTGTATATACTCTATATTGCTCCCTTCCTTTTAGTGCTCCAAATTGCAAAAAATTTAGTGGATTATATATTACAATATTATCCTGCTGTATTTCTAATTACAATGTTTGTAACTTTGGCTGCTCAGGTTGAATGCTCTGATATGGCTGACATGGCAAAGGAGATAGTTGAAACTAATGGGTATTCTAATGGTGATGCCATTTTATCTTGTATTCATTTATTTCCTTTTGGCAGGTAAATTAATGTGAAATGCCACTGACTGTAATTATGTTTTCCTTATACAGTTATCACAGTTCTGAAGGGAAAGATTGAAGAAATTGAACTTCCTCTTGCTAAAGTTGACATAATCATTTCAGAATGGATGGGATACTTCTTGTTGTTTGAGAATATGCTTAATACTGTCCTCTATGCACGTGACAAGTGGCTAGTAAGTCATACATTCTTTTCACTTATTGGCATTTATTTGATCATTTCTTTCATAGACAAGAATGAATTTGTCTTGGAATCTTCGTTGTAGCTGCTAATAGTTATATAATACTATTCTGATGCAACTCAACTCAAGCATTATGAAATATCTGTGTGTGTAGCTCTAAAATATAGCTTTCCAACTGAAATGATGCAATTTTCTTCCCTTAGTTCATGTCTTTTATCAATTTTTTGGTTTATTAAGCACAATCCATCATATTGTTTGAAATGAGAAGTTGTGATACAAAACATTATGCTCGTGTGACATATCTGACATGCTCTTTTAAGAATTCTAATGGAGACTTGGTAGTATGGGATACTAAGTCCCACGTTGAGTAGTATGGGATGCTCAAAGTGTATTTAAGTGGGTTTGTTCTCCCCCCCTCGACCCATCCCACTTAGGTACCGATCAAACTCTAAGTTATAAATAAGAACATGTGGTGGCTACCATTGATCGTTCCAGAAATGTTAGACCAAGTTGTGCAAGCTTTGGGGTCACTAGGATGTGTTAATTTGCGTCACTTGAATTGCCATGTTGATATTCGCTTACTTCCTTTCATTGCAATATTGACAATGTTTCTATAAAATTTAAAAACTAGGTTAGAGAGAGAGAGAGAGTAGACTTCATATACTTGATAAAGGTTATCAATTGTATAGAGTATTTTGATAATCTGTTTTTCTCATTTTGGCCTAGGTGGATGATGGAGTTGTGCTACCAGATAAAGCATCTCTATTTCTTACCGCAATTGAAGATGCAGACTACAAAGAAGATAAAATAGAGTGTGAGTTACCTCTCACCACTGGACTAGGATTAGTCCAAGCTATTATTTACCTCATGCTAGAGTGAAGTATATGAATCTTTTTTATTAATATATTTCATATTTCCTAAAAGTATGTTTGCATTGAAAAAGGTATATTTTCCCCACAGGTGGAACCAATAAATTGGTGTCTGTTGCTGTTTTGGCTGATGCATAAAAACTTCAAATCTCATGTTTTAGATGAGAAATTTCGTTATACAATTATATCCACTGTTAAACTTGTATTCTTTTAAATTACATTGCCTTTTCTCTATGGCAGTTTGGAATAACGTATATGGATTTGACATGAACTGCATTAAGAAACAAGCAATTATGGAGCCTCTTGTTGACACCGTTGACAAAAATCAGATTGTTACAAATTGCCACCTACTCAAGGTGGGGGATTATAGATTATTTGATTTTTCTTAATTTAGTATCCCTGCGTGCTTAAAATGAGCATGTGTTTTATATCTTGAGTAAGCTCAAGAATTTCTTTTCTCGTTTGAGTGATGCGAAGTTGAGAACTGATTTGCTTATCTTTGTCCAGACAATGGATATCTCTAAAATGGTGCCTGGAGATGCGTCCTTCACTGCACCTTTTAAACTTATTGCTGAACGTGATGATTATATTCATGCTCTTGTAGCATATTTTGACGTATCATTTACTAGGTGTCATAAATTGATGGGCTTCTCTACAGGTTTGTTTCTTCCTCTGCTAAGTTCTGTTGATTTATTTTTTTGGTTTTGCTCTTTCGGTTTGTGGGTACTTCAATGGAGAGAACCTTGCTCTGTTTATCGCTGCAGATATCTTTTTTGTTTTAAATTATTCATTGAATCCTAGTTTCTAACAAAGATTTAGCTTCTACAGGAAGATCACAATGGGAGGGAGTAGAAAAGTGAATTTAAGAGAAGATATTCGCTGTTTTCGAAAACTGCTATGAACTGACGGCATAAAATTATTCTCTTTTGGAAATCTCCTGAAAATTTTTGGTAGGATAGGTCTTTTTCCTGTTTTGAATTGTAGGTTGATCTTTATATATGTGATGTTGCCATCATTCAAGAGTGCTTGTTGTATTTGTGTTCATTCTATGACTTTCGTGTGAACCATATTAATCCGATAACCTTTAATATTTGATGATTATTAGATTTACTTTGTTTTAAGGATAGGTAAAACATGTTGAGAAACTGAGCAATGCATGCTATGCATTTAACACACGGGCCTTTTATACAGGGCCAAGATCCCGGGCGACTCATTGGAAGCAAACAGTGCTTTACCTAGAAGACGTTTTGACCATATGTGAGGGAGAGGCCATTGTGGGAAGCATGTCCGTGGCACAAAATAAGAAGAATCCTCGAGATGTTGACATAATGCTCACGTATTCATTAAATGGTCAACGTTGTGTGGTTTCAAGAGTTCAGTATTACAAGATGCGCTGAGCCTGTGTTATTGACATTCTCCCTATTGCAATTCTAATACAAGGGATATTAATGGGCGGGTGGAGTATTGAAAACAATTGCTTCCCCCATCAATTTTACCATTTCGAGAGGAAGCTGTTGTAAGCCCTACCCTCTGGCTTGTTTTCAATTTTGCTGGAATTTATTTTGAGTGTCTCACGAATGCTTCTTGATGTAATGATATCTTGTTTTTTCCTGCTATGCATTTTTTATCATTCTATATTTCTATTCTTGCCAACAACTTCTTAGAAGGTTCACCTGAAAATGCGTTTCATGGTTCAATTTTTCACATTATGAATTCTATTTTTCGTGTTATGAACCCCAGGCAATAATGGGAGCAGATCTTCTCAGTATATTTTCTCTCCAAATCCCTTAGAATCTCTTCATCATGACCATCCATTTAATCTGAAAGCAGAAAATGCACCACGTAATTAGCATTCTCTCCTTCGCCTCTCTCCTCTTCCGACTTCTGACTCATATCTCTCCTTTGCTTCTCTCTCCTTTTCCGTGTTTCGACTCTCAAACATCAGTTAACAAACCATACGTCTCAGGCTCTCAGCTAACGTCCTCCTCCTCCTCTTCATAGAGCCACCATAAGCGAAGCCTTATTCTGAATTCGGTCGTGGACTGTCGCTGACTCCAAAAACAGAGCACTTTTCAATGGGTGTGGCCAAATTCATTCAAGTTAAAAAACTTACACTTGGGCAAACAAAAAATCCAAAAACAGAGCACACTACTATGGAATAAGGAACCAGCAAAGTTTACAACTTTCTTGAAAGATTCTTTTAGGGGCATATAGGCAAATATTGAAGTGTTTGTGGAAAATGTACCCATGGCGCCCACAATATGCTGTAAACAATATCAGCATAATACCATACATAGTGAACACTCAGTAACCTATTCTTTTTGTCTATGCTATTGATCATAAGATGTACTAACTAGCATTGCTTTAGATGTAACTTGTAAGAAAAGAGAGATTGGAGCATACACTTCAGCAATTGACAAACAACCTTGCTGAAAGCATCTTTTCCTCTCCCAAAGCATGCATATCCTCTTATTTTTATATATTTAACAAGTTCACAACCTCTTCCATTTACTTCACGCTCATTCAAGGTTGATGGTTCTATTTGGCTACACATGTTATGCTCATTTCTTAGATTCAAGGCATGCGTCGAACATTCCAGTAAGATGACTCGCAACCTTCTAGATGATAATGGTCGAAGACTAATCAGGAGGTGAAGAAGAATATTGCTGCAATGGTTGTTAATGGTCCAAATGCAAGAAAAAAATATTGCTCATACAGCAAAGTTTTTGTTCACCCAAGTATAAGTTTTTTAACTTGAATGAATTTGGCCACACCCATAGAAAAGTGCTCTATTTTTGGAGTCAGCGACAGTCCACGTCCAAATTCAGAATAAGGCTTCGCTTATGGTGGCTCTGTGTAGAGGAGGAGGAGGACGTTAACCAAGACGTATGGTTTGTTAACTGACACTTGGGAGTCGAAACACGGAAGAAGCGAGAGAAGCGAAGGAGAGATATGAGTCATAAGTCGAAAGAGGAGAGAGAGGCGAAGGAGAGAATGCTAATTACGTGGTACATTTTCTGCTTTCAGATTAAATGGATGGTTATGATGAAGAGATTCTGAGGAATTAGGAGAGAAAATATACTGAGAAGATCCGCTCCCGGCGATAATATTATCTTTTCTAGCTTTTAACCGTATTTTCTCCCCAAAACTTCCATGCATTTTTTGAAAGAGATTCTTTTCCAAAAGTGAAATAGACATCCAATGCATCTTTCTCCAAATGTTTATAATCAATTTGGGAGAGGTGAAGTGAAACATGTCTTTCGACAACATTGCCACACACTTAAAAGAACATGAAGGTCGCAAATCCCTGATATGTGCAAGTCTCGTAGAAGTTCCTTCTCTATAATTCTTCTGGCCAATCTTTGGCGTAGGGACCTTTCAAGGAGTCAAGAGATGCAGTGGGGAATTTTGATGCTCTAAAGTTCCGACTTTCCTGTCTTCTGGCCCTTCTTTGTAGTGCCTGCCTTCTTTCCCCTCCACCATTGACGTAATTGATTTGAGACTCTGTTTGCATGTCTCTTCAGTGTCATGGCACCGTCCGAAATTCCTTTTCTTAGCTTCTGTTTCCAGTCACTCCCGCTTTCTTTTTCTCTTAAAACTTTTCCCTGCATGATGAGGATTTTCCTCGCTGTCATCAGTTATTCTAAAAGGACTTGAATCCACGAGTGAATAAGTAAGATTCTCTTCATACCAATTTTGAAGGGAAGCCAGCCTCATCCTCCTCCTCCTCATCTTCATCATCACCGCCTTCACCAAAATTGTTCATGTTCATTAAATCTTCCCTAGAGTACATTTTCATGCCCGGAGCTCCAGGCATCCCCTGAACCAGGATCAAATAGAGTATGAGCACAAGTGTTACCAGTAAAACACTGCAGCATGTATTATAAAGATGAATCCCCACTTAGGCTCGGATTTGGGTGGTAAGAAGTTTAATGTAGCTCCTAGGTTTTGCTCGTTTATTTCAATTTGCACTTTTTTTAAAAGCTAATAACATAACCATCTTCCTTCTCATCTCAGATTTTACGAATCGTCTGCAAATCTTTTTCTCACAAGATAAATATAGAAGGGAAAGAAACTAACTACCTCCATAGATTTCAATAGCCTGTCCATTTCAGCCTCTTTAGCTGACTTTGGAACAAAAGGTTCCCCAGGGGCCCTGTCCTGCAATACAAAAAAGGATCTGCTGATGAGTACTCAAGCATGCAAGTACTCAAACAATAATGTAAAGCGCATGCTAAGTTTGGATGGTGTCATTGCATCAAGACATTGTGAGAGAAGGAAAAGAACTTAGAAATTTCTGCTGAAAGCCAATTGGGTAAACTGGTAAAGTCTTCTAGTATTGGAAGTAATTATGATGAATTATACTTCACTGTACTAAGATGGAGTACTTAGAACACCGTCACGTTTCTCATTCTGAACAATTACTATTACTATTACCAATTCTATAAAGCAAAAGGCCAACACCATTGCTGGTTACCATAAATTAGCAGCTAGACTCAGTAATGTTGAAGATTAAACTGCTCAAATTAATTCAGATCATTATCAAAAGGGACTATCAACCCATGATAGCTATCCATCAATTTTGACTAAAAAATTTCAACAATAAAAATATGAGAGGAGTTATATGATGGTTATAAACATATACTGGAAGTATCAGCTTCAGAATGAAGCTACCTTAGGTACAGGGGGTGGTTTGGTGCTGCATGCCTCTGTAAGGTCTTTACAGAAATATTTGAGCAATGAGTCAATATCAGGCTTGGATTTGTACAGATATTCAGCGACATCTGTATCAGAATATCCTATCACCTGCAAATTCCAAGTTGGCAAGTCTTCATTACTAAACATCCCTGAACAACAAATCATTGATACCTTAAGGCAACAGAGGAAGCAAAATCCAGATCATAACAATGGGTGAGTGTTGATGTATCACCATTGAATTTTTAATCAATAAAAACAAATATACTACCATAAAATAAAACTCGGCTGCATTCTAGTCTCTCCCAATAAAATGTTGCCATGTCAGAATCCACAAGAAGATCTATTTATCGGACAACAAACAAATGTCTCCCAATAAAACGTTGCCATTTCAGAATCCACAACAAGATCTATTTCACGGACAACAAACAAAAGCATCAAGTATAAGCTGGGAAATTGTGCCATACCTCCTGACAAGCCTGCTCAATTGTCTTGCATTCAGAATTACACTGTCCTTCAGAGTCTTGTTCTACCAGCTGTTAAGAAAAAAGGTCGGATAAAACGATTCACGTGTATTAATGCCAAGTCAATGCAACAAGCTCTCATGCTTACTAACTGTTACACGATCCAAACACCAACAGAAACTATAACAGTCCATAAAGATAGACAAGAAAAATAAAAAGAAGCATGGAAACCAGAACTTCTAATATAATACTGTAAAACATCAACAAAACTGAGAAGTTCATCAATCTTCTTACCTCCAATCTGTCTTCATTTTCTTCTATATCTATCTGCAATATCCAATCACCTTCTGCCTTCTTGAGATTGCAGACATTCTCTGCTATCTCAATGATCTGGTACTCTGAAATCTATCACCCGAATCAACCAATTATTTTCCAGCAAACTACTAAAGCCCACCTTTCTAGTGCTCAAATTCTCAAAAGGACATAACGAAGCGATTTAGAGGAAATCCACAAGAATACACACACCTTTTTCGGAGCGATCTCTGCTTGCTTTTTCTGAACCTGATGGTACAACTGCTTAGCGAGCTTTTCACAGACTTGGCATTTGATGTACGGGATGTCTTCCCTTCTAGCTTTTCCTACTGGTTTCTTCGAGCAGTATGCCGGCGGCACACACGCAGATATAAAGAGTGATGCAACCACGACATAAAGTAATGTCTTCATCTTCTTCCGAAATCTTTGAGTCCGAGTAGTAGTTAACTTCAAGAAAATTCCTCAGAGATCATTCAATTTAAGTGATTTCGAAGAACGCAGATTTAATAATCTTTAATCGTGATTAATTCACGCATAACTTATGAGGTTTTCGTTTAAACTCACATTTCCAGCAATCTGATTGGTTGAGAAGATAGGGAAACGATGGGGCCCCCTCTTTCAACCAATGAGGTACAAGAAAACACGTAGCGCTGCTTTAATATTAGATTTGCAATTCCCTCAAAAAAATATGAAGCAAGCAGCGCATCGTCGTTTATACTCAATACGCAATATTCCTGGTTGTCGTTTTCCGAACTGAAACTGAACCCTATGCGATTAAAACCTCTGTTAAACCCTAGATCCCGCTCCATCACGTATCGCAAGAATTGGAGCTGGGTTGCCACTCGAGCTTGACCGGAATCACTTTCCATCGTTTATCAGCATGGCTTCGGGTATGGTGCAGTCCACTGGGCTCACTAATTTATCTATTTCTTTCCCTTTGGTGGGGGAAAACTACGATCTCAAGCTGAAACAATCAGTCCAAGACCTTTTAGCTGAAATTCACCGAGAAGGCCCGAATTTTTCTCTCTATGTTGATATATTTTATCGGTTACTGCAAGCTAAGGTTGACGCACCCTTTGAGGCGATCTGGGTCTATGCTGCGCTTAACTTTCGTAGCCGTGATTCTGCTGAAGGTGATGCCTTGGATCGAATAACTGCTGCAAAAGACTTGTTGCAGCTGTTATCTGCATGTTCGGCTTCGTCGGGTGCTTCAAAATGCATCGCATTATTGGTTCCTGTCATATTTGAGATACACAGGGTGATCCTGAGACTATTTGCGGGGGAATTAAGTGTTAAGAGAGATAAGAAAGCAATGAAGGAGGCTGAGTCTTTATTAGATAATATTCTTGGTTATATAAGCCTTTGCTGTAGTAAGAACTCTGACGAGGAGCATGGTTCTCTTTCTCCGAATTTGATTATCCCTTTTACGGATTTGGTTAATGTTTGGGCAAGCGCAAATAAGGGGTGGGAATCTTTCTTGCCACTTGTGAGCGGTGATGTTTGTCGTTGGATTTCTACGAGAGGATTAGACGTTGCCAACTTGGCTGCTGCTGTTATTATTCAAGCGTTTTTGTTGAAAATGTGCTTCAGTTTCCACTTGTCAAAGCCAACGGATGAACTAGAAAAGAATTTGAAAAGTTGGGCTGTTAGCACAATCTCTAGCTTTCAGAATGCATGTTTTTTGGGTCAGTAAGTTTTGTTTAAATTTCGTTCACTTTTGAGTTTTGATTATCTGCAATGATAGTATGACTGTAAAGCGGATCTGTATCCAATTGAAAAAGCGTATAGTGGCAAACTGGATAGGCCTACAAATTGTTGAGTCTTCATCTTGTCACACTAAATGCATGAATTCTTTTGTAGGCCCTGTTCATTTGTATCTTGGTATAGTTTTAGACCTAGAGTGGATTCTTTAAATTTTAAATTTTTACTTTTTTCGCTAATGAATTAGGTTGGCCTTCTAATGTATGTATTTTCATTTAATGAACATGATCATTTAATTTCATCTATCTCCAACCGTGATATCATTTTCTTGTTCCTTGTTTGATGTGGATTTATCTTGTGCCAACTAGAGATTCTCATGAGGACAATCCTGGGGACGCCTTTGCCTCTGAGCTCAATATTGGTTAGTATGTCGTCTTTGTAATTGTTCTTTTTAGCATTTTATGTCCTTTCTTCGATATCAACACATAACTGCCCTCTGAGTGAAATTTTGTGCTATTATGTGTGCAAATCAGTATATTTGTATTCATGCATCAATTTCTTTTGGTTATAATACTTGTTAATCCCAGAATTATCTGACCGTGCACCTTAACCTATGGCTCAATGATAACTAGGTTGTAGAAGAAGAAGTTAGAGAAGAAGAAACATAGTCGAAACAAGTGTTGTTGCACTGCTCATTCCATTCATACACAATATTCAGTTTAGACATATCAGCATTAGTCTAATGGCTAGGTATATATAGCCTAATGCTAGACTTAGACTCAAGGCCCAAAGGCCCAATAGCTAACTAATCCTAATCCTAAGTGTTATACTAATACTAACCGTCGGCCTCATAGACTTAATATAGTGCTGCGGTTCCTATTTACTAAGTGGCTGCTTCATAGGATTAGTGTGGCTGCCACTTACCTATATAGCTAGAATTAATACATGAATTACATATCACTCAACAGATCGACCAAAGATTTTCTTTGAAACTAGTCCTAGGCTGCAATTTTAGATTTTAATGTACCGGGGAATAAATGAAAAATACGGATGGAAAGGGAACTGAAGAGTTAAGTGATTATATTTTTGTTTATATGTAAGAATAGCATATTTATTAATTTGTTTTTTTACTTGATCAAAACCATAATTAATTTGTTAGAATAGTTAAATATTAGTGACTTATTTGTTACCGATGAAGGAAAATTAATTCATTGTTGGTAATGGTCTCTGTCCACAATATGAAAGTTGAAATGAATCAATTATGTTCAAGTTATGAGGAATATCATTTCTAGAATCTAGAGGATTCTGGGTGAAATTGAAATTATTGCTATTATTATATCCCAACTCCATCTATTGTAGCATCATGAGCATGGTTTTTCCTGCACTCTTCTTCTGGTTGTTTGGTGTGTGTGTGTTTTGAACTTTAGCCATAGTAACCCCTATGGATATGGAACATGTCTCTGCAGAAACCTGAAGATGAAGTTGTTTTGAGGAAAGTTCTGTTCGATGCTGTTTTATTAGTGGAATACCCCTTCCTTTACCAAAATGCCAAGCTCAGGCAGAGCCTAACCTTGACTAGATTGATTGTTACTCATGTGGCCGTAGAGTATTTTAGGTATGTGGAATCGATTATTTTGTATGTATTTTTCTCACTGTACTTTCAGAATGGAATTTCTAATAATCTCTCCTGTTGTAGAGGCAGTGGGCATGAGAACAGAGCACTCTCTTATGGAAAGGCCTTTTCTGCTTCCCATGCACCATTAGAAATAGTTAAATGTGTTAGAAACCAGCACAATTTGGAGGATAAAGCAAGTAGAATAAATGGATCCTCACACGGGGCTATTTTGAGTAAGTTGTCCAGTATTTACTACATATAGGATTGCAGACAAGTTAATGATAAATTACAGCTAACATTTTTCATTCTATTTAATTGACTCTCTAGAATGGCTTTTGAGCCTAGAGGATAAAGGGGTTGCAGTTTTCAAAGACCGTTTCTTAAGAAGTCATGCCAAGTTAGGTCTTGATTCATCCCAGTCAGGGAATCTAGAAGCTAACATGGAGGGCAAGATGACGGATGATGACCTTTTCTATGTTGATAGGACAAAAGGCGAGGAACATACAAGTGAGGAGGAGGAGGAGGAGGAGGAGGATGAACAAAACAAATTGACAAGTGCTGCATTTGTAGCTGCTGCAAAAACTATGAAGGTAACTGATAATGGCAAGCGAAAACGAAAAGGTACAAGTACTGTAAGGAAGTTTAAATCTGTCAAGTATGAGCTCCATCAAGATCCAAAGCCCACAGTTAATGCCGGGACTTCGGTTAGTAAGGATAGTTCAGGCAGTGAGAGTGAGGTAGAGGATCCAGCTGATTCAGACTCCCACGATTCTGAGTAACGAGTCTGTATAAATTGGTAAAGCCTACAATCATGGTGGATCAATTTTGGATGCTGTATGTGTTTCCATGCAGTGCATAGGAGGATATCTTTCAGAGGGCATCTCAAATTGCTCCCTGATGAGCAAAAGATAATGTGAAACTTCAGGGACTTGTGAGAATCTGCAGTTCCCATATACAATACACGCCAGTTTTGTCAGCTGTATGCCTGTATCCTACCTTCTTTTTTAGACTTGGCGCATATGTTTGATCCCAAGAGACGAGTGCAAGAGGGGAAAAGGGAAAACATGATGTGATGTTGATGGTGTTATTAATTTTATTTAATAGTATGTCTTCTTTCTTTTCTTTTTTTTTAAAGAATAGTGTCATTTTACATTTCGTCCTCACTTTTCTTATACTTTGTCCCTCTAACAAATCTGTTACATGACATTCCAAGGGAGAAGGCTTCGCTTTCTTTCTTCCCTATCTAATGTTGTGATTTTGTAATTTGTATTCAACAGTTTTTAAAAAATGCTAAAATCAAAATCAACCAATAAGTTGTTGGTTGAGGTAGTAAAGAACCTCACCCTAAAAAAGAACACAATTTGAATTTTGGGAAGCACATTGATTGAAAGAGGTGAAAACCATTTGTCCTTTAAACTTTGAAAAGAAAACCTTTGTTATTACAAAAAAAAAAGTTTTACGTTTAAAATAATGTTTAATTTCATTTCATTTTTTGTTCAGTCTTTCCTTAAATTATAACTTCACACTGGCTTGGGATCACAATATAGTTAGCGTGGAAGAAAATGATCTATTTAAATCGTCGACAAGCCGCAACTCTAAAATCATGTTAATCTCGAGCAAGGTCCAAATAGGATTTGACAAGTTTGGGTAGGGTCCTGGATGGCTCTACTCACCCCCAACCCCAACATAGGAATCTTGTAAACTTCGTGTCAAAGCTCGTCTTGTAATCAGTCCTTGAGGTCTACACAAGGATGCCATGCCATTTGGGCAGGGCAGAAGAAGTTGTATCACAAATTAGGTTAGAGTTTCACAAATTCCTACCTTTAAGGGGCAATAACGTAAAATAGTTTTTTCAAATGGCTCATTATCCTGAAAAGTGGGTGCCCTACCTTTCAATAATGCATGTTTGGGAAACATTCAAATTGCAGTTTTAGAAGCATTTTTAAATAAGTCATAAAAGTTATTTTCAAAAGTTAATCCAATCATGCATTAAAATCCTAGTTAATAGAATCACCTTCCCAAGCTTCAATCGGACCACAGACCCTTGAAAGTTTAACTGGGCCCCAACCCAAGCCATAGACGCCCCCCCCCTCTTGGTTAACGTACCCTTAGTCCAATGTGAGTTGACATAGATGGTAAGGGATCCAGGACTAGGCCCTAAGGTCGTGGGTTCGATCCCCTCTGCCGTCGCTGGGACTCCTTTGATAGGCGATCTCGTAAGTCCCCAGTAAATGCTCATAGAGCCCGGGGCCGTGCCCTGGCATTGGTGGGGGACTGATGTCGAACCCCTCCAAAACTTTTTTCTTATAAAAAAAAAAAAAAGAATCTTGTAAAGGATAGTTGGGATAGTGAGAAGCCACCTCAAGAGATCTCTCATTTCTTGGAAGCGGCTATTAATTGGAAGCAAAACATTTTTGGATGAATGGGTAACAAGAAAAAGAAACTAAATGCCGGAATTGTGGGTACCCAAAAAGCTCTTGAGGATCAGCATGTTAACCTGAAGGGTAATTCTATCACTTTATACGAGATTTCTCAATTTGAGGAATGTCCTAAATAAAAGATGCAAATTCGAGAGGCTAAAATATGTTTCTGGAACTCAATACCGTATCGAAGACCCAAAACATAAATACATGCGTGGAGGAAGCAAGTTGAGCCATAGTCTTCCGTATTTAAGCCAACATGCTTGTTCTAATTTGCCATGACAAGTCATGAATGTGAATAGTGATTTGAAGTATATCTTTAATAGGTCAGCTGGTACCCCTCGTCTTTGGGCTTAACTGACAAAGGGGTCGGACACTCTTACTAAAGGGAGGGGGTTCGATCTTGAAGTTGGTCAAGACGCTGGGGGAGACATTCTAACTCCTAGGTGCCTAGGTTAACGCCTGAGGGTAATAGACGGCTCGCCCTACCCAACATCAATATCACCTAGGAGAAAGGGAGATTTCGCCTTGTCCTTGGATCGTGGGTAAACCCAACCTCTTTCTTAAAATTTCTTTACCAAAAAAAAAATGGTCAGCTGGTAAGGGACTGTCTTAGCTTAACCACGGGTCTTGAGTTCGAGACGTGGGAATGCAGCATGCTTGAGTGGTAGAGGCTTCCCCCCAAAAATGGCCAACCCGGTTTCAGTTCGGATTAGTTTGGGGTCGTTGATGTACCGGAAAGATAACAAAAAAATATCTTAATAGCCACGAAGAAAGTTTGTTGGGCGTTTTAAGAATAATTACTTGACGACCAGTTCATCTGGAATCTTTTTGGTTTGTTTAAGCCAGTTTTTCAATTTTTTAGTTTTCATTTCTTAAATAAGGCTAAATGCCAAGAGTTATTCGTGAGTGTTAATCATTAAAGTTACTAGAAGCAATTTTATCTTAGGAAAATTTCAATCAGCCCCGAAACAATTTTATTTTAGTCAACTCCAAAAAAATTGTGAAACTTTAATGCACCCCTTGTAGAGCTGAGAATCAGGGTCGGCCCGGCCCGATAGGGCCTGACCCTACAAGGCCAGGGCCCAACAGGGCCTGGAGTAAGGAAAACATATGTTTTTTAAAGCCCTGCCCGATAGTACCAGGGCCAGAGCCGGCCCTACAGGGCCTGAAAATTACTGTTTCAAATTTTAACTATTTTTTCTTCGATTTTTTTCAAAGAAATATAATTAGTAAATTGTAACCATTAAAGTTCTAATCTATCAAATAAATGTTATTAACATTAATATCTAAACAATATAAATCATCAACAAATAAACACATTTATTAATTCGTAATAAAAAACAAATAAACACAAAGAATATGTTTTTTTCCTTTTTTCAAAAAATATTAAATAAAGGAATTGTTTTATGTATGCCCACGAAAAAATGCCTTTCCTTCTCGTAATTTTGTGTGTGTCTGCAGATTCCTTTGGTTCAGACATGATTTTACTGACAGGTAAAAATAATTATATTTATTTTACACAAAATATATTTATAATTTATTACTTATATAATATTGTAATACCAAAGTATGTGTTTATTTAATATGAAAATATCCATTCTTTAAATTTTATAATAACTAATTATGTGTTTTAATTTAGAATAATAATAAACATAAAAAAGGGTTATAGTTTAAACTAAAAAAATCTAAGTAATTACAAATAAACACATTCATTAAGTGGAAGTCTAGGTAATTATTTTTTTTTTTAAAAAAATGCTACAGTTAAACGGGCCGGCCCGATTAAGTTCGAGGCCCTACAAGGCCGGCCCTGCAGGGCCAATTTCAAATTTCTGGCTTATTTTTCAAACCCGAGCCCTACAGGGCCAGGGCTTAAACGGGCCGGCCCGATGGGCTCGGCCCGTTTTACCGGCTTTAACCCCTTGGATCAAAATGAAAACACATTTTGACTATTCATAAGATATATAACAAAATTAACAAGACAAATAAAGAAATTTATAAGATAAATAAATGCATTTATAATACAAATAAAAGGATTCAAAAGAATCTAGAGAGTTAAAAATATTTTGACTATTCACAAGATAAATAAAGAAATTTACAAGACAAATAAAAAGATTGAAAAAATAAAGCAAGGGTATCATTGTTTTTTCAACTACAAAACTTAATTTGATTTGACTCAAAAAGGTACCGTGAAATTTCAAATTTTTTTGAATTGATTGAAATAAAATTAATTTTAAGGGGGCTAACTGAATTTTTCCTAATAATTTTTGTTTAGTGTTCTTTTTTTTTCTCAAATAATTCTGATGATTTTTAAACTGCACTGGAATAATACAAACAAATTATGGCTGTCTCCGACACAATCTATAAAAGAAAACAAAAAGGCTACCGTTGTTGTTACTCGCTAATTTAGTTAGAAACACTAAAGGATGGGTATATAATCAGCCTTCATGAAGTCGCTTTGTCCAGTCAAAGGGTTCCCACCCTTTTAAGAAACCGGCAACGGCTTGTTTTTGCACGTCCACTGCCTCGTACCTACGGCCCCGATACATGTCTTCCTCAGCCAGAACTGTTTGTAGCATTCCTCTGATTACATTAAGGCCAAGGTTGCTATTGAACAGCTTCTCATCATCGATGACGTGGACAAAACCCTTGCTTAGCCCAAACTCAACATGGAAGTACGGGAAATGTTTTGGAATAGAATTCCGCAATCCCTTTTGACTTGTATCCATGAGCTTCTTTGCCTTGTGTTGGCTCCACTCATCTTCAGCTTCATCAATTGCCTTCTTAAAGTATAAGGGAGCCTCTTTGGCAATATCTTGGGGTAAAGGTATGCATTCAATCATACAATGACGGTGCTGTTGTGCTAATCCCATCACCGTTTCAAGAAAAACCACATCCTTCTCTTGCTTTACAAACATCATAATGAGGCATTTCTTAAAGTTCTGAAGCTCAGTCCACACATTATCATCCACAATTCTTGTAGCTGGTTCATGCTGAATGGGTAAAATGCAACAATGGCCAGGCACCATGGGCTGCCACTTTGGCAACATCAGATATGTGTAATTTGCTATTGACACAACGAGATGCATAGGTTGATTCGGGTTCTCTAAACAAAAGAGGCAACGCTCTTGCTGGGTCACAATCCGCTTCGTATGAGTGTTCTTCTGGACCATCTTGTGAGCATCGCCGTCTCTCTTCTTTCGGTTCTTTCTACTTTCACCATCTTCAAAGTCATACTCATCATCCGCTTGACAAGACATTTTAAATTGCTTGATCTGCATAATCTTGCAAGCACGATGCATATCAGCATCATCTTCTCTCTTTTCCTGCGGAAAGGATATGCTCTGCTTCGCATATCTGGTTGAACTTCCATGAGTTCCTGGCCTGATTATGTGATCTTGATTGCCCTGCTTTGTGGTCATGCTCTTAGCTAGCCTCTTGCAATAATTTCTCAGCTTCTTCATGCTTTCCCTTTAAACATAGCTGCATAGCCTTAGCTGCCAACTGGTTTGCACTCATCTCCCATTCCCAAGGCCTGGTGTATGTGGATCTTGCTCTTTAATATTTGTACTCATCTGGGCGGGTCTGTCAACATCTGATGAAGACTTTTTGACCTTGATATTTTCCTCAACATGTCCATCAAAATCATTTTTCTTCTTCGAAAGAAACTCATCCATGAAGCTACCATCAGTTGCAAACTTGTTTATGCTAGATGCTGCCGCCGAGATAATCAAAGCATCCTCAGCTACCGACAGTTTGACTTTTACGCTTACTCCAGAATAAATGCATCCTCAACTTTAGGTGCCTTCATTTCATGGTGCTGAATATATGCATGGTTGTTTTGTTTGGTTTGATGGGAGGGGAAGAGTCCTTAAGAAGGATATTGATGAAATTACTATTAAGGAAAATAATATTTCTTTTTGTTGAAAGTATACTTTTGGAATATTGAAAATTGTTCATGAGTTATTTAGTAAAGATGAAAAAAAAAATCTCTCTCCTCCCTCTCTTCTCTCAAACCAAACAGACCGTAAGTACGTAGCTCTTCCATTATCTCTTAGATAAGCCAATTCCTTGGGGTTCATAGTCTTTGTCTCCTCAACTGGAGGTTCATCTTCTAAAAATGGCAAATGGATTTTTTTCTTTTTGCCAATTAAGTTAAATGGAGGGAATAAAATGTCAAATGTGTGTGTATGTTTTTTTTAATGAAAAATAACTGCATTTATTATGTGAAAGTTTGAGTTATAAAGTATCGTAATAATATACATACATCTTTTAAAAGGCAGGATAAATCACAAAACACATATTTGGTTTTAGTTGTGATTTTTATGGGAAATTTTAACAAGTTTAATATAGGATATCTATTAGGGTCATCGATGCATTTTTGTCTAAGTATGAAAGTCAATGCATCTCTGAGTATGAAAGTCATAATATCTTGAAGCGCTAATAACGGCATCGGTAGAACACCAAATCTTGTTTTGGGGAGATAGCACCATTCATGGAGTTTTTTCTTATGAAAAAATATTGCGATATAGAGGCTTCATTGTCGACTTTTGGATCTATTGATATGAAAAATAACATCCCATTGAGGAGAGTAACTCCAACTATTGTAATAGCTATCATCGTCTTCTATGATTAGCCTGTGCAAGGTACCATCATTTTGTTGTTGGTGATGCAATAGAGGATCCGTAGCAGTCATTGCTCTAGAATGAGCCATACTGATTACATGTTGTGGAGACATCTGGACACCTGTATCACATATTTGATTTCTTGCAAACCACAAAGATTCAATAATTGGAAAGACAAATACGAGTAAGTTATAAAATTAGTGGATTTTTTGTGGTTTTGTATTATTATCCATTCTTACAAGGACTTATATAAGGGCTATTATGAATTCACAAACCAAACATGCTACCAAACCAACATGCCCTAGAAAAAGGACAAAATAAAAACAAATGTTCTAAAAATTCACAACTACTAGTACAAAAATAGCATACCTCAGAAGTAGTCAAGTGTCTACGAAAAAGCAATTGAGATGTTGGCAAGATGCATCTAACAACCTTCCAAAGTAATAACTTAATTTTAGGAGGTAGTAAAGATTTCCAAATCGAAATACATACCTCATTTTCATCGAGAATGGAGATTCCACGTGTGCAATTAATGTAGTAGTTTATTATATCCATCTTTTACATTATAAGTTCTAGCATAATTACCTGTCTATCAAGGGGCAGAACTAGAGAGGATCAATGGATGGCCCCCACCCCCTCAAATTACATAATAAAACCCAAATGTTTAGGAAATTATATTTCAGTCTTATAAAAATTTGAATATTTTCATTTTAGTCCGTCAATCAAACTTTTAGTGGGGACTAAAATGAAAATATTCAAATTTTCATAGGGCTGAAATGCAGTTTCATGAACACCTACCTAGATTCTATTCTATAACTTTTGCCCCCTAATTACAATTTCTGGCTCTGCCTCTACTGCCCATCTAATAATATCAGGAGAATGAGATAGAGGAATTGTGTGTTTTGCAAATTGCTGATCAAGCCAAGTACCTGGGGTATATCAAAGACAAGAAAGGAAAGTTTCAATTTCCTTTCAGACACCCTCAAGGTAAGATATGTTAAACCAGACTATTGCACAACCCACCAGAACCAACTAATTAAAGGGATTGAAGAGTCATCACCTACTACCAGGTAAGGTGGTCAGTGACTATACTACTTGATTGAAGAACGTGCTTACACAAAGTCAAGCTATTTTTAGCTGGTCAAAGGAATAATGTTATTGAGGATTCAAATACTTTTTAAGCATCACTTGGCTCAGAAGGGAAGAGTTGTCGAACACTACTCACCATTGATGCTTAGCTAATAAAGCAACAATGAAGCTTCCAACTGTATGATTTGTAGACCCCCACTAGCTTGTGGAAGACATAATTCATCCTATTTGAGCAGATGGGCCTTCTTGGATGTGTCAGAGTAGCCCCGTAAAAAAATTTGTCATTTTCATTGATATTGTATGACAGAAGTGATTAAAGAACTTCATACAGGAGAAACATGTACAGACAAGCTAAGGAAGACAGAGAATTCTTTATCAACACTAGTCGCCCTGCTTGAGACAACAAATTACTTTTCCAACCAACAAGTTTCTTGTCTAGCTTCTCAAGCACCTCATGATATTTCCTTCTTCTTTTTTTCCTGATCTTAGGTCATCGATATAGGAACCCAAATATTTCCCCGATCTAGAATGAAATTTAATTTCAAAAATTTATGACAATCTACGTTTCATATGATGGGGCACCAAAGGACTACATAGCAATGATGATTTTTGTAAGTTAATATGTTGTCCCAAAATTAATGAGTATCTTTTGAGTAACACTTTGACAATACGACAATTTTCTACCGTCGCACGATGGTAAAGAAGGGTATCATCTGCATACATCAGGTGTTAACGAAATAATCTCGCAAGAGATTCAAAGACCCCTCCATTATTTGAAATTTTCTACCTGATGTATCATACAAGACAAAACATTTGCACATAGTAGAAAAAGATATGGGGGAAAAGGGTCGCCTTGTCTGAGGCCTTGAGAGGGATTGAAAAGGCTTCCTAGAGACCTATTTACAGTCACTTGGTAAAATTCAGTTGAGACGCATTGAATGAGTAGTTGAATTATTCCAGCTCAGAAATTCATCATTTGTAGAATTTTCCATAGAAAATGGCAGGACACTTTGTCATAAGCCTTGACAACGGAAAGCTTGATTGCACACCATCCATTTTTTCTTTTTTGTGTACATGAATTTTTGCCATGCATTCAGAGGCCAAAATGATGTTATTAGTGATTAGAAGACCCTTAAGGAAAGCATTTTGGTTGGAGGTAATCAAATCACCCAAAATCTCCTTCAGACGATTGCAGAAGATATTGGAAATTAATTTATGGATAACATTATAAAGGCTGATAAGTCAAAAATCCTTAAACGTACACGGGTTATTGTACTTGGGTATCAACACAATGAGAGACTGATTTAATTCCTTTAGAATATATCCACGCTGAAAAACTTGAAGAACCATAGCCACAATGTCTGATTTAAGTAATGACCAAAACTTTTGATAGAATCATGCATGGAAACCATCAGGACCAGGAACACTATCTGCCTTCATCTCAAAGACAGCTCTTCAATTTCTAAAACAGTGATCGGGGGGTTTATGCTTGCAATATGTGAGGGGGACAATGTGGGTAGGTTGATATTGCTCAAAGTTTGATCCCCGCACAAACTTCTTCAAAAGAATCAGGGTCTTCATAGATTTGTTTGAAATAACTTGTAGCTAGATTATGAATGGCTTCTTGATCTTCAATCCACTCACCAAAGTCGTTTTTTATACGAATGAACAGTTTTTGCATTCTTCTTGAAGTGTCAAAGCTATGAAAGTACTTTGTATTTCTATCACCTTGTAGCATCCAAATTTGTTGCGCCTTTAGTGACCGTAGGATTTCTTCACAATCATACCAAAATTCAAGAGAGGATTTTAGAAAAGAAACATGTTTTTCTTGAACTGATAAAAATTGTTTCTGACGCCAAGCCTGAAGCTCATCCTCCAATAGTTTAATGTTGGAGGAAATTCGGCCAACTGAAAGTTTATTCTAGCGAATAAGAGCCTTCCGAATGCATTTGAGGTGAGCTAAATTTTTATAAGCCCACAAACCATAAATCTCGTGAGACCACTCCTGACAAACAATGTCGTGACACTACGGGAAAGCAAATCAAAAATTTTCAAACATGAAAAGATTGATTCCCCTCTTTTCCCAGTGCATCTGAAAGAGAATCGGTAAGTGATCAGATGCAGCAATTGGCAAAACTTGCAACATGGAGGCATGAAAAGACTAAAGCCAAGGTGGATTGCACAATGGTCAATCAAGTTTCTCTTTAACCCGATCAACACGTTGTCAATTATTGCACCATGTGAACCACCCTCCTTATGACAGAACATCAATCATAGTACACTCATCCAGAAAATTTTAAAAAGAAGTGGCACCCACAACAGAGGAAGAGCCACTAATTTTATCACATAATCCTGAAATTTGATTAAGGTTGCCAATGGTCAGCCAAGGTTTACTAACAGAGGTAAACAAGAAATGAAGCCAAGAAGTTGGTTGAGTTACATAGCTAGTTGCTAGAAGTTGGTTGAGTTATGGAGGGAGAAAGAAAAATGTAAAATATGATATATATATATATATATATATATATATATATATATATATATATATTAGTTACTCAAACGACTATTGATTCATATATTTAAATTATTAACTTTTCACCTATTTTTTCAAATTATTTTATATGTGGATCCAATCATATATATATATATTCTAATAATATGAAGAAATCATTATTGATCAATCATACTGACTCTCCTTATTCTAAAAAGACTATTTCCAATTAAATTAAATTTTGTTACATTTGAACTTCCAACAATTGAGTCAAGAGAATGAAGAGATAGATAAATAGATACACCTCATTGTATTAATATGGACGAAGTAACTAAGGGGGTCAAAAATTAAGAAGTGAGTTATTTATCAACAGTGACGGACCTTCATGTATACAATGGGGGGCCATGGCCCCCCCAAAAAAAAAAATCATCCCAAAATTTTAATACAAATTGGATTTTTTTTATAGATTTCGCCCAAAAATTTATATATTTGGCTTAAAAATTTATACATTTGGCCCCCCAAATATTTTTTCTTAAAAAGTAATTAATGACTATACATTTGGCCCCCCTAAAAAATTCTTCCAAGGTCCGTCCCTGTTTATCAACCAATCATTCTATGTGCATTATGGCTAGATCCAATCTCCCTTTCCCTGCCAAAAGGAAAACGAAGAACACATCCAAAAAAGAAAGACGGGTAAGGAAAAGAGGTAGAGAAATTAGAGAAAGAAAATTATAGGATCATATAAATATCTTACTCCTCCGGTCCTAATTATAAGACAACATTTGAGAGTTGGTTTTGGTCCTAATTATAAGACAACATTCTAATAATTATCAATTTTTTCCTAAAACGCCTCTATTTTATTCTCTCAAGTGTGTTTGATTTTTTGTGAGTAGATATATGTGGACATGTATACTCTTCCAGTCAACGAAACTTTTAGATATATACGTGTGTGTATCTATGTATGTATATATGTGTGTGTCTACACACAAATATCTATAGACACTATAACACACACACATATATGTGTGTGTCTACATATATATATATGTATGTATATATGTGTGTGTCTACACACATATATTTTGTGTGTGTGTGCGCACGCACATATATGTGTGTATCTACATATATGTATGTATGTATATGTGTGTGTGTGTGTCTATATACAAATATATATGTGTGTGTGTGCACACAAATATATATAGACACACCCACCCACACACACATATATATATGTGGGTGTGTGTACTGTGTGTGTGCATATATGTATATTTGAGTGTGTCTGTCAATATGTGTGTGTACAAATATAAACACACACACATATATACATGTATATCTTTATGTGTGTGTATGTGTTTATATGTGTGTGGGGTGTGTGTGCCTATATGTACACACACACACATATATATGTATATATAGTTAGACCATTATTTCAATTAGATAGCATGTGAAAAAAAAAATTAGATTGGAGAGGCATGTGGTAAGAGTTATTGATTTACTTTTACTTAGGTCATTTTAAATTTATATAAGGACATTTTAGGAAAATGAGTAAAATTAACTAATTTAACTTCTTTCCTTAATCTCCCCAAAATCGGTTAAATATGTCTTATAATTAGGACCGGAGGGAGTATCTTATAGAGCTATAAATTAATAAAATAAAAATAATTCAAATTCAGTTTTAAATCCTAATCCAAAAAAAAAAAAAATAGGATCATCTAAATATCTTATTTTATTAAGATACTATAAATATGAAAATATAAATAAACAAATCCTACTTCTAGTGGATGAATATTCTTACTTAATAATATAATGGATAATTGGACATCTAAATTAAACCCTAATTAAGCCTTATCCTATATCTATCGATTATATATTATGTATATCAAAGTTGAATAAATAATAATATTCAATTCATTATTTAATTAAAGTGACAAAGAAGTTACTAGTACGTCTCAAATAAGCACATCTTATAAGAATGTAGTTATGAAATCCTATTTGCATAGTATTTTAGGGGGGGGGGATACTATATATAATATTATCTCCAGTGTTAAATATAGGACAAAGTTTGTAAAATAAAACTTTTTCCTATATTTAGAACCGGAGGGACTAATTCATATGATAAAAATATGCTACCTCCGGTTATAAATAGAAAACAAAGTTTGTAGTATAAATTGCACTACAAATTTTGTCATATATTTAGGACCGGAGTGAGTATTAGATAACATTCAAGCTCATATTATATTTTAAATTTTTTGAGATTTTTGAGATTTTTTTAATATGACATATTTATTGTATCATTATATTAAAAAATAGATTTTAAACTTGAAAAGATAAAAAAACAAAAATCAAAAATAACTTTTGGCGACAACATCAAAAAAGTCGCCACTGAAAGTACACTTTATGTGACGACAAAAGAAAGTCGCTGCTAAACATTGCACTTTCGACGGCAATAAAAGATTGTCGCCGTAGAAGAATACACCTTTCAACGACAAGAATTATTGCCGCTACTAAAAATGATTTTGTGTGGCGGCAACAATTGTTGTCGTCGCTAATAGTTATGCCTTCAAAAGTCGCCGCTGAAATGTATAGTTTTTAGAAGCAACCCTTATTGTCACTGCTAAAAGTTATTGATGAAAGTAGGTTTTTTTTTTTTTTGTAGAGAAATAAGTTACATTAAAGTATCTATATTTTTTCATTTTTTCAAATTAATTTGTTTAACTTATAAACTAATATATAATCTTATGATACACAACGTATATTTTGATTAAATAACTTATTTAACTTTGTTAATCTCTTCAAATAAAGTCAACGGACTCTTACATTAAGGATCAGAAGGAGTACATATAATAAGGAGGGAATCAAATTAAAACTTTTATAAATGATAAAACTCCATTAAGAATTTTGAAATTATATATAGAAAAAATATATATAATAGAGTGAAATAATAATAATTATTATTATTATTATTTTGGCTTTGACAGACATCCAGATTTACGACTGATAGGTACAATGGTCAGGAAGTCTTGGATAATAAAGGATTTAGTATGGGTGAAGTATTGTTTATTTTGTTTTCGGTTCCAATCCAAAGAGTTGTCAAAAGCGTGGTGATTATAATACTAGTATACCATTTGCTCATTGGCCTCAAAGTCAAGCCACATGCAAGTCACATCAATAATTCGATTCAACATTATTACTTCTCAAAGGCAAAAATGCCAAATGTTCAACAATTACCAATAACTTTATGAAATATCCAATAACTTTTGCATGAGTGTGTGTATTATTCAAAGACATTCCCTAGTTGCTATATGAATTTCAACGGCGTAACAAGTTGTTGATAATTAAATACGAGTAATTTTGACCCCCAAACATAATCCTTGTCCCGTCAGAATACAATAAGATAAGGGAAAATCTTCTTTAGGACCCAAATAAATAAAATATTGTCAAAAAATGTTCAAAGAAAAGTCACATATTAGAAAAGGTCCTAGGACATTTTTTGGTATTATTTCAAAAACGTTAACAATTATATCAATACAACATTAACAACTAAATCAGTATATGTTAACAACTATATCTTAACAACTAAATCAGTACATGTTAACAACTATCACTCTGATTCTATTTATAAGTTCATTTTGATCAAATCTTACATACCAATGAATGATTTAAAGGTAAATTTTCAGCTTTACCCTCATGATTGAGTATTTTTCAACTGTTTCTTCTCTCTCTATCTTCATTAGTACAATTAATATAGGTAAAATTGTCACAACCTCATTTATTATATGAAACTAGACTTGTAAATAGGACCATTTTTTTTTTTTTTGTCAAAATGGACTTATAAATAGGACCAGAATGGTATATCAGTACAACATTAACAACTAAATCAGTACACGTTAATAATTAAGGCTTATATATGAGTGGTATATCTTACTTACGTAAGCCTTGAGGAATATTGTCCCATAAAACAACACTGAATTAGGCCACATACCATACAACGTATGATCCACGACTCTTTGAACAATTTCAACGAAGGTGAGGTATTGTGAGTTGAACAATTTATCCCACGATACTATTCAACTCATGAAAGTAATTTTTTTTTTTTATTAATTCATTGGTATATGGTGCTATTAGTAATTGACTAGTTTGATTTGTAAAATTGTAACCTCGCAATAGGGGAAGAACTTCACTCCCTCCGGGTAATTATTACGGTTGCATACACAGGATTTAAATAGAGACCACTTGTTAAGTTAGAACAACTCACAACCAATCAATCCACACACTTAATGATCAAATGAAATTATTTTTAAATAGATTCTAAAGATGTGTTTATGTAAAAAAATGCTTAAAGATTGCAATTTGTAGGAACGAGTTTGGGTACTCTTCACCCTTAAATCTTGATGAGCACTCACATCTAGTTAGAGATTTATATTTAATTTTTTTCTACTTTTATTTTTTTAAATATTATTTAATGTGTGTAAAATCTAAAATAAATATAATATATTATGTTCACTCAAAAAAGATAATATCTTATTTTTTGATTTTTAAAAAAAAAATATTTAAAAACCATCCATTATTGAAAATTTTAAGTTTGTACCGTTGAAATTAAATTGTATTTGGATCACATAGACCTCACCATAATGATGAGCACCTAATCTGGATCCTAGTTTCTATATAAATTTGAAGTTTCAACCTATAATTTTGAGGAGAGTTAGGACTAGAATAATCTTATTTCAGTTGAAAATCTTAGTTTCTATATAAATTTGAAGTTTCAACCTGTAATTTTGTGGAGAGTTAAGACTTAAAAATAGAATTAATTATATTTCCGTTTAAGTACTCATTACCCTTGAGCCTTGATGAGCATTTAGGTCTAGGTGATTCAGATTTAATTTTTTTTTCTATTTTTATTTTTATAAAAAAATATATTATTTGACATGTGCAGAATCTAAAATAAATATAATATTTATATTCATTCAAAAAAGATAATATATTATTTTTCGGTTTTTTAAAAATGATTGTTTTTATTTAAAAATCATCCATTATTGAAAATTTTAAGTTTGTACCGTTGAAATTAAATTGTACTTGGATCACATAGACCTCACCGTAGTGATGAAAACCTATATTTAATCCTAGTTTATATTATCTCCAGTCTTAATTATAAGATCTAATTAACTTTTTTTTAGAGAGATTGAGGAAGCTAAATAAGTTACTTAATCATTTCATATGTTGTATATTTTTAGATTATATATTAGTTTATTAGTCAAACTAATTAGTTTGAAGAAAAAATCAAAAATGAAAATACTCTAGAGTACTTTAATTAGCTTCCTTAATATCTCTAAAAAAAGTCAACTATATCTTATGATTAGGACCGGAGGAAGTATATAAATTTGAAGTTTCAACCTATAATTTTTTGGAGAGTTAAGACTAGAATAATTTTATTTTAGTTGAAAATATTTTGTATATTTTATTACACAATAAGCTGGGATGTATAACTCTGAAAATTGTCATACGGAATTAATATAGGACGCATTATATCTTTATATATGCAGGTTAATAATTTTACCAAACCCCCTAAACTTTAGACTATCAGTCTATCATTGGCATTTTAAAATTTAAAATTAATCTGCTAAAGTTTATAGAGGTTTTATGTAATTAGCTTAAGGTTTTGGGGGTTTAAAAAAATTATTAACTTACATAGGATGTCATGTTACTCATGTACCACCTCTCATATTTAATACTCCGTATAAGATAAGAATTGTATTCCGAATTGTACCACAAGCTAAATCTTCTATTATCTATTATCAAGGGTGGTTTGATATGAGGAATTTGGAGGAGAGAGAGAAATTTTAAGACTTGGATTTTTAAAAAGAATAAGAAAAGTGGCGTTGAAAGTTTTTAATTATTTTTTTTAACAATTTTATTTTACATCTTATCTTTATTAAAAATTTTATAACTTCACTTCTTTAATTTTTTGAAATTCGACTCATAAATTTTTTCTCTCCCCTCCCTTTCTCTTCATTTCTCTCATATAATAATGAGAGGAGGCAGTATCTTTATATATATGCTTTATAAAAAAAAAATCTTATTCAGTATGATAAATTAGGAATATTGATGAATTTAATTTCAATTATTCATATTAAAAACATATTTAAATATAATTATAGTCATTTTTTATTTTTATGATTTAATTATATACTTTTAACACCTATTTATTAATAAAAATAAACTTTTATGAATTTAAGATTTAAGTTTAGGTTGTTGTCTGGAGTTTATTTAAGCTCATGAATTTGACAACTGGGTATATATGTGAATTTATAATACTAATAATAACAAAATAATAAGTATTCATATAAAGAATATCATTTACCATAATTTCGGAATCTCTTTATATCATAATTTGAAATAAAATAGCGTTATAATTCCAGAATCTCCCTTATAAAACGATGATGCGCGTGTTTACACCTTGCAGCACCATGGAGAACGAAGGCAAGCCAGTCCATGTCAACATCCCCAATCAACCAATACTGAGGAGTGAGGGATTATTGAAGGTGTCTTCAATTACTTCTTCTCCATTTTTCATTCGCTTCACATATTTCATTATATTTTCAACTTATTCATTTCTTCCTTCTTCACTTCATGATTGTTAATTATATGTTGTAACACAGTATATTCTGGAGACCAGCGTTTTCCCACGCGAGCCGGAGCCTCTCCGAGAGCTGAGGAACGCCAACCTCAACCACCCTCTGTAACAACTTTTTCTTCTTTCAAATCCTTCCTTTCTTCACTTCAATTTCATCGAATTTAAACCCTATTTTCAGGCACTTTATCGCCACGTCACCTGATGCGGGTCAGCTCATAGCCTTGCTCTTGAAGCTCCTGAACGCGAAAAAGACGATTGAAGTCGGAGTGTTCACAGGCTACTCCCTTCTTCTCACTGCGCTCAACATTCCTGATGATGGGAAGGTCCCGTCCGCTTATCTTATTTTAAGTCCATTATTATGTAATATCTGTTCTTTATCGTGCCTGAAAATTGATTGATTGCAGATTTTAGCGTTGGATCCGGCCAGAAATTCTTTTGAAATCGGGCTTCCGTTCATCAAAAGGGCCGGCGTGGAACACAAGATTGATTTCGTGGAATCCCAAGCCCTGCCAATTCTGGACAAACTCTTAGAAGATGTAAGCACATACTCTGCTCTGTCTCGCATAATTTTCAATTTAGTTACATGGAAGAGAAAAATAGATCTGGATGTGGAATGATCGAATTCGATGGATGGTGCAGCCTGCAAACGAAGGAAGCTTTGATTTCGCGTTCGTGGATGCAGACAAGGAGAACTACTGGAATTACCATGAGAGGCTGATAAAATTGGTGAGGATCGGAGGGATAATCGCGTACGATAACACGCTTTGGGGTGGAAGTGTGGGGATGCCAGAAGAGGAAGTTCCGGAGCCAAAAAGAGAATGGAGAAAGCTGGCACTTGTGTTCAACAAAGCGATCGCAGAGGATTCTCGTCTGGAACTTGCGTTTGCTTCCGTCGGTGATGGCCTCAGCATCTGCAGGCGCATCGTTTGAATTTCTTCGCAATCTCGTGGGATTATCACTGAAAGTAGGATTGTTGTCTGGGCCAATCACTCACCCTGCATCAGATCAAATTTACGATGAATCTCTAGTAAGAAATATCTTGTACTCCTAGTTTTTACATTTCAAAAATAAGAAACATTAATATGTCAAAAATGGGTGGTTTTGTTCCCCAATCATTGAATCCTCAACCATAAAGACAAATTAAATACTTGGTGGAAAATTAAAAAGAAGTGGGGCCAAATAAACTTAAGAGAACGTCTCATGCTTGTTAAAGAGGGGCATCAACCAGGATATTTTATATCCTTATTTCAAAAAAATCTTATTCGTTTATTTATTTATTGAAGTTGAATAAATTATGAAAGTATTTTTAAAGTTGTGAGGCTTGCCTAAAGAGCTCTCATAATCTTACTCATTTAATTGTTTCCGCTTAAAAATTAAAAACATCAAATAATTGTAAATATGGAAAATTCATGAATTGCATTCATGCATCTATTTTTTATAGAAATTGTTAACTAGTATAATTAGATAAGATAATAAGGAAAAAAGAAGATGAAGAATGATGTATTGTTATCAAAAGAGCTTATTGCTCTTACAAAGAGTAATGGTGACACTCACACTTAATCTCATTAGGTTAAGACCCTTTATATAGTCTAGGGTCCTAACTAATTTACTAATTAATCAATTATACTCTTATATTTTAACACGCTCCCTCAAGTTGAACACTACTTAAAATAAAAAGGTGTTCAACTTGAACAACACAAAATAAAGGGATAATGATTAAATTGACTAGTTTTCAATTAACAAACAATACAAAGGTTTCTTCATAACAATCTTCTCTCTTCTCCATGCCAATCCTCTAAACACATAATCGGCATTATTTGGACAACAATGATAGGAATCTTCAGAATGTGCCCACAGATGTTCTCCAGATTGCTTGACCCACTTGGCTGACTATGTAAGCTGCACCTCATTGATAATGACGATTAGGGATAAGCAAGCAACCCGCAACCAGCCCAACCGCTCGCATCCCGTGAAATTTCCCTGGATTTAAACCTGGCCAAATTGGGCTCGTCACGGGAACGGGCTGCCCGTTACCCGTTTATACTAACGGGCGGGTCACGGGTTGAGGCACGGGTCACTCGTGCCCACTCATTACCCGTTTAGTTTTTTTTTTTTTTTGGTGTTTGAAGTCATCAAGATATTAATAGCTATGTCCATATTTGTTTTCATTCCCACCACATAATTTGTTCTATATTTATGTTTCAAATGACACTTTTTTTCTGGGCAATAGGTAGTTTAAATTTTAAAATGTGAAAGTTTTATAGTTTAAAATTTTAATAATTGTAGGGAAATTTAAAGTCTTAAACAATAAGATAGGATGAGATATAAATTCAAGTTCAAAATAACCATTACGTCAGCCAAAATAAAAAAAGTAAATCCTCACGAAATCAGATTAAGATTAGTGGTAAATAACCATTATAATTTACTGGGCATTATAATATATGTATGGGTCTAAATCTCGTTACCTCCAGTCTAATTATAGTACAAAAATTAATATGTACGTCCCAGTCAGCTTGGAAGGCATGTGAAACAAAGCCAAAGCTGGGCAAAAGGTAAACAAACGCAAACAAAAAAACCTGTTCTGGGCCCAAAAGACGCAAAAACAAATCTGTTTTCGGGCCAAAATTGTTCTTGACAAAAACACTATTCTGGGCCCAAAAAAACTTTTTTTTTAAAAGCCCAGATTTCATAAACGGGTTCCCTGGACCCGTTTATTAATACCCGTTTAACCTGTACCCGTTTTATACAGGTTAGACGGGGTTTCCCACGGGTACGGGGCAGCCCATACCCGTGGGCAAAAAAACGGGTGGGACACGAGTTGACCCCCGGGGTAGCCTTGCCCGCCCGTTGCTCACCCCTAATGACGATGATTTAGTAATCTCATCATTCCCATGAATTCTTGGGTTGTGCCACTTTGTACAAAGAAAAATGGCAATGCACTCTCCAACAATTTAGGGTGTGCATGGGAACCATTCTGTTCCCCAGCACTGATTCTGAGATGAAACAGTTTTTTCTAATTCTGTGCCTGAGAAAAGTTCTGAGAATCAGAATTACGTTTGTTAACTCATTTTATTTTTACTCAGAGAATCAGAATTACGTTTGTTAACACATTTTATTTTTATTTATATAATTTTTATATTCAAAAAATTATTTATGCGGTGGTTATGGGGTGTGGTGGTGGCAGCGGCGACGGGGGCTGGTGCCGGCGGTGGTCGTGGTGGTGGGGGTGGCAGCGGTGGTGGTGGTGCGGTGGCGACGACGATGGCCACGATGGTGATGGCAGTGGCGGTGGTGGTGGCAGTGGTGGTATCCGCGGCGGTGGCGGCGGTAATGGTGGCCGCGGTGGTGGTGGCAGCGGCGGCGCGCGGTGATGATGGCGGTGGCGGGGGTGGTGATGGCAGTGGCGGGGGTGGGGGTGGTGGTGGTGGTGGCGGTGGCCGCGACGGTGATGGCGGTGGCGGTGGTGGTAGTAGTGGTGGCGGCAGTGGTGGCGGGGAAGAGAGAAGGGGAAAAATAGATTCTGGCTTTATGCCCTAGAATAGAAAAGCAGAAATTTTCTGCTTCTTTTTTTTATTCCCCAGCACAAAAAAGAAACCGGTTCATCCCGAGAACACGAAAAAAAACCGGATTTACCAAACACAATTCCTATCCAATTTTGTTCCTGGGAACAGAAATGAAGGAAAAACTCATTCTGGGAGCGTTACCATGCACACCCTTAGAAGTCTTTCATACTCCTACTGGCTAGATTTTGCAGCATTGTTCTGCTCAATCAATGTTGAGTCTTCCCACAATCAAGAGTGCATTCATGAGCCAATGAGTATTGTTGCAAATTTGCAATACCGGAATCATGGAAAGCCAATGTTGGAATCAATCCCTCATCTGCCAACCCATACTCAATCTTCTTGATGATCATTATTTGTCTTACGAGCCCTGCTGCTACAAGTGGCCATTGTCTGCTTCAGAATCACTCCCAGAAGAACTCCCTGAAACAGAATCGCAAGACGGGCAAGGAGGCGACAACTCTACTCTCTACTATGCTCTCAGATGCTCCACTTTGTTGTGGGCCTTTTTGCGTTTCCGTGAGAACAAGGCCGTGAAACAAGATGCACCGTAGATAGGAGCGAGGAGGCGATTCTTCATTGCTCTCTACTCTGCTTTCCCTTAAATCGACAGGAGCGAGGAGGCGTCATTTCTCTCCTCTCTACTTTGCTCTCAAACATCATCACTTGCATAAGCACAGACTAACACATGAATAAGAACCAGTGATCTCAACTTGCACTCTGGCACACCCAACAAAGCTATCAACGTTTGAGTTTGTCATACCCTTATATTTATATTTGACCATTTCCAAGAAAATCAACACCGACTCAAGAACTCATGGAACCAACTCAAGAATTCATGGAACCATCACAAGTATTTGGCACTTTTCCAATTGATTGGCTAAAGTTGTCAATGCTGTCTCAGCAGAATCATTAAAAGAAGTATAGCCTCTTGTTCGCAGCAAATTTCCTCAATGCCATAACAACATCTCATCAAAAAACCACACCCAAAGAATTACATAGCAATGACATTAGAGATATTTGGAGAGGAAGTCAAACCTATGAAGTTGATCGATCATGAGAATCACAAGAATCATGCAACGGAGATACTAAAATTCTTCAAGATTAGGAGCAATCAACTCGGTCCAAGAAATAACATCCCTCTCAGCCATTTCATCGAACACTTCATCTCTGCCCTAGCTGAGTTTTGCAAAGATGACCAAATCCACCGCGGAGCCTTCAAGTCGTCGTCAATTGAGTCTTCTAAACAGAGTCCAACGAAACTCAGATCAACGATTGGTACGACGATGAGGCTTTGAATGAACAGATCGGCAACAATTTCAAGTGAAAGAAACAGAGTCAGTGGAACCAGAGAGGCTTCGAACAAGAACCAGAAATTTGCGGCCATCAGGAGTAATCGGCACGATTCACGGCCAAGAATACGCCGTCTAGAAGGAAAAACGTGTGATTTTCGTTGAGCGTCAAATGATTTTCATCGTGGTTATTTTCTCTGTCTCCGATTCTTGTTAACAGGTTTTTATTCTTTCTTGATCTGATTTCCTATGTCTCTAGCTTGATTTGTCTTTTCCCCCACCGTTCGCCATGAGTCGTGCAAGCTCCTCTTGGAAGATTCACAGAGAACAAAGCCGTTGGGATTGATTGTAAACAGACTCGAGCAAACACCGATCAGTACAAGAACAATCGTCGACAAAACCAGTCGAGACCTCCAACTTCTTGTGAAACTCAACCATTGATTTAGATCGGAACCACAAAAGAATGAAATACAAACCAACATCGACGGACGACGAAGAAGAACAGGTGGAATCACGCCACTGCTTGCATCTCGAGGGTGCTTAGATAGGAGCTCCATCTGAAATGGATGTTGAACTTACTGGATCGGATCTTGGGTCGACACCCAACCCAGCTCCAATTCTTGATTTTACGGTGGATCTAAATACACTTCTTGGGCCTTTCTTGGCTTTGGGCTGGATTAAGAGACAATTTCTTGAATATTGCTTGGAACATATATTTTCTTGAAAATGCACCACACATAGAGGTACTCAGATACATGGAGGAATAGAAAAATTGGCAAAACCTAGACGCTCTGATACCATGTTAACTAGTATAATTAGAGAAGATAATAAGGAGAAATGAGATAAAGAATTATGTATTGTTATCAAAAGAGCTTATTGCTCTTACAAAGAGTAATGGTGACACTCACACTTAATCTCATTAGCCTAAGACCCTTTATATAGTCTAGGGTCCTAATTAATTCACTAACCCTAACTAATTCACTAACTAATCAATTATACCCTTATATTCTAACAGAAATAAATATAAAAAGGTGATTATATGATTTGTTAAGCGATATCCATGCCATTATTAATTTTCAGTCCTTAAAAACTAGCTTTTTATGTAGCAATAGTTATGTGTGTGTGAGAGAGTGAGTGTATATATTTATATGATGATAGTTGACACACACACAAAAAGTTATACGATGATAACCAATTTGGTTCAATTTTGTTCACAGCTTTCTTAATAAGATCTCACGTATGCCTTCATTTATACAGTAGTTGGGCGGTTGGGCGTATAAAATTTATGAGGGTTCGAGAAATGAGTCCCAAGTTGGAACTCGCGCTTGCTTCAGTTGGTGATGGCCTCAGCATCTGCAGGCGCCTTCTCTCTGATTTCAAATTTTCATTCCAACCCGTTTGGTGGCAAATCGGATAATTGGCGCCGGAGCCAATATAAGATCATTTTGTGTTTAATATTTTCCTTGTTCATATTTACCGTATAATATATTTTTTTTTTGTTGATTCATGACATTATTTTTTTAATATAAAAATGTCTTTCAAAGATATTCTAAATACAAACCTACATGCCTTATTTATTTCGTGCAACATCTATCCGTTCAAATTTATATAATAGCTTACTATATATATAGGGAAAAATGCAATAGAGGCATTAGTTGGGTAATAATAATAATAAGGAGCAGGATTGAAAATAGAGAAGACCAAATAAAAAGTTTGGTGCAAACGGCTGTCTAATTTGAAGAAATAAAGAAAGAACCCACATATGGTAAGTCATGGTAATATTGAATTTGTTCAGAAGAAGGAAAAAAAATGGTACTACTTAGCATGTAATTGATTTTCAATACATCATCCGACGGACAAGGTTTTTCATATCGGATTTATATAAATTGGTTAGTGTTGGCATTTAGGGTCACACGTGCACTCTCAAAATTGGTTAGCACAAAACAATCACATATGTAATGTTTTTTTGGCTAGCAGCTCCAACAACGATCAAATCTTTTTTTTTATAAGAAAATAAAGCCGGGGACATTATTATCTTTTTACATATAAAATTTATTTTCATTTAGTCCTACAATGAAATTTCAAAATCTTTTAGTTTTTGACCGAAATTAATTCCATCTGCAGTACTTCAATGAAATTCTCCCTTAATTCATCACTCACTTATTAGTGTCATCAGAATTTAATTTTTTTTCGCTGAAGCCAGGAAACGTTATACGCATGTCTAGGCATCACACATAATAAAACAAATATGACTTCTCTATGAGCAAAATTATAGATTTAACTAGGGATGATCATGGACCGGGCTAGACCGGGTTGGAGGGTAACCCGAGGTCTAGCCCGATTTTACCTCGGGCTGGAAAATTCAGCCCGAGGTCCGGTCCGGTCTGGTACCAGCCCGAGCTCGAGCTTTTAAAAAAAAAAGAGAGCTCGGGTCAGACCGGACCAGTCCAGGGGTTTTAAGTCCCTGGACCGAGGTCTAGTCCAACCCGAGCTGTTTGGTCCGGTCCAGTCCGGTCAAATTGTCCTGGACCAATTTTGGTCCAGGACAATTCGGGTTGAGTCAGACCGGACCGGGCCGGACCAACCAGACCACGGGTTTTTTGATCAACCCTAGATTTAACGTTTTTCTTGTGTGTCACTGTCAAAAACATTCCTCCTTTCTTGGAAATGTATTTGAAAGGATGATTCTCCTCGGTTTAAGTCAACACTTCAACCTATCATAATAGGTGTAAACATACCAGTAGGCCAAAAAGTATCACTTAGGCCAAAACACAAGTTACGACCCGAAAAGCTAGTTGGCCCCAAGCCTAGTAAGTGTAATATCTCATCTCCAACGCAAAGCCGAGGCCAGAGTGTTGAAACAACGTCATATTTCCAAGAACCCTACTGAAAGAGATTCTCAGCGAATATGCAAGAATAATTTCTCAGCGAATCAAACTTCGAATCCCTACTGAAAGAGATTCTCACGTTTAATACCTAACATTGCCTCGAACAAGATTGCTTCTTGTGCCTAACCAAAAAAAAACTTTGTGCACAAATATACAATAAAGCACATGATCAGTACATTTCAAGCGATATCGAGCTGCTCCTGATAATCAGCTTTTATTGATCCATGAGTTTTGGACTATATAAATGCAGCACTACATTTGATGACTAAGATGGAGAGCTCTCTTATTGTCCAGTTCATTCTTGACAGAAGCAGAATTTCCTTCACAATATAATCAATCATAGCTTGCGAAGAAACAGTTCAGTTTTATACTTGCTGGAGAAGACAGCATGAGAAGATTCTAATATACATCCCACTCATCAAGCATGAACTGAGAACTGTTACAAAATTCATACAGGGCAAAGCAAGAACAGACTATAATAAGACAACAAAACCAGATTGGATGGTGATGGCCAAACATTTCACATAACCGTTTCGTTCAATATTCATTAGTCAAAACCAATTATAGCTCAGGCCAAAATAACATCGGAATGGTTAGTTCTAGTGAAAGTAACCAAGAACTTGACCACCTGCGTTCCGCTCCATGGCCTCCTCATGATCCAAAACGCCATCAGGGGTTGTAATCACAACATAACCCCACTGCACACAGAGAAGAACAACATCATTATGATCCTTTTGCTTTTCTTTCAGTTCACAAGGAAAAGTAAAAAGTCTTTACTAAAGACTAAAGAGCATCTCAGACAAACTCCATTCTTCATATTGAAGCCTCCATCAATTATAAACAACTACTCAGAACACTAAACGTTATAAAATAAAACGGGAAGCTTCTACCAACCTGATGTGTTGGGAGAGTTTTCAATCTGTATTTTTCAATGTCCACTACCTTGATATCTTGTCGGTATGTAAGGGCTCTGCAATCATTAATCCTGCCTTGAAGTTGAACTGTTATCCTCCCCACTCTATGAGGATCATAGACTTCAAAATCCTTGATAAAACCTATCACAAATAACTAATTTTTTATAGTGAAAATCATAAGGTGAATAGAAGACGCTTTAATCTTAAAAGTTCTAACTTAGAAACTCAAAGGTCTTTAATCTCCAAGAAAATATAAAGTAGAAGACGCTGCAACAGATTATCAGTTCAACCGTCTCCAAGACCAAAATCCTATAGCCATGGAAAACCCCCCACAATTGAACTTTGAAACCAAACATAGACGGTAAGAGTAGCTCAAACGACCCTATATTTCAACGTTGTGCTTCAAGTATACAAAGAAATGAACAAGAAACACGATTTCTATTCCTTTACTAAATAATTTCAAGGTTAATTACAAGACACTCATAGGAAACATTTCATTAATTATTTTTCGATAAAAAAATGATTGCACTAATCATAGAATCTAGTTCCTTAAATCGAACCCTTAGTATATCATTGAAACTTTACCCCGGACTTTCATGATCCTGAGAAAGGAGGATATGACAGTGGAGATGGGCTTCAACTCAACGGTAGCTTTCCCCCTCCTCTCTGCATTCACCATAGTTCTCAGTGCGTCATTCAGAATTCTCCTCCCCATCCCTAATCCTTTCTCTCGTGTTCCGGCTAACCAAGAATACAGTCCACAGTCCAGCGCCGATGGCGATTCGAAATCAACCAGCCAGTAAACCAGGGTTTTGTTGGAGGGGTATTTTCGGTATCTGAATAGAGCTTAAAATATTGGGCCATCGGGCTTTTCTAAAATGAAGCCCTAGCCCTTGTATTTTGGGCTGTTTAACGCATGTGCTTTTCTGTTGTATTTCCAATCCTGTTTTTTCTCTCTTTCTTGCCCTGCCGATAGACTACTGGTGAGAACGGTAAGGAGACAACAGCGAGTCTTTTGATTAGCTTGAAGAAGTCGCCAACGACGAGGTGGTGATGGAGTTGAAGGAGGAGCTGGGGGGGGGGGGAGAAGGGAACAGTGATAGTGGTGGAAGAAGAGGAGAGGCGAAGAAGTCGAAGGTTTCTGGAACGGACGTTGAATGGCGCCTGTTTGTTATTCTTGCCATTTGTTGCTGGATTAGTACCTCTCCCCCTTTCGTTGCAGCAAGTCAGTAACTATTCCTGATTTATAGTTTCCTTTTTTTCCTTCTTCTTCTTTTTTTTTTTTTTTTGCGGAGAGAAGGGGAATAGTGATTGTGGGGGAAGAAGAGAAGAGTCGTAGGAGACGAAACTGATGGTTCTGGGGCGCGAAGAATGGAAGAGGAATGGTGGCCGTCCGTTGTCCTTGTTGGTCGCGGAATCTCGCAGAACTCTTTGGGTTAATGTGTAGATTTGTCAACCAATTATTACCCAAGCATCTGGCACAGAAAACAATTAAAGGACCAAAATTACGCGAAGAACCAATTAAAGAACCAAAATTATCAATCAACAATTAAAAAGTAAAAAAAAAAATACAATTTGGTGCAGATTCGCCAACGAACTATTATCTCATCACTGTCTTGGTCTCTCCGTCTTTCATTGACTGTCACAATGTCGGCGACGTCGGCGTCTCTAAAGCTTCCATTGTTGTTGGGTGTTCCACTCACCCTCTTAAACTCATCTAGGAGTCCACAGCTTTTGACCGGTACGTGCCTTACACCCTAGTTTCATCCCTCTAATGCCACAAGCAGCATCCATCGCTACCACAATGCCGGCTTCTATGGGTCTCATTTCTGTTGGTGTTTGTCTTATCCAACAAGAAGGCTGAGCCACTCTTTTCTCCAGTGTCTCCACCACCGTCTTACGTCAGTGCCTCATATTTTAACTTAGTTGTGATAGTTGTTTTTTTAATAGTTATTTCATGTTTTTTTTTTCACTTTTTAATTGTTGATTGATAATTTTGGTTCCCTCAATTGTTTTTTGCGTCAGATGCTCATCGGGTAATAGTTGCTCATCGGGTAATAGTTGGTTGGCAAATCTGCACTTTAACCCAATCTCTTTTTCTGCTCTACTGTTGTCACATCTTGGCGGCATTCTTCTATTGACTTGAATCTTGCCACATGGTTTATTTCCTTCCAGATTTATATTTCATTGGGTTAAGTAGATGGTAGATCCATGCTGGAAGAGAACAAGATTTCATTTTTTAAAATAAGATTTGTTAATTTAATTATACACATATTATAATATTGATATAATGATTTAAATTAAATTTAAGTGTAGATTAATTTAAACAATCTATAGTTATAAAAACATAAAGTCACATGTAATGGTAAAATGATCAATTAGTTATTATCACCCTCATCCTCCCCTCTTAAACTAAACAAATGATATTTTCTCTCCCCTCCTCTCTAACGAACCAAACAATGTAATATACCCTCCTCTCATACCAAACACGCCTTACAGTATGTTTAGTTTGAGAAAATGGGAGGGAGGAGAGGAAAGATTTTTATCTCGTCCTAACCAAATTGCTAGGGCAATATTGAAAAAATGAGAGATTTTTTCTCTCATTTTCCCGAGTAAACGTTCTCCCCTTCTCTCTCATGCTTCTTTTCATTTTTCACTTGTTTCAAGACTCTTTCCATGGAAAATTGAGTTCAAAATGATTAGGAATAAATTGAGTGCATATGGTAGAACCTGTGGGAGCATCACAACGACGAGGCCGTTGGTGCCGTCATCTTCACACCATATAGTTCTAGAGACGACGAAGCTAAGTGGGAAATGAGGTCTGGAGGTATGTTGGTACGAAAAATAAGTGAGAAACCAGGAGCGCTGTCATCTTCATTGTTGTTTTTGACGGTTGGAGGAATGTTGGTTACAAAAAAGAAGCGAGAAACCAGAAGCTCCGATGCCGAATTTGCAGCTTCAGATTGCATATGGTGCCCATGGGCAATTTGGTCAAAAATTCCCCCTTCAAACCAAACAAACTCTTATGGAGAGGAAATGAGGGAAGGGGAGGGATTTTAATTGAGGGAAAGGGAGCAATTTTAATATTATCTCGTTTGGATTTATGAGAGGCAGGGGCGGATCCAGAAAATTTATGAATGGGGCATCAGTGGCGAGGAATTCAGGGGCAGTGCCCCCAATTTTTTTTTTTAATGAAAGTTTTAAATGCATTAAAAAAAGAATATCAAAAAAATATTCATAAAATCAAGTGAATACTAATGATGTAATAAGAGAGACAGTTATTTTGCAAACTTGTCCTTTAGGAAAGCAAGACTAAGTGCGGTTAGAAATGCAGCTACATAAATTACAATGAATGGTGGACACTCAATAAGTTTAAGTACATATATTTTAATAACAAAAGTATATTACAATAAAAATAATTACAATGTCATCCTTCTAAACCTTATTTTTTGGAATTCCATTATAATTGTCTTATTATCAATGCTATCAAATACATCTTTTTCAATATAAGGCACTAAACAATCATTCAACCATTTATCTTCTATTTGATTATGAAATGCATTCTTAATATATTAAAGGTGGGCAATCATTCAAACATGTATTAATTTTTTTTTTAAAAAAAAAATCCCCAATTCAAGGGTTCTTATATGTGGATCCGCCTATGATGAGAGGGGAGAGATTTTAATGTTACCTTGATTAGTTGATGAGGATTCATCCCCTATCTGATTATGAAATGCAGTTTTAATGTATTAAGGGTGGGCAATCATTTAAACATGTATTAATTTTTTTTTTAAAAAAAATCCCCAATTCAAGGGTTCTTATATGTGGATACGCCTATGATGAGAGGGGAGAGATTTTAATGTTACCTTGTTTAGTTGATGAGGACAAAGGAGGTAAAATATTTTCATATGGACAACTTTATCCTTATTTTATTTAAGTCATTTTTTGAATTTTGTAGAATCTTTAATAATTATATAAAATTAAAATTTTATAATTATTAAAATAAATAATTATAACTTTCATGGGCATAATAGTGACACTAGTCAAAATATTAAAGTGAGGGTGGGGATAAGGAAGAAAGTCAAAAGGGTATCATAAAAATATTAAAAAAATTTACGCGCATAATAGTCACACCATGCCAAAATATTACCCCTTCCTCCAAATTCCCCTATTTGGGTTTTGAGGGGGGGGGGGTTATATGGGGAGGGGAAACTTCAAAAAAATTTCCCTTCCCTCCTTAAATTCTTATGTTGCCCAATAAGGGGAGGGGAGCAAAATCCATCACCTCCTCAATTCCCCCCAAACTTAGCAGACCCTTAGGGCCTATTTGTTTTGAGGGAAGGGAGTGAAAAGGAAAATATTGACTAAATTGCCATTAATGAAAAGAATATTCCTTTTTGTTAATAATATATTTTTGGAATATTGGAAAGTTTTCATGAGTTATTTAGTAAAGAGTAGAGAAAAAATTTCCCCCTCCCCCTCAAACTAAACAAGCCCTTAGGATGTGTTTGGTTTAAGGGGATGGGAGAGGAGGAGAGGAAAAATGAACCCCTCCCTTCATTTGGTTTAAAATTTTAAAGGGGAGGAGAGCAAAAAATTGTTTCTCTCTCCCCTTATTCTGGTTCCCTCCAATTTGGGGGGTTTTCATCGGGAAGCCAAAAATCTTTACTAATTTATCCCCATTAAATTTGTGAAATTTCTTTGAATACCCTCATTGGAAAATAAAACTCAGGCTGATTTTAGCACATGTCACATTCAACTTCTTATCATTCATCACACGCATCTGCATCAATGGCAAACTAATTACTCTTCATATTAATTTTTGATATTGAGTTTTCACTAAACCTCCAAATGGAGTAATGATGCAACATGATTGGGTGGTGAATTAATGATGTGAGCTTTTTCACTAAACCACCACATAGAGCAACTCAGTTATTACTTGTTACGCGAAGATGGTCCATCGACTCTCCCCAAGATGACTTGTTTTTAGGTTCTTAGTTTTGGTTTGATTGCATGTAGATAGATAGGAATACTCTATATAATAAATAATCTAACTAATAACTAATAAAGAATGTAAAAAAAAAAATCGATTTCTATTCTAATTCTAATAGAAATTTGATATTTTGAAATTCTAGAAATTCAAAATTTCAAAAAAAATGAATTTAATTTAATAATTAAAGTTTAGAATTATAAAAAAAAAAATATAATAAAAAACATAAACATAAACAAATAATATAAATACTAAAATAATAAATATATGTTTAACTAGATGGATACATAAAAGATATTCTTTCTTTTCCATCACTTTGAGATGTATGAAAAAAGAATTGTGACATTTCATTTCTTACAGTATTTTCAAATCGATCATTTTTTATATATCGCAAAGGACGATGAAATCATTTATAATAAAAAATCATCCTTAAAAAAGGTTTTTCTAATTGAAAGATATCTTCATAATTCGAATTATACCACATCACTTATTTTATTAGATCTTACGGAGCCTGTTCATGCAGGACATGATGGAGTTTGATCATAGAAAAGATTTTCTTCAAACGAACTAGGCTCAAGCACGAATCAAATGGATCTATCTAAAAAATTAAAATGTCATACATGCATAACATATATAAACATGAACATTTCATTGTGAATTCAAATGTGGCTGATAAGACGAAGTCATATATATGTGCGACCCAATCAATAGTTCAAGTTAGGAGTGTAAATATGTTAGGCCCACTATCAGGCGGCCTACAGCCTTACCTGCTTAGGGTCTATTTTGGCTTGGCCTATTTGTTAAAAATGTCATACCAAAGTCTATTTAAAGACTTAGTAAATAGGCTAGACTTATTTTGTTCAGGCTTGACCCATAAGCCATTAGGCCTGATCTGTTATTGTTTTTCATTCTTATATTATAATTTCAAGTTATATTTATGTAGGTTTTGATAGGCTCAAAGCATACAAAGCCTATTTATGGCCTCAAATGCCTGCAATATGAGGCCTTTTTAAAGGCCTACATTATAAGTAGACATTTAAAAAGGCTTCAGGCTCGACTAGGCCTTATGAAGATTCAGGTCTAAGCCTAAAAAAAGTTTGAATTCAGGCTCAAGTCCAAGCCTTCTGCCCCCACTACAGACTCAGACCTGTTTAGCCAAAGTCTGGTCTGCCTTATTTCTATGCCTAGTTCAAGTCACACACTCCCATAATCCACTTATTCTTTGAAGAATTCCCTTCAAAACTATTTCATTTTTTGATGTGAATTTGACACAACCGGGGGGTCGTGTGTGTATCAATTTCCAGGTATAAACTATTATGGGCACGCATATATATTCAAAATAGGATTTTGTGTTTAGAATCTAGGGAAAAGGATTAAAAAAAAATTGAAATTTTTTACTAATGTCACCCAAAAAATAATACTTCTTCTATTTCTAATTATAAGACCAAGTTGATTTTTTTGGAGAAATTAAGGAAGCTAATTAAATTACTTTAGAGTATTTTTATTTTTTTATCCAAACTAACTAGTTTGACTAATAAACTAATATATAATATAAAGATACACAACATATGATATGATTAAGAAATTTATTTAACATCCGTAATCTCTTAAAAAAATCAACATAGTCTTATAATTAGGATTGAACATAGTATATCAATTTGATTTTTAAATTATATTATCATATCAATAAGAGATAAAAATATAAAAATATAAGTTTTTATATACATATTAATTTAGTATTTTTAAAATATTTATTATATTAGCTATTGATAAAAATATTTTTTTTATACACATATCACAATATTAATGTAATAATTTAATTTAAATCCAAGTGTAAATTAATATAAATAATCTATAATTATAAAAGCATAAAGTAACATGTAAGGGCAAAAGTGTCAATTAGTTATTACCACCTCCCCCTCCCCTTTTAAACCCAACGAATAATTTTTTTCCATCTATGTGTTTGGTTTGAGGACAGGGATGAATCATAAAGAGGATATTGACCAAATTACCATTAATGAAAGATATATATTTTTAATTAAGGGTGTATGTTTAAAATATTAAAAAAATTTCATAAACTATTTAGTAAAAATGAGAGAAAACTTCTCTCCCTCCTCTCATTCCCCTCAAATTAAACAAGAAAACATACCCCTCCCCACCCCTCTCATCTAACCAAACACAAGGGAATACGAATACCTTTTTTTTTTTTCTAAAAAAAAAAAAACATCCTGCTGGTGAGAGAATCCGAATTCCGACCACCAAAATATGTGACGTTATAGGCATTGTACATCTAGCTGACATGACACGCTGCTCATAGTTTCAGCTGGAAAAAAAAGCAAAGAAAATAAATAAGAAAAAGAAAGAAGGCACGGAAACAAAAAGCAAGCGTGGGGTGTTAACGACCAAGTAGGTGTTTCTTCGGGCCGGGACGAATGGATTTACTTCCGGCAGAGACGAGGCCGATCTCGAAGAAGCAAGGATTTCGGTCGCTGAAGCTGGTAAATGTGGACCTGGACCAGGTTCTTGCACAGCAACCTGTTGGCGTGGACTATGGCAGACTTGACAATGGACTACACTACTATGTTCGATGCAATTCCAAGCCTCGAATGAGAGCTGCTCTGGCACTTGCTGTCAAAGCTGGGTAAGTTCATTTTTCCCTCTATCTATTTCGTTTATCCAACGCTAATTACTCATATCTAATAATTCTTTTGGCGGCTATTTGATCCACCCTAGAAATCCTGGATTATTTTGCTGTTTGGGGATTTAAAAATATATTTATGTGTGGCAACATAAGCTTCGGGATCCAACGCCATAGCTTAGCGTGGCGAACTCGAAAATCTTTGAATTTCAGGAAAACCTGGAGGTCCTGTGCAATCTGGTTGGGGTTTGAACAATATTTCTTCTAATATCTCGATGAATGTGGTTGGATGTAGGAATGATGGAGTAAAGAGTATCTATGATATTGCAATAAAGAAAATGAATTATATTCGCGCACTGGTCATGATGGAAAGCATTTGCTTTATTCGATCATGTGCGAGTTTGAAAATCCTCCAAACTATGAAGTTATGAAAATTTAACTGATTATTATTTTATATCATTCATGGATGATTATTGCTTGTGACTTGAGAGGGGAGGGATGCTAACTGTAAAAGTCATAATCAATAAATATAGTCTTTTAAACATATCTCTCAAAAGAATTCGACAATTGGTCAAAACAATTTTACACTTCAACTTTTATTCGTCGGTATGTACCACTTGGACTTTCAAAATCGAAAATCAGCCCCTCAAGTTTTTTATTCTTCACCATTTAAAACCTCACTGCTACTTATGAATTTATTGAACATTGAATTTGATGTTATATTATTGTTTTTTTATGACAGATAACTTTTGAGTTCTTATAACATCTGAATTGTTCTGGTTAATTAATCATCTCCATGGTGCATTATTTAGCCATTTGAAGTATTGAACAAACTTTACAAATTTTTTATGTACTTTGATTGTAAGTTAGTGGATATACCTTATTCATGGCAGATCAGTTCTGGAAGAAGAAGATGAACGTGGTGTTGCTCACATTGTTGAGCATCTTGCATTCAGTGCCACAAAGAGATATACAAATCATGACATTGTTAAATTTCTTGAAAGTATTGGGGCAGAATTTGGTGCTTGTCAAAATGCTGTGACATCTTCTGATGACACAGTGTATGAGCTGTTTGTTCCAGTTGACAAGCCTGAACTATTGTCTCAAGCCATTTCAGTTTTGGCAGAATTCAGTTCAGAGGTATTGACGAAACAGAATTCAATAATGCTGGAAGGAGTTGGTTCTTTATTGGTTTATATGACTCGATTGTTCTTTTCAGATCCGCGTTTCAAAAGATGACTTGGAGAAAGAAAGAGGAGCAGTGATGGAAGAATACAGGGGCAACAGGAATGCAACAGGAAGGCTGCAGGATGCACATTGGAGCTTGTTGATGGAAGGTTCAAAGGTAATTGCATCAGATACAAGCAATTTTACAATTACCTTACATGTATCAATAATTTATTAGTTACTACTACGTGGGCATAATCTTTTTAGATATGATTATTGTTCTTAAACATCTTACACTTAATTTCTTTAATTTTTAGACATATTTGTTTGTTGGAATTAGTAGCCTTTTCTTTCTCAATTTGAGCAGGCACATCTATTTCAAGACTAGCCTTTGTCAATTTTATGAGATCAAAGGAAGCATTTCCATTGCTGAAATGATTTTTTTAGATAAGTGGTGATTGTAAAAAATCTATATATCTAATAAATTTATAGGAGGTCACATTGTTTAATTGGTTGCGTAGAAAATCTTTATATCTAATAAAAAAGCCATGAACAATATGACTTGCCATCAATTTCATGTCATTTCATAGAAAGCTTAATTGGTTGCAGTATGCTGAAAGGTTACCAATAGGGCTAGAGAAAGTAATCCGGACAGTTTCTCCTGAAACGGTGAAGCACTTTTACAAGAAATGGTACCATTTAAGCAATATGGCAGTGATAGCTGTTGGAGATTTCTCTGATACACAGGTTATATTGTACTTTATCCTTTTGTGTTCATAATGGAGATCTGGATGCAATGTTAGATCTAGATTTTTTACCGCTCTCCTTTCTCTATTTCAGGGTGTAGTTGAGTTAATAAAGACTCATTTTGGTCAGAAAATTCCAGCGCCTGATCCTCCACGTATACCAACATTTTTGGTTCCATCACATGAGGAGCCACGGTTTTCATGTTTTGTTGAATCTGAAGCCTCTGGGGTAAGTAAGTAACATGGAATTCTTTTTTGCAAGTTTCCAGGGCAACTTTTAGTGAATTGCTCTGCATGGAAGATGACACAATAACCTGGATTTGACCAATGACAGTCTGCAGTGATGATTAGCTATAAGATGCCAGCAGATGTGCTGAAGACAGTAAAAGACTACAGAAATTTACTTGCAGAATCCATGTTCCTGTACGCTTTAAATCAGAGATTCTTTAAAATATCTCGTAGAAAAGATCCACCCTATTTCTCATGCTCAGCTGCTGCTGATGTTTTAGTTCGCCCTCTAAAGGCTTATATAATGACTTCATCATGTAAAGAAAAAGGAACAGTTGACGCGCTAGAGTCAATGCTAACAGAGGTGCTTTTAATCTAGCTAAATTTGAGCTGCAGCTTTTTTACTATCTCCATTTCCATTCTTTTTTTCCCTTTTTGTTTTATGATTTATAACAATTATCTAATAGGTTGTGAGGGTACGACTTCATGGCTTTTCTGAGCGTGAAATATCTATAGTTCGTGCACTACTCATATCAGAGATTGAATCTGCTTATTTGGAGCGAGATCAAATTCAATCAACCAATTTAAGAGATGAATATTTACAAGTAAGTTGATATTTTATATTTTATACGATTGATGGATATTGACCAATAAACTGTGATTGACTTTGGTGAATAATTCTTTACTTTTGCAGCATTTTCTTCACAATGAACCTATTGTTGGGATCGAGTATGAGGCTCAACTCCAAAAGACTCTTCTACCACGTGAGTTAATAAGTCATGTGCTTGTATCTTCGGGTATCTAATTTAGACAAATATATTCTAACCGGCTTTATAGTTGAGCTGATACAAGTTTTCTGTTTCCTTAGAAATATCGGCATTAGAGGTCTCTAAATATTCAGAGAAGTTAAGGACATCATGTAGTTGTGTCATTAAGACCATTGAGCCCCAAGCATTTGCTGTAGCTGACGATCTGAAAAATGTTGTGAAGAAAGTCAATCTTCTTGAGGAAGAGGGTAGAATCTCTCCATGGGATGATGAACATATTCCAGAAGAAATAGTCACTACAAAGCCAGATATGGGGTGAGATGAAGCCTCTTTCTTTTTATATGTTATAATTTGTTGATTCTTCTTCAATGTCCAATCCTAGACCCCCAAAACATAAATCAGTTGAGTGAAGTTCATGTATTAACATGTCCATGTAATGGTTATGCAGTCTAGTCTCTTGTTTTCATACGTGATTTTATTCTTAGTTTTATTGACTAACAGAAAACCGTTTTATTTTTATTAGCATTAAAATGTTATGCAATCAAGTTTTCCTCTTTACTGGATTTTGAAACGTTACCACTTATGGGAATTGATTATCAATCTGTTTTAACCAGACCATTTTCTTCAGGTTAAGTTGGATAGTTTTAAACTTCCAAGCGTTATCAAATTCTTGCTGTATTCTTTATCATTGGATTTAAATTTCTAATCTTAACTACACTATTTTTTGGTTATCGATTTATTTCCCCTTTTTATTAGGAGTATTGTACATCAATTTGAATATTCGAATATTGGAGCTACTGAACTAGTTCTGTCAAATGGCATGCGAGTCTGCTATAAGGGCACAGACTTCCTCGATGACCAGGTTCCAATTCTTGCAGGCACTACTTATTGAAGTTTTTATGTGTTTTTCAAACAGATTGTATTGAGGTGTTTGTCATAAAGCACGTGGAACTTTGTTGTTTCAATTTGATTATAGTATTGACAATTAAAGTGGAACTTTATCAAACTATGTGACATGATCCCTTGAGAAAATTAAGTTTGGTTATTTCAAGAACATAGAGAATAGTGAAGTGAGGATGTATGTTGAAAGGTAAAAGTAATGAAGTCATTTAAAAAAAGAGTGGCTCAGTGTACAAGGCTTGCACCAGGTGAGGGCGTAAGGAAGTCATTTATATGCTCTAATAAGGAGTGGCTAGGTGAATTGCTTAGGACCATAACTGGATCAAAGGGTGACCTAGAAGGAATAGAGAAGTTTTAGGTTTTTCAGTGTGTTTTGAAGATGTATAATTATCACCAGTAAGGATGGAATTTTTGTTACAGTATCGTCAAAAATAAATTATGAAGCCGTAATTCTGAACAAAATTTGAAGCTGTTGCTTGAACTTTCAAACTAGATGGCCGGTTTGCCACTACTATTGGAAATATGGAATTTTGTTACGTCTGGGAATGAGGAAATCCAAAATTCATATTCTAAAGTTGGCTAGATCTTATTCCAAATATTTAGAGGCTACTTTTTTTTTTAGTTTGACCTTGGTGGACTAGAAAACATATGGAATTTTGTTACGTCTGGGAATGAGGAAATCCAAAATTCATATTCTAAAGTTGGCTAGATCTTATTCCAAATATTTAGAAGCTACCTTTTTTTTTTAGTTTGACCTTGGTGGACTAGAAAACAAAGAATTGGCTTTTCATATCTGCACATTATGGAGATGTCTAGTTAATTAGTATTTGTTATTAGAATGTGAACTTGACATCACTATAATGAGTTTGATATGTTCTGCAATAATTGTTTGCTATTTCAAGATAGAGGTGTGGTCTTCCTCCCTTCTTAAGTGTTATGGCTATTTGTTATGTGCTGTGCATAGAGGAAGCCGATAGTCATTTTTAGTAAATGCTTCTTACCTTGAGAAGTTATGTGCTGTCCTCTACATTGTTGTGGAAGTTACTGTTTTTCAGGCTGACTATAGTGTCACACAGTGGCAGAGCTAGGAATTTTAATGACGGGGGGCGAAAATAAAAGTACTATGTCATAAATAAGAGTATTTGAAATATAATACAGACCTAATATACAAAAAATTGAAAGAAATCTATCACATAATAGCCCCACTTGCATTGGGCTTGAACGGCCCTAATCCACCAAGAATGGACTATGTATATTCCAACAAATTACTCCTTCCGATCTATAATATAAGACATATTTAGGGAGTTGATTTCTGTCCTAAATATAAGACATAGTTTTCATATTCGTTAACAATAATCAAGGAAGATAGTGAATGGAAGATGATGACTAGGGTGTTTTAGAAGATACATGTTAAACTAACTTACTCAACCAACTCCCTTAATCCATCTAAATTAGATAAATATATCTTATATTTAGAACTGACAGAGTATTAACTAGATTTTTCAAATAGAAATGATGAAATACAATAGAATCAAATAAGCTTAACTTATTAAACTTGTATATACATGTATGTAGATATCTTCTTATATTTTGTTAACGTACGACAATTTCAAACTCAAAAGTTAAGGACCAAACGCAAGTCAAGATTATGTAAAACTACTATATATTGAGATCAAGAGATAAGCAAGTTATACATAATAAGTTTCTCTTGCACATGGGTTTGTTTGTGTGTAGTCGAAATATTAAAATAAGCCGCAAAGAAAGAAAGATGTCTCCTTATATATATTTTCTTAAAAAAAATAAAAATAAAAATTAGGGGGGGCGGGGGCCACCCCTAGCCCCCCTCTAAATCCACCTATGGTGTTAGAGACATTGGAGCTACTTTCATATTCTCAGTCAGCTGCATTTGCTGCTAGTGGGGTTCAGATTTGAAATTCTTTTTTATTACCAGATGGATATTGTTTCTAACACCCTCATGCAATTATTGTTAGGCTTCAGCAAATACTCAGTTTCACTACTTTTGGTGTTTCAATTTTAGTGCTGATTCAAATATAATAATTATTGGCACTGATCATGAATTAGTGTGTACATCAGTCTCAATCTAAGCTTTGTCTCAACAGGTTATCTTCACAGGGTTTTCATACGGGGGCTTGTCTGAACTTCCAGAAAGCGAGTATTTCTCTTGTTCAATGGGACCAACCATTGCTGGGGAAATTGGAGTATTTGGTTATAGACCATCTGTACTGATGGACATGCTTGCGGGCAAGAGAGCTGAAGTTGGGACAAAAATTGGAGCATATATGAGAACGTTTTCTGGTGACTGTTCACCTTCAGACCTTGAAACTGCTCTGCAGGTATATTTAAATTTATTGCAAAATTATTTCACTTGTTCGATCACAGCTAAGGGTTAAATGTAGTTGTTCATTACCAAGTGAAAGCATGATATGATTTAGTCATATGACTTATGATAATTACAGAAAGGGTGTAAAATCAGTTTGAACTTCAAACATTGAGATATTCTTAGCATTATGATGTATGCCCTCTAACTGGAATATAACACATAAATTATAATGGGCTCTTGATGTGATTGCAACTCTATAAAAGTATACTGCTCCTGTTTTGTTCATGCTAATTCATACAATTTGTCATAAGATTGTAATTATCTTTCTGCACACTTCCTCATTGTTTTGTTTATTTGGCCAGCTTGTCTATCAGTTGTTTACTACAAATTTAACACCAGGGGAAGAGGATGTCAAAATAGTTATGCAGATGGCTGAAGAAGCAGTCCGTGCTCAGGATAGGGATCCATATACTGCTTTTACAAACCGTGTGAAAGAGCTTAACTATGGGAACTCTTATTTTTTCAGAGTATGTGCGACTATTTTGTGATTTCATACTAACTTCACCGTTCTTGACTTCTGAGTAAATTTTTATTTTTGCAGCCTATAAGAAAAAGTGATCTGCAAAAGGTTGATCCACTTAAAGCCTGTGAATATTTCAGCAATTGCTTCAAAGACCCATCAACCTTTACAGTTGTGATTGTTGGAAATATTGTTTCTTCTGTTGCAGTGCCATTAATATTGCAATACCTGGTGAGTTGAATCCATCTACCAAAAGCCTAATAACATTGATTTGATTAGATATAAATTGGTTTCAATGATGCTACATGCAGGGTGGAATTCCAAATCCTTCTGAACCTATCATGCACTTTAACCGTGACGACCTGAAAGGATTGCCTTTCACTTTCCCTACAACTATATCTAGGTACATCAATGCATCTCAGACACAAGTGTCATAATAATGGTTGTGCTGTTTTGTATATACAATACATCAAATGCATCTCAGACACAAGTGTATGTTGTAATAATGGTCGTGCAGTTTTGCATATACAAGAAAAGTTTTATAAATTCACTAGTTTCATGAGTTTTTTTCTGGTTTCAAAAGAAAACAGAAGTGTTCTTTTACATATTTCTTTGAAAGAGATTTGATACTGTCATTTCTCTATCACCTTCTTATGGCATTTTAAAGATTAAGTAATGCATTTTTCTGATTAAAACATACTTTCTGCTCGTAGAGAAGTGGTTCGGAGCCACATGGTAGAAGCGCAATGTTTGGTACAGCTATGTTTTCCTGTGGAGCTGAAGAATGGAACCATGGTGTTTGGTCTTTTTCTTTATACTCACTTTCTCTGCCTGTGCTAGTGCAATTATCTGAACTATGTATAGTTTATATTATATATACCACCAATTTTACTCCTTTGTGGATTGCGGGGAATGATATGTCAGGTAGAAGAGATTCACTTTGTAGGATTCTTGAGCAAGCTTCTTGAAACAAAAATGACACAGGTTCTTCGTTTTGAGCTTGGGCAGGTATATGGTGCTATCAGTTGAGGCATTTTCCTTCAGTTGTCTAATGTGGAATGCTAAAGTTTATAATTTAATTCGTCTACTAGATTTACTCCGTTGGTGTTTCAATATTCCTGGGTGGTAATAAACCCTCACGAACAGGTGATGTTCGTGGTGACATTAGCATAAATTTCTCCTGTGATCCAGGGATATCTTCAAAGCTGGCAAGTCTTCTGTAGTTATAGAATTAATGAAGTTTCATTGTAGACAGAGAAGATCACTATATTTTGTCATACTGTTAACAGGTAGATCTTGCCTTGACCGAAATATTGCATCTCCAAGAAGAAGGACCTTCTGATCAAGATGTTTCAACCATCCTTGAAATTGAGCAAAGAGCCCATGAGAATGGACTGCAGGTTAATTCTGCCTCCAACCTTTTCTTATAAGCTTCATTGACTTTTTTCAGCTTCCAATACAAAGTAATACATACAAAAAGACAAATAGATTTCTTATACCCACCGTCTCCGCCATGTTTAATGTCAAAAGTTCCTTATTTTAAGAGTTGTGGGTGAAAGAGAATGGAATGTAATTACCCACGTAACATCTGTTTCTTTGTTGTATATGCTTTTTCAGGAAAATTACTACTGGCTGGACAGGATTTTACGCAGCTATCAGTCAAGAATTTATTCTGGTGATGTTGGCAAGTCTTTTGAGGTTGGCCGCTGGTGCTCTGTTTTGTTGCTTGTGATTTCCAAATATATGGGTCCACCATCTACCCTATTTGCATTATGAGTTTCCTTTACATAAAAGTTTTTAGTTTTATAGCCGTTGCTTTATGGCCAGGATAGAACTATTGGTTTGGTGTTTCATTTCAATGTCTTTTCAAAGAAAATGCTTAATTTTCAAAACCCAACAAACCACACTTTAATCATCATATGATGATATCTGGAATATTCAAGGATAGTCTGGCATCTTGCTCCCTTTTCCTGTCACAACATGATAATAACTGTTAGATTAACAAATCATCATCGACGTTTTCCTTGCTGTAATCTTCACTACTAAGTTCACGGAAACTTGCAGTTGCTGATTTCCACACATTAAGGATTTTGTGCGTAACTTAGTTGTATAGCAAATAATGGGGGAAGCATAGGTCATGGTTTTGGTACTCGATTTAAAATAAGATTAAAAGCAATTAAATTTGTAACCATCCCTGTTGCAGATTCAAGATGAAGGGCGGTCCAAAGTTAGAGCATCTCTAACACCATCAACTGCACAGTTGGCACTACAAAGAATCCTGCCTTTTCCTTGCAAAAAACAGTATACTGTTGTGATTCTAAGGCCCAAAACATCTCCTTTCAAATTACTGAAATCAGCATTGGCATCTACTCAAACTAGCTATACCAGAGATGCGAAGGTCAGTTATCTGTAGGCCTCGTTTGCTCGTTTTTTAGTAGTGGAATTCCGGATTTATAAATTGTAATTAGCATGCATCGTGACTACGAGTTCTTAATTTTGTGGCAGATTTTAGCTGGAATTGCTGGCCTAGCAGTTGTGGCACTTAGTTTGTGGAGATATTCTCGGACAACCCTGAAATCGTAGGCCTCACGCAACAGAGCAACAAATTTTTTGAAGTTATTGAAAACAACATAAAGGTGATTCTTCGATTCCTGACAAACCCCAAACGCGCATATTAAATATTGTAGAAGTCGGTTCTATTGCAGACTTTGTTTAACCTCTTTACTATGAGTGGGAGGGGCATCCAAGTAATAGTGGTCAATGTGGATAGTCATTGTTGTTCAGAAAAGCAATTCTGGTAGATACGATTCAGGCAAAAGATATTCGAGCTGAAAAATATGGTTCTTAGGGCGACTGCGATGGATCGGACTTCTTTCTGGCTCCTTTTCTGTCTAACATTGGGATATAAAAGTTTGTAATGATGGAGGAATACATAGGAACCCCTGCTCTTGTGATTTCCTCTTTGGGTCTTAGTCTAGATGCATGGGACTTTTTTAATGTTCTGAAATTGTTCAAGATTTAATTTATACGCCACAGACTCATAATTTACTTGAGGGCAAAAAAGTTTGAGCACAACATGTCTTAGACTGAGGTTGTTTTCTTAATTGAAAAAAAAAAAAAGTCGAGTATTTTTTTCGGTATGGTTTTCACGCTATTCAAACTCTGTTATGGAAGTTTTAATAAGTAGTAATTTTGTCCTATACTGTTAAAAATATTAAAATTGATCTTTTAAAAATTAATGTTGACCGTTAAAGGCTGATATTATTTCATTTTAACACTCTCGAGTAACACTGAATGTAAAAAACTTTCGAGGTAACACAGTTCCTCAACAAAAACTTTCGGGACAAATTTACATTTTAATCAAAAAAGTTCTATTATAAGTTGCTATATTAAATTTTAAAAAAATATCGATTTTTTGCTTTCTATTTTTTCATATGAATCGTAATTACTCATTCAATAACAAAATATAGCTTTGTGACTTTTTATTAAGACCGTGGTAACCGTATACCAAAATATTGTACTTGTTATGAATGATTACTTTGTTTCAACTTGCCCCCAAATTATTTGTTCCTTCCAAAGATGGGCAGCGAAGAACGGATGCAGTAGACCCATTGAACTAGATTCACGTTGATTAGAACTATTTATGTGGCTTATCAAAAAAAGAAACTATCTATGTGGGCCAAATATTAGCTGCTTAAGTTTACTTCCATTCACAAAGAAACTGCATTTATTTGTATTGGATTCTTTGAATTCTAAGGTCAAAATTCCTACCTCTTTTTGTATCATCCGCTAATTCTTTTTCCAAGTCATACTTTTTTCGTTTCAAAAATATCTTTATACTCGTCTTTTGATATCTTCTACAATTTTTTTTAGTTTATCTCCATTTAATCAATAGTTTAGACAAGAAATAGAATGTCAAATAAATTTCAAAAAAATAATCAAATATTTTTAATAATTCATCTGATGAAAAAAATTAAAATAAAATAAATAAACTTTGTAATGGTATATACCAATTTTTTTTTTTTTTTTGCACAAATGTTTTTAGGCGGGTAGAAAAAAACATTAAAAGGCCCATATATCTCATCGGCCCAGATAAACATGACCGGCTGCCCGGTTATGCTAGCGGGCCATTAGGGTTTATGAGTTTCTATTTGAACGCTTTCCCCGTCGCCGCCTCATCCTTGGTAGATCCTGCCTGACGGTCGAAAGCCTTCCGGAGGTCTTCCTCTCTCTGTTTTGTTTCTTTTCTGGAAATATGGGATATTTCTGTTTCGCATCGATGAATTTATTTGAATCAAGTTTACGTATCTGAATCTTGGTTAAAACAAATCTCAAAGAAGTTTAATCTGATTTCATGAATTTCCCCTTTTTTCTCTTAAGTTTCTTGGGCAAACATAGTTGTAACTTGTGGATGACCTTACAGGTAATAGGTCCTTGAGAAGGGTACAATGGTGGAGAAGGCGAAGGGCAGGAAGGAGGAGGTGGTTACCCGAGAGTACACCATCAATCTCCACAAGCGCTTGCATGGCTGGTAATTATTTCCGACTCCCCTTATCCTCTTTATTTGTTTTTGCTGCTCACTGGCGGTTTCGTTGCTTGTTGCGTGTTATCAGTAGCTATTTAAATAGCTGTTAGAGAATGTTTATGTGGCATATTTGTATTCAGATAACTAGAGTTCCTTGCTCCTCCTCTTCATTGTTGGCATCCGCAAGTTTACATTATTGTGTCTTTGGTGAAACTATTCTAGTTCAAGCAAAGCTATCTTAGATTGGCTACAAGTTAATTTAAATCCTAAGAATAAGGAACTCATCTGCTTCTTATGACAATGACAAAAATATCAGAAAATATCAGCTTACATCGACATTGAGGCAAAATGTTGATTTATCCTAGGAAAAGCTATGGTTTTAGCTCTTTGTTCAGTCCCATTGTGCCTGCTTTGCCTTCTGATGCTCATGGAATGCCCTGGTTACTTGAAGATTCATGTTTTCTTACATTGTGGGGTATGTTTGGCTCTTTAATTTGCTTGAATTGGCGATTGTGCAAGGAATCTGTTTCTTCAACTAATTGTGCTGCTGTTTGGGATTGTCAATCAATTATCGAAGTGAGGCCGTTGGTGATATTGATGGATTAATTTAACCAAAATGTCAGTGTTTTTGTGCAATTTGGAAGTTTTGCCATCAAATGGCATGGGCAATGAGAAACCGCTTGAAATAAATAACGATTGTATATCCAATTACATGTGAAAAATTCTTAACTCATTCTGCGCTCTATCGTTATCTTAATCAGCACATTTAAGAAGAAAGCTCCTAAAGCAATAAAGGAGATAAGGAAGTTTGCCCAGAAAGCTATGGGGACAAATGATGTGAGAGTCGATGTGAAGCTGAACAAGTATATCTGGAGCCAGGGAATTCGAAGTGTCCCAATGAGAATTAGGGTACGTGTTGCTCGCAAGAGGAACGATGATGAAGATGCAAAGGAAGAGCTTTATTCCCTGGTCACTGTAGTTGACACTACCCGAGAAGAGCTCAAAGGGTTGGGCACCAAGGTTATTGAAGATGAGGATTGATTCATAAAACTTTTTGTTCGAACGTTAAAACAAGTGGTAGTATTTGAACATTAGACATTTACTTGATCTTCAGTTTGGATATTTGTTTGTTGTGATAGTTAATGCAGTTTTTCCAATTTTCTTTTCGTTGAGACGACTTATGTGGTTTTCAGGTGTTATCGTCAGGAAGTTTAATTAAAACTCCTGTATGATTTTGAAAGTAGATTCCAGTTCTTTTCACTATGATGCGTGCTGCGTGCTGCGTGCTGTTTGATTAGTTTGTTTTCTTTCCTGTCACACTAATAAAAAAATGGCTAGCTTGAGTCAAAATACCTGTTACTCACAGAAAATAGATAAACAAAACTTAAGGGCTATTCTTGATTGCTATTTTTTTGTTCCTCCCCCCATGTAAATCCGAAATAATGCTTGCTTCGAATGCAAATTGTAAGATTGGAAACTGTTTAACACTAATCTATGACAAACCGAACCAGTTAAATGACCCAAATTTGCTTTTTTATCAAGATTCTTCTTTCTTTTTTTTTTGCTATAAAAAAGTTTTGGGGGGTTCGACATCAGTCCCCCACCAAGGCCAGGCCAGGGCACGGCCCCGGGTTCTATGAGCACTTATTGGAGACTTACGAGATCGCCTACCAAAGGAGTCCCAACGACGATAGAGGGTCCCAGCGACGGCAGAAGGAATCGAACCCACGATCTAAGGGCCTAGTCCTGGATCCCTTACCATCTATGCCAACTCACATTGGCTTTTTATCAAGATTCTGAGTAATAGAAAGGAGACATCTGTGAGAATCTAGTTCAGGCTATTCTCATGTTCATAAGATTATCAAAACGAACACGAAGAAAGTAGGCAACACAGACTTAACTGGGCTAGCTAAGCCCAGTTATAAGGATTAAAAAAAACCCTCTTGGACATCAAGTCTATAACGTTAGTCAACAAAAATGAGACGTAAATGTGGAGGCCGCATTTCTGAATTTAAAAAGGATTTTTATTTGCCACACTATGACTTCTCTCACAAGCTTTTCCTTTCATTTTTTCTCTAGAATTTGATTTTCCAAAATCTATTATACCAGTAGTTAGCTAGATTGAACAACGAATTTACACGTCTGCTTCATCTCCGTAATTAATATTCCAAGAGAATGAAAATACGTGCTTGCTAAATCTGACCAACAAGGGCAGTCCTATAACTCATCCGCTCAGCAAGGTTCTCCCAATTTCATACAGCAAGTTATGTGTCATTCACAGGTTATGAACAACGCAGTTTTGATTGATTCTATCAAGGGGAAAATGCATTCAAGCATGGTTAATTGTGTCACGAAAATAATTTTATGGAGACTAGGAACAGCTATAATGATAATGATGAATGCAAGACATAGATGGTAGTTCTCTTGCACAAAATAAAACTTTTTCAGATAGTGTCCGAATTGTTACTACCTCGCTGAAGCAATGCTCTCTTGGCCTCTCTCCAAAGTCGCAAATTTCCCTGGGAAGGAGAAGCAAATAGTAACTCCAATAAATAAATGGTCCTCTATCGGGTAACTGTTCCTATCTTCATTCAATGATTCTTTTGTCCTACCCGGGAAGGAGAAACCAAAAATGGAGGAGTCAGAAAATCAATACAAGAACTTGTCTTGGTTCCATCCGATGGCTGACAACGCAAGTAGGCTCAGTCCATATGATCCCATTGGATGACCTTCACTCCTTCATAATGTTATTTAAATTCCAAACTGTTTCTTTTTTCTTTTTTGCTCAAAATTCCAAACTGTTTCTCAAATCCCATACTTTTGATCAAGTGGACAGAAGAGGAATTCTAGCTTGCTTTGAAGGCATACATGTATCCTCGGAGCTTTTTCACCTCCTCTGATGACTCAGCAAGTAAATGATCCACATAGAGACAGATTGCTGCTCCACTGCAGTATAGAACCCAAGCAATTTATATATGTGCTTAGTCAATGCATATAATGATGTAAAACACATATGAGCATATAGTGTCAAGACATATACCCAAGAGGACCAAACGGCAGCCAGATTACATCCCACCGCAACCTTGGCAATCTACCAGAAATAGTCAATATTAATATAGATTTCATGCATGCCTTAAAAAGGAAACAAATATGCAGTGCGCGATGTTTATCTGAGAATCTACCTGAACATGTAATATAACCAGAAAATTGCCAGAACAAGGCCAGTAAACCATGAGTACCAGATCCATCGCCTGTGATGCATTGACTCATGGAGAATCCCCTTGATAGCAAATGAGCAGGCTAGAACAGCAACCCAATCTGTAAAAGTTTGAGGATCAGTAAAATTTACACATGTAAGCCTAAGCCTCGTTTAAGAGCATGGTACATCACATCCCACGCTCAATTATAAATCAGTACAAATGGCCAAGGAATTGAATACACGGACTATGCATGGATCATTACATAGAGAACACCAAAATAATTGATCATGATACTGCTTGTAATAAATGAGTCACTTAAATGAATAATGCTCTAGATAGAAGGAGAAATGAACCTGCTGTTATACTCATCCAAGGGTAAAGCTCCTCCATGAAGTAAGCATGGTATTTCTGTTCACCAAAGGACAATGAATGATAATTCAATATTCATCAAAGGAAACTGTTGAAATAATCCAACAAATAACCTCATGTATCAATTTCATCGAATCATTTCATTAGCTAGAAAGATACTTCGATCCTAAGAAATTAGAAGAATAATAAAAAGCAACAAAAGTTATTCATATTGGCCAGAGTGTTTACATAAACACTTGTCTTCTAGACGCATAGGAAGGCAGAATGCTGCCAGTTGTTTCCATCAAAATACAGAAGGCATTTAAAAGAGATAATAGTTCAACAGATGAAAAGGACAGAATACTACAACACAATAGATTCACACTCTGATATTACCACAAGAAATTGCACAAAAGCGTGAATTCTGAGTTTCAGATGTCCAAAAGGGACTGGAAGAGACATACCAGTTCCCATGGTGATGAAGCCTGCTGAAAGATGGAGTACAAAAGAAAGAGAATGTAACAGCAGAGAAGAGCCGCAAACACCGTCTACATGAAAACGAAATATCTCAGTTGAGCTTAAAATCAAACTTCAATCAAGTTGTATCAGCTTTTCAAAGACAGGAATGAACAAAAGACAGTATGATATATAAGGAAGTAAACCAAAACCATACCCTCCATAAGCGACTCTGCTGAGCGTGACTCCTTTCCAACGACCGAACCATCTCTTCTTGGTCTGTAACATAATCATAGATAAAACAGCAGATTTTAATGGCCAAGTTTAATCACGCAACACAAATTCTTATAAGGAAGAAAATCTTCCCGTGAACTCTGGGGGAAAAGATATCCTTTAATCTTTGAAGAGCAGCAAGTGAATTCGCTCATAAAGCTCCCGAAATCATCGAGCCCCAATTACCATATATAACCAGTGAAAAGATAACCAATTATAATATGATCTTTTTAATCATTTCACCACTATCGGAATGAAGATTCAATAATAATAAAATAAAATAAAATCATGGAAGTTAAATTGCATTGGAGAAAAAATAGATTTGAGAGAGACCTTGTGTATCCATGGGACGAGAGTCGTCTATAGTAGGATCGTTGTGCGTAGGGAGAGATAGCTTGTTTTGTTGAGAATTGCGCCAATTTCTTGCGAGCTTCTTCATCCCTGTATCCAACCAGACTTGCGAGTTGCGAATGCCAATCCAGCCACCCTTGTCTTGAAAGTTGTTTCTTGAGAATTTTATACAGAGCGGAACTTATCTCCGGCAAAATGTGTAAGACTTCGCCACTGTCATTTCCGTGATGTCATGATTCTTAGCACAAAACAAAAAGGAAAATTAAATTGTAGTCCCTAAAGTTTACCTTAATTCTTAAGCAGTCCCATAAATTAATTAAAAAGTTTTGAAGTTCATCCTCGACTCCTTGTACTTTCGAGGGATAAATGTATATTAATGCTAGCAATCTGGAGCAGGTGAGTGGATATCTAATGGGCATATTTAAGGCATACACACAGATTTTCCCTCTTTTTTGGTTGTCTCGTTTAAGGGGTATAAAAGGGAAGTAATCCCTAGGTATATATTTATTAAATTTGATTAGATTAAGAAAGTTAGTTTAATTAATTAATATGATACTACCTCTTTCTTAAATATAATACTCTGTTGATTTTTTTAGAGAAATTAAGAAAAGTAACTAAATTATTTTATAGTATTTATATTTTTTTTTTCAAACTAATTGGTCTTACTTATAGATTAATATATAATCTAATGATACACAATATATGATATGATTAGGTAACTTATTTAATTTCCTTAATCTCTAAAAAAATCAACTAGATCTTAAATTTAGATCTAGAAGGAGTGTATATTTACCAAATCATCTTCTTTAATCCCTTCTTTCCTTATCCTCCTTAATTATTATAAGCATCAATATAAGTAAATTCTGAAAAGATTGGTATATATGAAAAATATGTCTTATATTTATATTCAAAAACAAAATAAACTCTCCAACCACAACCATCTAGAGGAGTATATTTTATTCTTCAAAACACTACACAATAGGCCATGTGAAGAAGCGTATTTGATTAATATAAAAAACACAAAAACCATGCCATCTACAAATCAAGCAATAAAACTCATTCCAACGTATAAAAGCGCATGTCTAGTTTTAGATTAAAAGTAATTAATTGGAGCTGGTTTTCAGGTTAATCCAGCCATCATCCACTTGCTCAATTAAAGGCAAATAAATAAGGTGGGTAACAAGCAGGGCGTTTCTTCAACAATTACACCAATGCTCGGGGTAAAAGTTTAACACTATATTGGTCATACCAAGATGATTACGAATTCAACAATTACACATGTAATGATGTATAAAATGCACAAGAAATGTGGAAATAAGAATCGATTAAACTAAGTTTTCCTTCATAAGGGTGTTGTTGGAATAAGAAAGAGCAACCTAGCATGCCAACTCGCGTGACATTATGAGCTGAGTTACCTCACTAGTTTCCATATCAATTTTCAAATTAAATTTCTGCTTTCAATACAGCTACTTCTGCAACATTATCTAACAGATCAGAGATCTGCTCTGCCCGGATAACGAGGGAAGGGAATCACATCTCGGATATTATCTAAGCCTGTAGCAAAAAGAATCATCCGTTCAAAGCCAAGACCAAAGCCTGAATGCTTCACAGTCCCATACCGCCTCAGGTCAAGGTACCACTCATATGGCTCCAGAGGCAGATCCATCTCCTTTATTCTGCAATACCAAAAATATGAAATAATGAAGTCATCTAATCAGGCACATAATAGTAGAATATCTTCATTTATCTAAGGACTGTCAAAACCCTCAAGCAAAAACAAAAGAAAAGAAAAGACAATACAAGGTGATAAAGCAAATTGATAGGCCGTGTTTCTCATACCTCTTCTGGATGACATCATAACGCTCTTCCCTTTGGCTTCCACCAACCAACTCTCCAACCTGAAATTATTTGTGTATTATTATCTTGATATCACAAACACCAATAGCCAGTTGCAATGAAATTCACATTAGCAGAATACTTTGGATTACCTTTGGTACAAGAACATCCATAGCAGCCACGGTCTTTGAGTCATCATTGAGCCGCATGTAGAATGCTTTGATTTCTTTTGGATAGTTATATACAATGACAGGCTTCTGAACCTTTACCTCTGTTAAATACCTACAGAACATCATGCCTCTAATATATCATTTACCTCAAATCAAGGAGAAGAAAACCAAAAGGTAGAAATAAACTTAAAATACCTTTCATGCTCAGATGCTAAGTCAATCCCCCATTTCACTTCATTATCAAACTTCTTACCATTCTTTACAGCCTCCTCCAGTATTTCCACCGCTTCAGTATACGAAAGACGTACAAATGGCGTGGAAGCAACCATTTTCAGGCGGTCAATGCACCCCTTATCAAACTTATCCGCCATAAACTCCATATCGTCAATGCAGTTATCAAGTAACCACTGACACATAAATTTCACATATGCCTCTGCACAGTTCATGTTATCCTAAAGTGCAACACAAACACATGAACATTAATATTATTATGCAACGAAAAAATGAAGAACTGCAATCGGGCAGGGAGCAGAGGGCTGTTTGACATTGCATTAGGAAATTCACAAGTTCAGAAGACCCAAAATTGAAATATGAATTGTCACTCAACAAAGTGTGCCAGCAAAGTAACAACTACTGCAACAAGAAATGTATAGGATGACTAAATCTTGAGAAAGAGAAAATGAACAACAATAGCAGTCAATTCCATAACTCACGTCATTTGTTACTCTTGATAACTAAGAAAATACAGATGCTGAATTGAAATTCATGTACCTCCAAATCAGCAAATGCAAATTCAGGTTCCACCATCCAAAATTCTGCCAAGTGCCTTGTAGTGTGGGAATGTTCTGCACGGAAAGTTGGCCCAAAGGTATACACACTACTGAGAGAACATGCAAAGGACTCAACTTGAAGTTGGCCTGAAACAGTCAAAAATGCTTGACGGGCAAAGAAATCTCGGGTATAGTCAGTCTTCCCATCTTTTTTAGGAATACCAGGTCGAAGTTTGGATCTCTCTTCCAGTTTTGAGAGACTCTCCTTTGCCTTTTTGAGTTCATCCACAGAAGCACTAATTTCCTGCTTACTTGCTTTAGAAGATTTCAATTGGGAAACAACATCCCCTTTCTCCTTAACAAGAGCTCTAGCAGCTTCAATATCAGCTTCTGATGGAGGAGGATTTTCCAGCAATTCCTTCTCCAGTTTCTCTGCTTCGCTAAACAAAGTTGTAACTTGAAACATTTCACCTGCCCCTTCACAATCACTGGTTGTGATAATGGGTGTGTGCACATAAAGAAATCCATGCTTTTGAAAGAAAGTGTGTGTTGCATAGGCCAGAGCATTACGGATTCGAGCAATGGCAGATATCTGGAATCACAACCAATTAATAAATGCTAATAATAAGTGAAATACTGATAAGATGAAGCATTAGAGACTAATGAAATGGGCAGTGTATGTTGAATTGTTAACATAGACATGAAAATGTAATAAAAGAAAGCACATGACATTCAATAACCAACCTTCACTGCAACATACACACAAAGTAAGAAGTCCCCAATATGCAAATATAGCCAATTTTTATAATATCATCCCAATTGGGCATAACAGCCATGATTTCAATCTGGTTGACCCAGAAATGCATCTAGTCAAAAATCAAATTTTGATTTTTCTTTTCTACTATTGGCTATCTGCAATAGAGATTTATGATGTTTGGTTGACTATATCCCACCCATTTCATATGAATTTGTAAACATATGAAAAATACTTTATATGCTAAATTATTTAGATTTAAATGTTACTTTAGAATGCATGTACCAATTTGATGGGAAATATAATACGCGCGCGCGCGCACATAATAGGATGAGACCACTCAATATTTAGGCATGTGCATATCCAGGCATCTGATAAAAATGTTGGCAATAGCAGAATATACACAGGATGGCGTGCAAGAGAATAACAATTACCGTGTTAGTTCTAGGACGAAGGTGAACATAATCTCGCAAAAACTCAAGGGTAAGCCTCATTTTGGGTAACGGGTACTTCGCAGGATCCACAGGACCAACATGAAGAACCTTCTCAGCCCGAAGTTCCACCTTCTGCTTTGCACCAGCAGGAGGCAGCTTGAGGTCACCATCGACCACAATGCAGGTGCCCGTGGGCACAAGCTGCCCGAGGTCACCCAAAGAGGCCTCCACTATCACCTGCAGGTTCCCGGGGCACGATCCGTCATTAAGCTCCAGGAACGCGAAAGCGTCCTTATCGGCTTTCCTGCCCGTCTTAACCCAACCGCCAACCCTCACCTTCTGGCCCGCGAGACCGGACCCGCCGTCCGGTCGGGAAATGATGGATCTAATCGTGACGCGATCGGAGAATTCAGCTTTTAAAACATGAGATGATGAGGCGTCATTGAGAGTGGTCGCGGCCAACTGGTCCGTAGGTGGCGCTGAAGGGTCTGCCATTGGTGTCGTCTTGTTTGAGTCACGGTGCTTTTGAACAACGGGGTTGATGGACTCAGATGGGGAGGCTCCGGTACCCTGATATTTTATTACTCAAACCCTAATAGAATGAAGCCTTTTTTTTTTTTTTTCTGTAGGAACCGGGTTGCACCTTTTTACTCAAATAACCCGAAAAGCAACGTGTATTTCACTCCCGAGCCGCCGCCAGCTTCATTTTCTTGCCGCAGGAACGAGCTATTATTTGACTTTCGACTATCTTCCATCCAACCTCCATCATGAGTTTATTTTATGAGAAAATAATGAACAAATTATTCCCATTAATCACCATCAAGTTCTTCAAAATAAATAAAAATACTTCGTCCAGTTCCTAAATACTTAAATTAGGCTAAAGTATACGTTTCGTATCTTATTTTTACCTCTGGTACCAGTTTAGTCCCTTAAGTTTGTAAAGTACACGTTTGGTCCCTGAAAGTTAACACTATTAGTTTAACTTAACGGAAAATACTAACTCAACAATTTTTAGCGTGCAATTAAATGCTAACCAAATATTCTTATATGTTAATATTTTAATAAATTAATATTTTAAATCCTATTAATTAAAAAATATTTAATTTTCACGGACTATTATATGGTTTTTTTGTCTGTGAAGATTAAATATTTTTCAACTAATTAGATTTTAAATATTAATTTATTAAAATATTAACATATAAGCATATTTAGTTAGCATTTTATTGCACAGTTATCGCTAAAAATTGTTGAGTTAGTATTTTCCATTAAGTTAAACTAACGACTAAACTGATACCAGAGGCAAACATAAAGGACCAAACGTATACTTTAACCAGTATAATAACTTTCTGGTTACTATTTTTTCAGATTGAGGAACACGTTGTTCTTTTAATTACATTACTCTGTTATGAGTTCCAACTCTAGCACTGTTATTTCTAAAATTAAGGTATGTTTTAAAGGTTCTCATATTCGGGCATAGAAGGCGGAATTATCCCAAATTGGGCCCTTGTCCGAGATCCAAAGGCTTTTTATTTCTTGGATTTAATGTTGCCCCTAATCTATTAAAAATGGGTCAATTTCACCCAAATTTAACATCTTGATCTAACTTCATTAAAAATTGTTGGATTTTGTGCATAAATCTCATGGGTTATGAATAAGAAGTGAGTTGGAGAAGAAGAGGAAAATGAAAGGTGAAAGAGGTGTGTGGGTAGAAATCTCACATTAGACAAGATATGGGAAGTGGAAGGGTTTATAAGCCTCCACTTCATTACCCCTTGGGGCACACCACTTTTGTAGAGGAGAGAGAACACAAGTGGGTCTTGGTCCACCACGCACGTTGCCGTGGTCGGTCACACATGTTTATGAGAGATTAAAAATAATTTTTTTAGTTTTTATTCAAAGTGTCCCTGAATTTTTACTAATTCCCTATCAGCCCCTCCATGCTTCTCCCCACCAGTACCAGTAACGATTTTGGTTGTTTTTGAATTTTTAACTGTTAATTTTCAAAACAAAATGCTACAACTAAACTAGTATACTGGTTCGCCAGCACCACTGGTCTGTCGTGTTGGTTCACTGGTAGGAGTCCATTTGATTTTTTATTTTTTGTCATCTATTAATAAACATGCATGTGACATAAAATCTACTTGATTTTCTAGCACATCGCTCTCATATATACAATATTTTGCATTCTGCCATAATTTCTTGGGTGCGATTTCTTTGGCATTTGGTTGTGTTCTTGAGGGCTTCTGATTGGTAATGTCATCATTCTAGAGATGTAATCGGTTCTACCTTGTGAGACAATTGTTCACAATCCTTAGGCATCAATATAGAGATAACAAATTGTATTAAAGAGACAAGTTCTATTGGACTCGGATTTCATCATTTTTTTCCACATCTAATTCTCATATATTGTGAGTTCCATGATTTACTCTCTTGTGCAGAATTTTTTGTATGTTCACATATTTTTTTTTTTTTTTTTTTGCTAAAGAAATTTTAGGAAAGGGGTTGGGCTCACCCACAATCCAAGGGCAGGGCGCTTCCGTCTTTATTACACGGATTCTAACTAGAGCTGTCAAAACGGGCCACCCCGGCCCGTTAGGCCCTAGCCCGCGCGGGCTAGGGCAAAAAAGCCCGCATGTTAAACAGTCCGCACGGGCCAAAAAATTATATAACCCTAAGGGTTAGGGCCAGCCCGTGGGCCAAAAATCATTTTAGAATAATCAACTTAAGCTTGAATAATCAACTTCAGGATACTGCCCGGTACTGAAAAAATACATCATGATCTTAAAAAATTATTTTTGGATGTTGAAAAAATATTTCAGGGTACTGACTGATACTGAAAAAAATACTTCAAGATGCTGACTGAGGATACTGGTTGGTACTGAAAAAAATAATTAATGATCTTGAAAAATTATTTTAGATCTGAAATAATTTTTCAAGATCATTAAGTATTTTTTCAAGACTCGCCAATATCCTCGCCGATCTTGAAATATTTTTCCAAGATGAGTCAAGACTCAAATATTTTTTCAACATCCTAAAATAATTTTTCAAGATCATGAGTACCCGTTAGTATCCTAAAATAATTTTTCAAGATCATTAATTATATTTTCGCACTAATCAAGATCCCAAGTATTTTTAAGTATCACCAAGACTCAAATATTTTTTCAACATCCTAAAATAATTTTTCAAGATCATTAAGTATATTTTCAGTACCAGTCAGTATCCTGAAGTATTTTTTAAGTACCCTGAAATATTTTTTCAACATCCTAAAATAATTTTTCAAGATCATGAAGTACCCGTTAGTATTTTTTCAGTACCGGTCAGTATCTTTAAATATCTACAGTATCCTGAAATATTTGTTAAAAAAAAAGGGATCAGTGTTGTTTTTTGCTCAGTGGACCGGAAGTGAACACTAGTGGCAGTGGCATTATTCTGTTGGTATTGTGGCCTTCCTGGAAAAACGCCCCAACTTTCGGTGGAACCAAAATCGAACCGAGTAACCGTAATCGAATCGAATCGAGTAACCAGATCAACGCACTGGGAATTACCAGCAGAGACAAGACATGCCACGGACTTTCCAAAGAATAATCGCACCCCCTTTGCCTTTGCAAGCGCCACCTCCTCGACCACCATATGTCCACCTCCACAAAGGCACAACAAGAAAGCTAGTAGTAGTGGTGGTGGTTCCTCACTTGAAGATATGATGAAGCAATTTGTCACACCAATATGCAGTTCCAACAAAGAACCGACACTTCCATTCGAGTTTGCAAACACAGATTGGGCAATTGGCAACATCATTGAACCAGCTTCAACCTCGGGATCCAACTCCCTTCCTTCACAAACAATTCCCAATCCTAAGGGAAATGTGAGTGCTATATCACTACTGGTCCGGCAAGCAATTGGAGGAACCTAAGCACGCTACGATGTGACTTCCACATCGTGAAACGAGTCAGAAATGTGAAGATTGACTCGAAAAGAAAAAGGCAAGACAGCAAGGTGAAGAGGAAGACATTCCTATTCCTCTTCCCTTCCCTCAAAGAGCAATTCAGCCCAAGAAGTTGGCAGGTAAAGCACAAGAGAAGGATATACTTGAGACATTCAGAAGAGTAGAGATCAACATTCCTCTCTTAGATGCACTCAAACAAATTCCTAAATATGCCAAGTTTCAAAGGAGTTGTGCACCAACAAGAGGCGATCAAGGGAATGAACGAGTGAGTTTGAATCGAATGTCTCAAAGACTCATCCAAATTTACTATGCCTCGTAAATGCAAAGATCCAGTGGACATTTTCTATCCCTTGCCTCATTGGTAACTATAGATTTGATGATTGCATGCTAGATTTAGGTGCTTCTATTAATGTCATGCCCGCATCTCGTTTATAGATCTCTTGGTCTTGGTCCTTTGCGTCCTACTGGTGTTATTATTCAGTTAGCTAATAGAAGTAGTGCTCATCCTTCTGGTTTAGTTGAAGATGTATTAGTCAAAGTTAATGACTTGATATTTCCTGCTGATTTTTACATCTTGGATATGGAGGGTGAGTCTCCTAGTAGTAGGTCACCAATCATTCTAGGGAGACCTTTCATGAAAACAGCTAGACTAAGATAGATGTGCATTCCGGTACTCTTTCCATGGAGTTTGGTGATATATCCGTGAATTTCAATATCTTTGATGCCATGAAATATCCTAGGGAAGAGCATTCTTTTCTCGTATTGATGTGATTGATGATGCTGTGGATGATGTTCTTGCTGATTGGTGTGCTGCTTACCCTGATTTTGCATCTATGAGTGATTCTCTCATTTGTGCATGTGCTAATAATGAATGGTGTCCTATTTGCACTGAAATTAATGATGCATTATTTGGTGATTCTGACTTGCTTAGTGATTCTGCATTACTTGTCGATTCTGAGTTTGAGCTTCATCCTGATCCTAACGTGCATCCTGATTCTGATTTTGATGAGCTTACTTCTGATTTTGATGAACTGAATTCTGATGTTAACATTGAGCTGTATAGACACAGTCCTTTTGCTTGTGCTTCTTTGAATGTGGTTTCAGGGATTTCTAGTGTGATGACATCAGAGTTGTTACCACCCAAGCTTCTTCCCTCCATTGAGCAACCGCCCAAACTAGAGTTGAAATCCCTCCCGCATCACCCGAAGTATGCATTTCGGAGGTGAATAGTTGGAGAGTTTGCATCGACTATAAGAGACTCAACCAAGCCACTCGCAAGGATCATTATCCTCTACCTTTCATTGATCAGATGTTAGAGCGTTTGGCTGGTAAGTCTCATTACTGCTTCCTGGATGGCTACTCCGGATATTTCCAGATCCATATTGCTCCTGAGGATCAGGAGAAGACGACCTTCACATGCCCCTTTGGGACATATGCTTACCGAAGGATGCCTTTTGGCCTTTGCAATGCACCTGGCACTTTTCAGCGTTGTATGGTAAGTATTTTCTCTGAGTTTCTAGAGGATTGCATGGAGGTTTTTATGGATGACTTCACTGTATATGGGTCTGATTTTGATGCATGCTTAGCTAATCTATCTAGAGTTTTGCATAGGTGCATTGAGTCTAATCTTGTGCTGAATTATGAGAAGTGTCACTTCATGGTTGAGTCGGGTATAGTCTTGGGACACATAGTGTCTAGGAAAGGGATTGAGGTAGACCCCGCTAAGATAGATGTTATTACTGCTTTGCCTTACCCCACTTCTGTGCGGGAGTTCGCTCTTTCTTGGCCATGCAGTTTCTATCGACGTTTCATTCAAGATTTCAAAGCAAGACTGCCGACCCTTGTCCAACCTTCGCATAAGGACACCGACTTTGTCTTTGATGATGCGTGCAAGGCGCCTTCGATCACTTGAAGCGTTGCCCCACCACACCCCAGTGATTCATCCCCCTGATTGGCTCCTCCCTTTTGAGTTGATGTGCGATGCTTCCAACTATGCGGTTGGTGCTATCTTAGCACAATGGGTTGATAGAGCCTCCCATGTCATTGCATATGCTTCAAAGACCTTGGATTCTCGTCGCCTAATTACACCACTACCGAGAAGGAGTTGTTGGCTATTGTATTTGCCTTCGATAAGTTTAGGTCATATCCGCTAGCTAGTAGAGTCATTGTTTTCTCGACCATGCAGCTTTAAAGTTTCTTTTGAAAAGACAGATGCTAAGCCACGGCTCATTCGGTGGATGTTGTTGCTCCAAGAGTTTGATGTTGAGATTCGAGACAAGTGGAGCACAAACCGGGTAGCCGACCACTTGAGTCGCATCACCCATTCTCCCTCTCACCCCTCTTCTATTCGGGATGATTTCCCGATGAGCAGCTTTCTACAGCCGCAAGGTAAGACCCCATGGTATGCTGATCTAGTTAACTATTTGGTACTGGTATTTTTCCCGTAGACTCCACTAGGGCCCAAAACCTAAAATTGAAAAGTGAGTCTAAATATTATGTTTGGGATGACCCTTATCTATGGAAGTTTTGTAGTGACCAGATAGTTAGGAGATGTATACCTGACCATGAATTTCACTCCATATTGCATTTTTCTCATGCTTCTGCTTGTGGTGGTCACTTTGAACCCCAAAGAACTGCTAGGAAAGTGTTAGATAGTGGATTATTTTGGCCCTCCTTGTTTCGTGATTCCCATCTGTTTTGTAAGTCATGTGATAACTGTCCCAGACTAATAATTCTTCTGGTGGTGGACTTTGTTAGGTCTAACATTTTCTGTAGGTTTGGCATTCCTAGAGCTATTATCAGGGACCAGGGTTCCCATTTTTGTAATCGAAGCATGGGTGCCTTGTTACGCAAGTATGGAGTGCTACACAAGGTCTCCACAGCATACCACCCTCAGACCAATGGTCAAGCTGAAGTCTCAAATAGAGAGATTAAGCAAATCCTTCAGAAGACTGTTAACTCTCCCCGGCAACGGCGCCAAATTTTGAAAGAGATTTGCCGTGCCTCTCAAAATAACCAGATTCAATAAAAGATTTGCAGTAATAGGGAACCTGGATCGTTTCCCAACGAACTTGCAGCGAGCTTGATTAACAACAACGACGAAATCCTAACGGTGAAAAAAGGGGGGATTTTTTTTGTGATTCAACAGACTAAAACGAAATAGACAGAGATAAACGAAATATTGAGAAACAGATAGAAAACGTTAATAAACTGAAATAGATTAAAACGACCAACCCAACGTTTAGATTCCCGTAAACGTCCATCCTTGAGCGAAATATTAACGAACTCGCGTTTGGTTCTAGACGAACCGAGATCTCTCGCATCCGTCCGTAAATTCCTCGACTAGACGATCGCCTAGCATTTATTCGAACAGTGGCGTCTCATTGTACGATCGCACAAAGAACACTTTAAACCTAGTCTCAACTCGGCCCTGGGACGAACCAAACCGAATATTAAATCTAATATTCGAACTATTTTCGAAATCGATCTGATAAGATGAAAACAGAATCGAGAAACCCTAATCCGATTAAGCCTAGGCTCTCTGGACGAATCATGGAATCCTCACGTTGGATTAATCATAGAAGTTTAGCCGAGCATGGTTGGAATAGAAGAAAAGACGAAGAACATGAAGAACATTTGAGAGAAAACTAAAACTTCTGTCTTTAATCCAAAACTGTGTAAAACGTGAATGAATTAATGCGTCGAATGAATGTGTGACGGTTGCCTCACTTAAAGATAACCTAAAAACGAATTAGGTCTAATGGTTCAGCCCAAAACGAAAATAAAATAAAGATGGGCTTTAATTACAAAATTCGAGCCCAATTAAAATCCAGAATTGTTCATCTGACTTTGGCTCCAAAATTGACCGCCTTCTTGTCCGAATTGGCTCTTTATGTCTTCATAACAATTGTAGCTCTCTGAATCATCTGAAATATGAGACAAAAATGAGGCAAATCCGATGTCTGGTTCAAGAGTTATGGTAAAAATAGTGAAGCAATACAAAACTGGAATTTTATCGATAAAAATGGCTAAAATTAAAATCTAAGGCCCAAAGCCTAAATGCACATAAAAGCCATTATTTATTAACTAAAGAGTCCTAAATATTGATCAAGAGATAAAAATAAGTGTATTAAATATTCAATTATCAGTGGACCGGAAGTGAACACTAGTGGCAGTGGACTGAATCCAATTCCTTGATTGAAGAAGGCGAGGAGGTGTAGTTTCAGATGGATTTGTGCAATTTCTGAATGTTGGAAACATGGTTGATTGGTGGCCCACGGGTTGGCCCCAACATAACCCAAAAGAGTGGGGCTTATTTTGGGTTAGGGTCAAAAATGACCCCATCATATGGGGGCTAAAAAATATGGGGGCCAAACATGGGGCTTAATGGGCTAGCCCATAGGGTCCAATCCATTTTTACAGCTCTAATTGTAACCCTTGTAAAATTGGATATATTCCATTTCTAAAATCTTTTCAATAACAAAAATGAGTAACGAAGCATACACACATCGCACCATATTATGGAGTCTATTTGGTTGAAGCAGTGGCTTGTTATGTCCATGGATGTGGCAGCGACACAAGGTTGGCACATGGTGGGAGTGATGTCGGTGCTGATGGAAGAGAAGTGTGGTGATGGTGGGAGTGGCTAACAAGTAACAAGAACACAGAGCCACATAGGTATGGTAGATTGGCAGTAATTGTCGAGGAGAGAGTCCATGGTTTGGTGCAACGTGTGTATGCTTCGTTATTCAATCGGGGACTTGAATACCATGGTTCCTCCTGCGAATTTGAAGGGTGGGTTGCAGAGGGGAGCTGAATGCATCCAAGAAAATATTTCAAAGCACGGAATCCAACTTAATCCTAATCAGAATTAGAATTTTTTAGGGAAAAATCTGGTCGTAAACATCCATATGACAATTTGAAGATTCTAAACAGTCCTTTTAACTCTAGTTAATAGTGACAACTGACAAGTTGAGGCATCTAGGGATTTTAATTCTATTACGAGATGCAAATTCCATAAAATACAAAACGCAAGAATTTTTTTTTAGTGGATAAAAATGCACCATACCAATGCTAGAGCCGCGGGTGTTGAAACACTTCGATTTTATTTTATTTTTTTTCAAGTGTGTTTGTCTTTAATCTTCTTTTCAGTATTTTATTTTTGGAAAAATTGGGGATAAATCTCTGTTTGACAAATTAATTAGAAAATGGGACCTAAAGCATTTAGGTTTTTTAGGGTCAAGGGGTAAAAGACCAAATCACCTTTAATGGAAGTTCGTTTGCAAATCGTAGATGCTCATTTACAAATAAGCACATCATGCTCATTTGTAATTAGTAGATGATCATTTGCAAATCAGGAACAAGGGGTAGATACAATGTGATCGAGGTGTTTGAGAAAAGGAGAGAGAGAGGCCTGCAAAGCTTAGCGACAATCCTCGAGCAACATTAGTCATTGACGAGGATGAAGTTGAAGAGATTTTTGCATATTCCGCAATCCAATACTTAAAGATTCACCCCTAATTTGAACTCTCTACTAGACTCATCTATGCTCGTTGACTCACAATAAACCAATTTTTCTTAAAAGGGAACCAATATGAAAGAAAGCAAAAGGAAGATGAGCAAGTAAGTAACAAAAAAATTTACAATTAGCCAAATCAAATCCAAATTAGCATAAAAAAATCAAACCATGCATCAACAATCAAATCTACCTCCCTTATAAAGTTTTTGACCATTAGAAAAAATTCACAGCTAGCAAAAATCCAATGCAGCATCAACATGACAACAATCATATTGGAAAGAAGTTATTTCAAAGGAAAATTAAAATCAATCCATCTCAAACAAACTCAAATTTGTAGGAAAAATTAGATGGAGAAGAAGTGAAAATAGAGATTGAGAAACGGAAGAACGTCGAGCTACGATTTTCAACTAGATCTATGCAATGGCAATGTGCGACGAAAGGGTTAGAAGGAGGATGTGCGCGCAACAAATTAAATCAAGGAGGGACAGGGTCGCCCACAATGAAGGCTAAGGGTGACGGAGGCTGTGGGTTGATAGAGGTTGTTGGAGAGGGAAGCAGATACTCTCCCCATCCCTCCTCTGCCCATCTCTCTTCATCCTCCATCCTGACCGTTGAAATCTTGATCCAACGGTCCAGAAATGTTTTTGAAAAAACCGCATGAGGTAATTTTTACCGCATGCAATTTTTTGAAAAATAATTCTGGCCCCTTGGACAAAGATTTCAACGGCCAGGATAGAGGATGGGGAGAGATGGGTAGAGAAACCGGACGCTGTCGGAGAGAGAGGTCAGAGAAGTGTTTGAGAGGTTGAGGTTGTGGAATAAGAGGATTTGAGGTTGTTTTTGTTTTTTCATTTATTAATCTTTAAGGGCAATTTTGTCTTTTTACCCGCAAACTTTATTTACTCTTAAGAACCTTAAGGGCCCTTTTGGTATGTGGAAGACTTGAGGAGGAAAATGAACTTAGAGGAAATAAAGAAATAGAAGAGAAGATTTTGAGGGATGAAAGAAAATGAGTTGTTGATAGGAAGAAAATAAAGGGATGACAGTTGGTAAAGAATCAGAAAATACATTTTTTACCCTCTAAAGTAATTAATTAAAAATGAAAAGGAAAAATATATATTTCTTAAAATATCATCTTATCAAGTTCGAATTTGTCTAAAATATTATCTCTCCAAATTCAAATTTGTCTAAACTTTTCTCCCACTAAGTTCGAAATTATCACATAAGTTCGAATTTATCAAATGAATTTGAATTTAATCATATTTTTTTGCATTATAGAAAAAAAAAATATGAGAGGTAAAAATATCCGAGAGCGTCACGATTCATGTGGGAACTTGGGTTCCCACAAATTTTGGTGAGATCTTATTTTCCCACCTTTAAAAGAAGATTGGTGGGCCTAGGGTGAGCCTGAATTCCCACGAAGATTGGACACAAAAAGTGTACCAAACAAAAGAACTTACTCATCTTTCATTCCCTTCTCACCTGTTTCGCGTACCAAACAAGCCCTAAATTTCAGGTATCATTGGCCGATTAATTTGTCAATAATGATTTTTAGCCAATTTTCCCATTATTATTTTTTGGTAAATTCAGTATTTCATTTTTTATTCTTTCAGTTCATCTTGTAAATCTTTTATATAGTAGCCATATTTATCATATGTATCATTGGGTCTATTTCAGGTCCACCAGGAATACCAATTTTTTTTTTTTTTTGTCTTTGGTATCCCACTCGATTTATTGGAACCTTCGACTCCGACTAATTCGGATTTCTCTCCATGTTGGGCCCACAGTCGTGAGGGAAAAAAGCTCTGAACACAATTTTCTCCATTTTCATGCCTCAAATCGAGAAAATGGTAGTGGAAGAGCAAGTCTTTTACCACTTATTTCAAAAGGATTTTGGTAGTAGTACGGAACTTTTTTTTTTTTTTTTTGATATAAGTAATACGGAACTTAAAGTGTTGTGTTTTTCACCATGTCCCGATCTTAAAGTGACCCAAAATAAAGCCCAAGAAATTACAAAGCCCATAATAAGAAATGCTAAATATTGCCGTCATATATATTTTAGCCCTTATAGCAAAAAAAAAAAAAAATATATATATATATATATATTTTAGCCCTGAAGTATATTTTAGCCCTAACCCTAACCGTACCAGTTGGTCGTCTTTTCCTTCCGCATCTGCAACTCTAACGCGGCGTGTCCCTGTGCTGCGAACTCGGTGATCCATCATGGGTGAGTTTCAATCCGTCTTATGATTCCCTGGAGACTGAAGTTCTGTGCCCTATTCATTCTTCGACCTCGCTAATTGCATTGATTTCTTCAATTGCAGGTAAGGTGCACGGATCGTTGGCTCGTGCCGGTAAAGTTCGAGGCCAAACACCAAAAGTAGCCAAACAAGACAAAAAGAAGAAGCCCAGAGGGCGTGCGCACAAGCGAATGCAGTATAACAGACGTTTTGTCACTGCCGGTATGTTCAAAACTTGATATTGCTTTTAGGGCTTATAGATTCAAAACTTGCACATGCCTTGGTTAATGCGCTGTGTTTTTCATGTTGGTATTTAAATTAGTGGAAGATTAGGACTTGTTTTTTAGTTGTTGGATCCCAATATGGTCTTTGTATTTTGCAATTGCAGTTGTCGGCTTCGGGAAAAAGCGAGGACCAAACTCTTCGGAGAAGTAATCAAAGGCTTTAAGGATGGCTTGGATTTCTTTTAAAGCTTTTTATTAGCTTAGGTTTTTTATTAAACGATGAATTTGAATCTCTTGTCATGTTCTGAGTGATTTTATTTTTATGTTAATTTACACATGCCTGTGAGATAGACGTTCCTTAACAATGAAATGCCTATTGGTTACCTGATATCTTCCTTTCTAAGCCGGGGACCGTTCAGATTTAATTATTCTAAAAAAGTTATTTTAGTAACTACTACTATTTTGTCAAAAACGATTTTTTTATCTGAAAAATCATCATTTAAAGGAAAATAAAATGTGTGGACTGTCCAGTAGATCTTTCACTGCTAAACAATCAAAAGAGTAATTTTCCTAATTAAAATTACTGATTGAGTTTTATATATTTATCCTGCTTAACAAATATAATTTCAAAATAATTGAAAAACTGAGTTGTAAGGTTATTGAACCTGTAATGAACCAGTTGGGGTACTCGAACGGTTAGTGGATCAGATATTGGAATAATCCAAGGGCCATACCGTTGAAAAATAAAAAAAAATAGAAAATAATGTAAATTCTCATCATAGTGATGACATTTAAAATTATTTCAATACCTTGAATCATTAACAAAATGATTATATACTCATCAACATTCTTTACAATTTTTCTGTCATATTGACATCATAGTATCACGCTCATAATCTAATAATACTATAATCAGTAATCATTAAATATTCTTCATAGGAAATTATCAAAGTAGCTAAACGATAACAAAATATTCTTACTTACAATTCCTTAATCACTAAACTAATAGTCATTAATATAAAATTTATCATTAATTTCAACTCAAATTGCCGTCTACAACTTAAAACCCAAAAAATATATATATATATATTTTAAAAGCAACTAGGTAACCCAATAACTCGGTCAAGTTGTACCCGTGTTTCATGACTGGGTTGTTGGTTTTCGGATTGATCTGTTAGTCCGAATTTGGTAACCATGCTTATTTGACAAATATAACTCTAAGATTCTGTTAATTAATTTTTAGAAATTTTATAAGGAAAAATATAAGAAAATAGCACTTGAACTTTAAAATTTTAAACAAGTGGTTTCCTCTTATACACTCTGGAAAAGAAAATATGTTGAGTTGTAAGGTAGGGTGAAAATAAGGTGAACGAGATTAAAAAATTAATATCTAAGAGGATAAAAAAGAAAAGACCCAAAATATATTTTACCCTCCTCAAATCCAAAACACTCATTTTTCTGTTGCTCCTACGTTAATGTGCAGAACTAGAGCGACATATTAAAAAGAACAAAGCAATTGTGCCTTTGATAAGCATCAACATGGCCATAATCTTTTTGCCTTCACCTTTCTCTTCCCTTCCCACCGAGAAAACTAAAGTGGCAACCAGTGCAATTGTGATTGTGACTTTTCAAGCAACGGCAGACCTTGAACTTGTTTCTGTAGCGACCTAGCACTGAGAAAAAGCTGAGAACAAAGAGAGGGAAATCAAGGAGAGAGACGAGATAAGAGATCACTACCTTCCTCTCCATCATCGCCTTCCACCCTCCATTCCTCCACCTTCTCCCAACATGTTTTGGTAAGCATTTACGCTAAAAAAAAGCCTTGCGGGATAGGAAGAAAAGGCCAATAAAGGAGGCGCTTGGGTAAGCGTTTTTGTTATTGGGCTTATGAAAAGAAGCCCGTTGATGCAAAAGCTCAGAGACCGAGCGTTGCGGTTGCACGTTGGGTTAATTTGAGCCTGTTCTATGGCGCTCTCCTTGGTTGGTTCTGCTCAACCTCCTCCATATGCGGAGGAGAATGATTTACTTCACTGTAGCTCAAAGAAGATTAAAAATGCAGAGGTTCCTAACTATGAGGAAGGTTGGCCTAAGCTTGGCTCAACTTCGAAGAAGCAATGGGGACCTGGGTTGACGTTTGCAGAGAAGCTTCAAGGTATATCCAATGATGGAAAAGTGAGGGAGGCTGCTGTCGAAGACAATGACCTATCCGATGATTCTATTTCTGATTCAGAGGATAGTGAACCGTTATGCAAGATTACAGAGGATCCTACTAGGAACTTTCCCAAGTTTTCCTTCTCTGAGAAAATGAAAAAAAGGTTATATAAAGCTTGGAATAGGGCTGTCATTGTGAAGCTCCTGGGGAAGAATATTGGATATAAAGTGCTCTTAACAATCCTTCAGAAACTCTGGGCTAAAAGAGGTGTTATCACTCTTATCAACATAGGTAATGGATTTTTTGTAGTCAAATTCACAAACAAGGAGGATTACTTGAATTCCTTAACTGGGGGACCCTGGATGTTGTTCGATCACTATCTTACAGTAAGGCCATGGGAACCTCAGTTCCAACCTAAGCTTGCTTCTATTAACAAGGTGGCAGTTTGGGTTAGGCTTCCTAATCTCCCCCTAGAATATTATAACAAGGAGGCCTTGTCTTGGATTGGTGATAGAATAGGTGAGACTATAAAAATTGATTTCAATACTTCCAGCCATCTCAAGGGGCATTTTGCGCGTGTCTATGTTTCCATTAATCTGGAGGAACAACTAATGCCAGGTATTAATCTAGATGGTGATGATTATTCCCTGGAATACGAAGGTTTGCAATGGCTCTGTCTTGGTTGTGTTCGGTATGGGCATAAGGTTGAGGAGTGCAAGTTGGAAAAAAAACATCTTGCTACCGGGGCTAATCCAGACGAAAGTACCGACAAGGCTTCGGTGGATGGTAATACGATGAAGGATGTAAGAATGGAGCACAGGGATGAGAATCACACACAGGGTGATACCTGGGTAGTCGTTCAGAGACCTCGCTTGCAAAAGAGAAGTAATAAGGAGAAGTCCCAGGGTGACGTCCGGCGAGAAGAAGCTGGTTCTCGCTTTGGCGTGCTTACCGAGGACAAATCCGGCGGTGAGGTGCTCCAGATAGTGACAGGTACTCCCCCTGTGCTTGACGCTGCAGCCGAGATGCAGTCTCAACGTTATAATGCTGAGGGGATTTCTAGGGATAAGAAAATGGAGACAAAAAAGAAAAGCAAAAAGGATGACATCCTGGTGGGGGGAAGTGGATCTGTGCGCCATGGTCAGAGGGTAACGAGGAAGGAGAAAAGGTCACGAGATCTGGTGGTTGATGACGACAAATGTGCAGAACCTTTGAGGTTGACTTATGGAGGTGAAGATGTGAGTAAGGACAAAAAAGATGATCTAGAGGCTGTGAGGGGCAGTGTGCCGATGTAAAAGGAACCTAAGCACTTCGATAATCCCAATATCTCTTCTGATAATATTGAAAATCCTAATATGTTGGTGGATCCCTCTTCTTTGGAGGAATCGTGGGCTGCTGAAGGCATTGGGGCCGAAAACCTTGGTGGCTTTCTAGGAAAATTTTGGTCAGACCCAATTTGTTTAGAGCCCGATTTAGACATGGACCAGGCTGAAGGTGACACTTTGGGAGAGGTCTCTGTGGTGCAAGATTCGCAGGGGGCTATTGACTATTAATTGGGCTGATTTTCCTGCAGGGTTTTTATTTGTTTTTTAAGTCCAGTTGGGTTTGTCTCTTTGGTTTGTTTTGTCCAAAGCTTTTTGTTTTAGTTTAAATCCTATTGTAGTGATATGACTAACATATTTTTTGGAATTGTCGTGGTGCCTGTGGTACTAATACAGTTCAGAATCTCAAAATGGCTTGGAGGAATTCTTTTCCTGATTTAATTGTCCTAGTGGAAACCAAAACCGAGACTGATTCGCTATCCTCTTGTCTGGCGTCATCTGGGTTTGATGGATCGGCTTTTATTCCTAGTGTTGGAAGATCTGGCGGTCTATTTGTTGCCTGGAAGCCGGACAGGATAGGTGTAGTAGTGTCTTGTTCCAATAGACAATATTTTCATCTTAGGTGCTCAATTGTGGGTAAACCAGAATTTTTTATCACAGCTCTTTATGCAGTGCCGTCACCGGTATTCAAGGAGGCTTTGTGGAATGATCTCAGGAGCTTTGCTGTTTCTATTTCTTCTCCGTGGATAATTGTGGGAGACTTTAATGATATTGCTTCAGCCACTGAGAGAGTTGGCGGTGCTGAAGTTAATCTCTCTAGACTGAATGCTTTCCGACATAAAATTCTGGATTGTAAGCTCACTGATTTGGGCGCTTCTGGTCCTAGATTTACTTGGAGAGGTCCCAAATTAGCCAATTGCCCTCGGTTATTCCAAAGACTGGATCGAGCTCTGGCTAACACATCTTTCTTGGAATGCTTTGATGACTGTCATATACAGGTTCTTGCCCGGACGCGTTTTTCTGATCATAATCCCCTCTTGGTATCTTTGGGAGGTAATGATATGTTGAGTAGGGGATGTCGCCCTTTTCGTTTTGAAGCCATGTGGCTCAAGCATGGGCAATTTCAGGATTTCCTTGCTGAGAAGTGGGTGACTGGTGATAGCATTGATTTGTCTCTACAAAACTTCCAGGAAGCTATCCTTCCTTGGAATAAGGATGCTTTTGGTTTCATGGAAAAACATAAGGGTATTGTGCTGGCTCGTTTAAATGGTATCCAATGCTCTGCTTCTTACCCGTTCTCTGACTTCCTTTGTAGTTTGGAGTTGGAGCTTCAGGAAGAGCTTGATCGTTTATTGGGGTTGGAGGAAATTAAATGGTTCCAGAAATCCAGAGTTCAATGGATCACTGAAGGAGACCGTAATACTTGTTATTATCATCTCAACACTAAGATGAGGCGGAGGAGAAATAGAATTGCGGCTCTTAAAAATGAAGAGGGTCAATGGATTAGTAATGATGCAGATTTGAGGAGCTTGGTGGTAAGTTATTTTAAGAATATTTTTCTTGATGACAATTGTGCCCCTGTTTGCTTGTCTTCTAATTCTTCCTTTCCCCGACTGGACCCTTTTGTTCTGAGGGGTCTAGATGATGCCCCGGGGGACGATGAAATCAAGTATGTTGTTTTCTCCATGGGAAGTTTTAAGGCACCGGGGGTTGATGGTTTTCCGCCCATTTTTTATAAAAGTAATTGGAGTAAGGTTGGCCCGGATCTATGTAATTTTGTTAAAGGGGCTTTCATTGGTTCTTCACCGTTGGTGGAAGCAAATAAAACTCTTCTTGCTCAGATTCCCAAAAATGATTCCCCGAGTTTGATTTCCCACTTTAGACCTATATCCTTATGCACTGTTCATTATAAGTGTGTTACGAAGGTTATAACTCAGAGATTGAAAGGTGTGTTGAATGAGATTGTCTCTCCTTATCAAGCTAGCTTCATTAAAGGGAGGCATATCCAAGATAACCTCATTATTGGCCAAGAATTACTTCACATTATGGGCAAGAACAGAAGTAAAAGGGTTTGATGGCTATGAAAATCGACCTTGAGAAGGCCTATGATAGGATTAGGTGGGACTTTGTGAGAGCTGTGCTTCAGGAGGTGGGTTTTGAGGAGTCTTTCATCAACTTAATCTTATCTTGTGTTTCTACGGTCTCCTATAATGTTCTCTGGAATGGGTCTCAAACGGAGTTCTTTTCGCCTACAAGAGGTATGCGCCAAGGGGATCCTATGTCTCCTTTGTTATTTGTGTTGTGCATGGATAAACTCTCACATTTAATTTGTGATGAAGTTGAGAGTGGAAATTGGCAGCCTATAGCTACTTCAAGATCCGGGCAAAAAATTTCTCATTTGATGTTTGCAGATGATCTCCTGCTTTTCGAGGTGGCTTCTTAATCTCAAGTTGAATGTATGCTATCTTGCTTAGAAAAATTTTGTGTTGCTTCCGGGGGTAAGGTTAATAGAACTAAGTCCTCTCTATTCTTCTCCTCTAGAGTCTCGGCTCAGTCTAGAACGTCGATTAGAGAATTGACTCAAATGAATATCTCCTCCGAGATTGGGAGGTATCTTGGTTTTCCTCTCTCTAGAAATCGAAATAGCAAGCAAACGTTCAATTACATTATAGAGAGAGTGCACTCAAAGCTTGCAGCCTGGAAAGTGAAGTCTCTTTCTATTGCTGGCCAGATTACCCTTGCTAAGTCAGTGCTCAGTTCGATTCCGCTATATCCAATGCAAGTGGCTAGAATACCAAGAAGTGTGTGCCTTGAGGTTGAGAGACTTCAAAGAAAGTTCATCTGGGGGCATGATGAATCAAGCCATCAGTTTCACCCAGTGGGTTGAGATCGTATCACTCGGCCTAAAGAATTTGGGGGATTGGGGTTTAGGCGACTTCAATCTTTCAACAGAGCTTGTGGGGCCAAAATTGCCTGGCAATTGCTAGTAGGGGTCAAAGGTTTTTGGGTGGATGTTCTCCAAGCCAGGTATATGTTGAGGGATGATATTTCTCTGTTGTCTTTTAGGAAAGGGGATTCTAAGCTATGGAAATTCATCTCTTCCCAAAATGAACTTGTGAGTTCGGGAGCTAAATGGCTTATTTGTAACGGGAGGATGGTGAATTTCTTTAATGATCGTTGGTTATTTGATGGAAGAATCAAAGACTTCTGTGTTAGGGGTCTATCGGAAGAGGAGAATCTTTTATGTGTTGCTGATTGGGTGTGTAATGGCAGTTGAGATTTGCTTAGGCTTGCTTATATTGTTCAACCTACCATTATTCATCGTCTGGCCCCCCACCTTATCCCTGATACGGAGGCTGGATTTGACCTTATGGTTTGGGGAGCGACTAGGAACGGGATATTTTCTATTCGTAGTGCGTATTTTATTATTGAAAATAATCCTTTGCATTTGAGATGTAAGGTGTTTAAGCAGGTTTGGAAATGGCAAGGTACGGAGCGTATCAGAGTGTTCTTATGGAGAATGGCTCTTAACCGGCTTCCAACCAATGGGTGGAGGAGTTCTTGGTCGCCTATTTCTGCCTTGTGCAATCATTGTAACAGGGAAGTGGAGGATATAATTCATGTTTTAAGGGACTGTGACTATGCTAAGAGAATGTGGCTACGGTTGATCCCTCCTAGGTCTGTGAATCAATTTTTTTCTGCAAATTTAATTGACTGGCTGCATATAAATTTAGCAGATAGCTTGGTTATAGGCCTCTATTGGCCTCCCATTTTTGGGGTTGCTATTTGGAAGTTGTGGGCCTGGAGGAATGAGGCTATTTTTGTTCCTGGTTTTTGCAAACCTTCCAATCCTTGTGCGGTAATCCTTCATATTTGGAGGAAATTCACAGATTTTCAGGTTCATTTTTCTGTCAGGCCTAATAACTATCTCTCTATTGCGGGTACTACTCGATGGAAAGCTCCTGATGAGGGATGGGTTAAATTAAATGTTGATGGAGCCATGATGTTACGCTCCTCTAGAGCTGGCTGTGGTGGTGTTCTTAGGGACGATAAGGGTACTTGGTTAGCGGGATTTTCTAAACAGCTTGGTATATGCAGTGCTAGTGTTGCAGAGGAGTGGGCAGTTTTAGAGGGGTTGATGCTTGTGCGTGACCTGGGCTATAAGAAGATCGTGGTTGAATATGATGATCAGGAGCTTGTTCGCTGTTTGAATGATTCAAGCTACCGTTTGGGGTCCTTGCTAATACAGAGGATTAAGGAAGTTATGGGTGGTAGCTGGTTGGTTTCTGTCAACTTCATTCCTAGGGAGATTAACTGTTTGGCTGATGCTTTGGCCAAGTTGGGTTTGTCTAGATCTAGGTATTTCAGTGAGTGCCCTTTGTATTTGAGGGCCTTAGCTGATAAGGATTGCTTGGGATTTTTTCCCTTTCTAGTTTAGTTTGCTTGTAATGTTTCCTGGCTTTTAGCCTCTTTTATTATCAAAAAAAAAAAAAAATTTGAGCTTGTTCTCTCTTTCCTGTCTCACACCCTATGGCGGATGCATGTATATGACTTGGGGGGCAAGTGCCCCCCCTTAAAACGACTTTTTTGTTTATAAAAAAAAATTTAGGGTTAAATCCAAATACTAGAGAATCCTTTCGCATCGAAGAGTCAAATAGCCAGCTTATCTGAATCAAACTTTCCCCATATGTTTAATGCCTTATATTGAAAAAGATGTATTTGATAGCATTGATAATAAGGCAATTACAATGAAATTCCAAAAAATAAGGTTTAGAAGGATGATATTGTAATTATTTTTATTATAATATACTTTTATTATTAAAATATATGTGCTTGAACTTATTTAGTACCCAGGCTTGCTATTTTTAACAACACTTTTGTTATTTCTAACCGTACTTAACCTTAACCTTGTTTTTCCCTTTATATTCTTTAATTTTTTAATGTATTTAAAATTTTTCTTTAAAAAAAAAATCGGGCGAGTCTCCCCGCAAATTGTGCCCTCTTCCGTAAATTTCTGGATCCGCCCCTGCTCACACCACATACCGGCTCATCTTTAATGGGAAATAAATTTTCAACCTCAATTTCGTCCTTTCCAACCAGTTGGTGCCCCGTCGTTCTTTGAGCTCTGCCGTCGAAGTTTGTGGTGTCTGATCTGATCGATCTGTGGTGCCGATTGTGATTTGTGGTGTCTAACCTTCAGGTGGTCGTCCTTGCTCATATTTCTTATATTGTTTTCTTTCTGGTTTGATTGTTGTTGCATCTTGAAAATCTGGCCAATGATTTGCAAACTTTTTTCTAGAAGTCATGATTAATAGAGTTTAAGCAAGTTTGGCCGATGCTCACTCCCCAAATTTTAACTCCCTTGTTTTTTGCCCATTCCATTATCATTGTTCCTTCTTTTTAGTTCATCCCCTTATTTTTTGCCCCGTTTTTTTTTTTTTGGGGGGGGGGGATCTAGCCTATGTTCTTGAAAATCTGGCTAAAAATTTCCATGGATGGAGTAATTGTGGATAAATTCTAAACTTGAGATCCTTTTATTATTAAGTTGATAACACTATAAGACCCATATCTGTTCTTATTAGTTGTATTGCTCTCCTTTTGCATATCGGTTGTTGTAAGTATAGTGTTAGTTGACTTAGTTCTGTATTTCAAATACTGCTACTCCCCCGATCATAAATATAGAACAAGGTTTTGTAGTACACGAATTGCACTATAAACTGTCTTATATTTAGGGCTGGATGTGATATTACATTTACATGAGTGCTTTTGATCAAACGAAGCATCTTTTTATCCTTCTTGATGATATTGCATACAGTAATTTTAGCATGTTAGCAAAACTTGTTCAGGGAATATAGGAGTTTTTTCATGCCAAGCGTTAGCAGGGACGGACCCAGAAATTTTACTAAGGGGGCGAAAATAAAAAATGCTACATTAATAGTAGACTCTTTCTCATAATAATCACCTACAAAGAGTATAAATTATTTAAAATATAATCACCTATAAAGAATATAAATTATTAAAAATATTATTAATAAAAAAAAGTGAACCGATTAAAATTAACCATTAGTCATCATTTATATTCTTATAGCTATCTTTTAACAAAACTCAAAACTTGTATAAAATACCAACCCTAAAATATTCTCTAATCAATATAAAAGTAGTATCATTAGAAAGATGGGAAAATTCATTTCAGGGCCCTTTTAATAGGAAAAAAAATCCAAAAAAGGCCCCAAGATTCTGACAATCCCAGAAAAGACCATGGGGCATTTTCTGGAATTTTCAGAATCTACATGAGTTGTTAACGGTACTGATTTAGTTGTTAGCAAATTGTTGTTAATGGTACTGATTTAGTTGTTAATGATCTACCCGTTAACAACTATATCAGCCCCGTTAACAACCCACCCAAGATTCTGACAATCCCAGGGATTGTCAGGATCTTAGGGCCTTTTTTGGATCTTTCCCTGTTAAAAGGGCCTTGAAATGAATTTTCCCCCGAAAGATAAAATCATGTATAGTAAATTTTATGAAGAAATTTTAATGAAAAGAAGTGATTTTAAATACCTTATTGATTCTCAAAATTTAATCTAAGCTATTGAAAATAATGGTGGACCTACCAGCGAGAGGAAGAAGAGACTAGAGCAATTTCCGACAAGTGTAAAACAAATGGGGTAGGGGATATATTCAAGGTGTGGGCCCCACCTCTTTAATTTTTTTTGTTTTAAAAATTATATATGAAAGGAAAGGAACGGATGCGCTGTTGTGGCTAATTTATGTCTCAGATAATACTTAATACATATGAAAATAAACCACTTATGTTGATTTTTTTTTAAAAGAAAAAAATTTAGGGGGACGGGGGCCACCCCTAGCCCCCTGTGTCCGTTGTTGAGCGTTAGTGACATAAGCACGAATAACACATTAAATTTAAATTTTCATGCCCATCAAATTTTTTAATAATTATTTAACCTTTTTTTCAATTCTAAATATAAATTAAAAGTTTTATCTTCAGTTATTGTAATATATACAACTAATATTAATATATATAGTTTTCAATAAGATTCATGTCCTTTTCAATTATTTTCTATATCAACGGACTTTTCAAATAATAATTCAAACACTTTTCCGTTTAGAAAAAAAACTCACTTTTGCCACTGTTAATTTAAACACAAGTCATATTTACAATCTGATTTTTATCCTACTCCCTCTGGTCTTTATTATAAGACATCAACTTATAATCCCACCACTAATTCAAACGGGCTCTCTGTCGATTTGATCAATAGCAGAAATGAGAACAAAGAGAGGGAAATCAAAATCGAATTGGGGCAAAATCGATTCTTTCACAAGATTTTCTCATGGAAGATCTCATTTTCTTTAGTTTTTTGTGGGAACCGATTTTCATCTATTCAGGTGTGAAAATCTTTTCCAATGAAAATGGCCAACCAAACGTGCATCGCTAGCCGAAAAATTGAATTTTTTTTATTTTCTTCCTCTGATTTTCAACGAACCAAACAAGCTCTACGTTGTCTTTTTCCCAATCCTATAATGGTTTAAAAGAATTTAGATTTACCTTTTCTTTTCCCGATAGAAGTACTTCTCTATCCGTGGGTGCATGTGCCTTGCAAATCGTCCAATTGGGCCAAATTCATTATATATATGAAATACTTTTTCAATCCTAAATATATAAATTATATCCTATATTTATAACCAAAGATAATATATAAAATGATTGATTGATCACAATCCCGTGGTTTAAGATGCATTTGTTTTTTGATATAGTATTAGGTTTTGCTATGGCCACACTTCATTTAAACAGCTCAATCCACTGTTTTTTATTCTAGTATTATCTACCTTGGAACAACAATTTTTTAAGTAACAAGGGCTCGATGATACTATGGTGGATTTGCGGAGGGAAGAAAAGAAATATTCTGGTCTAATTTATAAGCACATCCTCTCCTATAGGCTTGGTTTTTTAAATTTTACCCCTAATTATTATGTGCTAGTACTAATTATCATTTTCTTTGGAATACTTTTGACTTACTTTGAAAAAAAAAAACTTTCAACCAATATTACTATAACAGTAGAGTATAATTTTGACTTATAGAAATTCACCTTCCATCCTTCAAAACCTTGTTTCAATACATGTATATATTGAGTATTGACACATAATATGAAATTTATAGAGGTTGAGTTACTTATAAAAGTTTATATCAAAATAAAATATTTATGAATCATGTCTAATTATTTTTCAAACTTCCGTGGGGAAACTTGTTTAAAATAATTTGTTTGTGCCACTGCACACTCCCCCTCCCGAAGTACCCACTCATCAACGCGCACGTGCTTTTTTTTTTTTTTTGGATTCACATGGAAACTAACGAGTTTTTTCCGCTATTTTTTTTCTGGCCCTTGCTTATATAGTGCTTGTTGGTTGATATGGTAAGTAAGAAAAGTTTGAATTTGGGAAGCGCATTTGCTGGAAGAACTTTAAACTTAAAGCTTTCAGCCTGACAAAGATTAAGCACAAATTTAAAATGATTTTGGGATACTCTGAGTTCATAAAAAAAAAAAAAAAGGCAATCGGTTATATGACCACACTTGTCGAGGGAATGAATGGGACCATGAAGGCGGGGGTTGGTATTTTTCCCACACTAAGCGCTTAACAAGAATTCAAATATTGATTCGTTGTAAGGAACTAGTTAGTCTCCCAATTCACCAAATCCAAAACCAAATTAGTTATACTTTTTTTTATACACAGTGGCATCCATACACGAACCTAACTCATATCCTTATCTAACAGCCTGTGCAACTCCATATCTGTGACTGGAATGACATGAAATCCTGGCATAGCTGAAAGACCCGCTTTCGCCAGGTGATCCGCAGAGGAATTCGCCCATCTACTGATAAGACCCACTTCAACCCTCCAATCCCTCTCTATCAGGCTATGGATTGTTTCAATAAGACTACGATCCTCATGAAGATCGTTTAAACCCCTCGTCATCAGGTCGACGGCATCTGCAGAATCTGATTCCAACATAATCTGCCGATATCCCCAAGTCCCACACCATCTTCAACCCATGGAGGCATCCCCATAACTCAGCCGATAAACTATCCCCCTTGATCCCTTTGAACATGAAACCCTTCAGGAAGTGGCCCTGTGCGTCTCAGAGGACTCCACCACAAGCAATACCTCCTCCGAAATGTGAGAAGGCCCCATCGACGTTACATTTCACCCACCCTGCTGGTGGGAGATTCCACTGAACCTCTTGCTCTGTGGCTTGACGTGGACCTCCGTTAGTCGTGGAGAATCTGGACTAAGCGTCCTTTAAACTCCTCTTGATTGCATCGACATTAGTCTGTAAAGAGTGGCTTGAGGTCTTCTTCCCTTCAAAGACAAACACGTTACGCCTCCTCCATATCCACCAACATAAAAGGATGAAAAGCTGTCGCCACTCCACCGAATCCTTCCTCCTGTCGCTGTAGCTCACATTCCAACGAAACCAGTGAGCAAAATTTGCGCCACATGCGCAGGGACACAATATTCTTCCAGAGGTCAAAGGTCTCCGGGCACTCCTGGAACACGTGTTGCAAATCCTCCACTTCCGATTGACACAAAGGGCATCTACGTCACTGCTCAGTCCTTGTTTAGCTCTGGAAGCATTGGTTAAAAGTCTTTTATGCAAGACAAGCCAAGCGAAGATCTTGCACCTTTCTAGGACTTTCAGTTTCCAGACTTTTCCCCACAATGGATCAGAGGGAGTTACATCGTTTTTACAGTACACATAAGCCGACTTGACAGAAAATTCCCCACTTTTGGACCATCTCCGTCTCAACTGATCGGTTGGCAAACTCTCAATTCCATCTTACACTTTACCCCAAGTTCTCTTGATTCCACTCCATAAGTTTGACCCCGACTTGCTCATAGCAATTCTAGGGAGTTTATCATTCCCACAATTATATTTATCCCTGAGAATTTTCACCCACAAATCATCTCTCTTGGTTGCTAACTTCCACCCAACTTTCATAAGGAAGGCACTATTATGATCCTTAGCACGCCGAAGTCCCAACCCACCTTTTTGTTTTGGCTTGCATATAGCATCCCAAGCTACTAAGGGGGGTTTTTTTTTGTTCCTTCGTACTACCCCATAAGAACTTCCGGTTACATTTATCTAGAGCTTCACAGGTGGTTAGTGGAAGAGACGAGGTTTGCATAACATAGCCAGGGATTGTCGAAGTTACCGAAGAAATAAGCGTGGTTCGCCCAGCTGCTGATAAGGACTTTGCTTTCCATGTGGATAATCTCGTTTTCACCTTTATCAACCACAAACTGGTAAGATTCTTGGTTACCCGTTTATGATGAAGCGGGACACCAAGATATTTACAAAATCACTCGTAATGGAGAAACTTAGGGAGGCGCAAAGCTCACTTCTCTGGATGTGATTAACATTCTTAGAGAAGAAAACTCGAGTCTTTTGGTGATTCACCTTCAGCTCTGAGCTATCACAAAAAATCTTGAGACATTGATTAATTACAAGAACCTGTTCCATGGAAGCTACGAACAACAGAATGTCATCTGCAAAAAATAAGTGAGAGATTGGTGGGCCAGTCCTAGTAAGCCGGATTGGTTCCCAATTTCCTTCGTGGATGGCCGCTTCAATGAGATAAGCCAATTTTTCCATGCAAATCACAAATAAGTATGGGGATAGGGGATCTCCTTGCCGTACTCCCCTGGTAGGATGGAATTCCTCCGCTTTATCACCATTCCAAAGTAATTGCATACTGGGAGTGGAAACACATTGGGCAATTACCTCGCGCAGAGAACTTGGAATATGGAGTTCCTGCAAACAGTTTAACAGAAATTGCCAGTAGACTCGGTCATAGGCTTTCTCCAGGTCAATTTTAATAGCCATGAATCCTTTCTTCTTTTTCTAGTCCCGCAAGGAGTGAATTATTTCCTGGGCCACAATTATGTTATCACTGCTATGCCTCCTCGGAACAAAGCTACACTGATTTGGGGTTATCACCTGAGGGGGATAGATTTCAACCGGGTAACAATGATCTTCGTGACAGTTTTATAAATAACGTTGCAAATGCTAATTGGCCTCAGGTCTCCCATTGATTCTGGATGGTCTTTTTTCGGGATAAGGACAATCAAAGTACCATTTATCTCCCTGATAGCTTGCGGATTAGAGAACAAAAATTTCACAAAATTTACTACAGAGGCGCTTACCGTGGTCCATTGGTTCTGGTAAAACAGAGCATTAAAGTCGTTTAGGTTCGGGGCTTTGAGCGCACCTATGCTAAATATGGCTACACCACCTTAATAAATCTTCATTCACATTTGGATAAGACATGGGGCAATGGAGCACTGGCCAGACTGAATTGTCCTCAGATAGGAGGTGGGAGAAAAATGAGGTAGCCATACCTTTAATTTGAACAGTATCGTAAACCCATGTGCCCAAGTCGTCCATAATAGCCTCTATTTTCTTGATTTTCCTTCGGCAATTTGCGCGCGCATGGAAGAAGTGAGTGTTCCGATCTCTAATACTGTCCACTCTGCTCTAGCTTTCTAAGCCCAGATAAGAGACTCTTGTAATAGCACATCTTCCAGTTCTTTCCAAAGTGCTAATTTTAGATCTGCATATTTGGGCTCCATACCAAAACAAGCCACCACCCGATTAATCCTATCGAGTCTTTGAAGCAAGTGTTTCTTCCGTAAATCTGTATATTTGAACACTTCTTTATTCCAAGTAGAAAAAGAATCTGAAAATTGGGAAATGTTGTGGGCCCAAGAGGTGTCTTGAATCCACGATTGGCGTTCAAACTCATCAAATTTATCATGGAATACCCAAGCCACAATGAACCTGAATGGTCGATTAGGCTTGTTTAAGACCGGTTCCGAGTTAGGTCGAAGAAGTAACGGCCTATGGTCAGATTTGAAGAAAGGAAAATGAGCTACAGAAGCGTTAGGAAACATAGAAGTCCATGCTTCATTAACGAGCATTCGGTCTAGACGTGCCTTCGAGCTCCCTCGCTTCCATGTGAATTCCAGCCCAACAAAACCTAAATCAATCATATCCTGCAAATCCACCCACCGGAGAAAATCTCAATCACATGAGCGGCTAGAAGAGGCAGTAGATCACCTTTCACAGTGGAGTAGCGTTCCATTAAGATCACCCCCAATAAGCCAAGCACCTTGCATTGTAACGGCTAGCCAAGAGAGGTTTTCCTATAGTGATCGACGAGTATTGCAATTAGGGCTGGCATAAATCACTGTTAAATACCAAGAAGACCCTGTAGAACTAGTAATCAGAAAATGCATAAATTGGAAATTACGTTCCACCAAAGTTACATTGACAATATTATCATCCCTTAGGCACCAAATACCACCACTATACCCTTCACAGTCCATTATCTCCATATTAGGGAACCCCATCAGTTTGGCTCTAGCTTGACCCATTTGGTGGGTACACCGAGTTTCTAGAATAGCCATAAAATTCAGATAAGTCACGAACTAGAGCAAGATAGCTTCGTGCTCCAGAACCCCGTGAATTCCATATCATGTAATTTATTGGGAAACAGACATGAGTAAGGGTTTGACAACCTCCCCCTCGGTTTTATCCTGTTCAAGCATTTGCTCATCCATATTCTCATGTTGCACTTGTGTGGCGTCCTGGCCCTGTAAAGACCCTCTTGAAGAAGACGTTATCACCGATGGAATAGCAGAAGATGATGCCAGGGGACCCACCACATTAGTAGCCTTTATTTCCGAAAGTTGAAGATCCTTCACGACACATGATGTGTCTTCGGTTGAACATGAAGGGGAGACCAGCTGCGATTGCCCAACCGAGCACTCCTGATTATACGTCACCACGTGGACCCCACACGGATCATATGAGGAATCACGTGTTTGTTTCCTAATCTCCTTTCCCTTTAATTTTGTTTTATTTGCACTCTTCTTTTTTGACCCCAGCTGAACCCACTCTGACTTTTGTGCTCCTTGATCCTTGGACATCTCCTTTTTAATTCCATTTAATTCCATCTTTATATCCTATTTCGTAGTCAGCACACTAGAATCCTTGATATTCAGTTTTCCTTGATGAGCATTGATTGGCTTTAATCTCCCATTAACATCATCCCTCAATCAAGCCGAAGATGATGGACCATGAATCTCACGCCGTAAAATCTGAATCTTACCAAAAGGGGATGCGTCGGCGTTCACGTCTCCGATCACGATCGTTGCACCACCTCCCACCTCCTTTCCAGTCTTCAGGTTCACGGCATCGTTAACTTCGAGTCCAGGTTCCCTGTTATCCTGAGCATTTGACTGACCTTCATCCTTCTTCATTAGGCAATTATCTTTACTATGCTCATATCTCCCACACATGAAACACACCTTATGCAGACCTTCGTAGATGATCGATCGCTCCTCCCCAAACACCGTGTAAGATGGGAGCAAAGGTTTTCTGCAAGTCTATCTCAACGCAAATACATGCAAATCCTCCTTTGTCATAGATAGAAGTAGTCCTATCCACTTTGATCATTTTCCCTATCATGTTTCCGATCCTACGCAGCGATTCAACGTTATAGAATTCGAAGGGAACATTTGGTAGGCGAATCCAAGCGGCAATGTGGCATTGGAGATCAACCTTCCACGGGTTAAAGTTTGGTCGCCACCTCTGCACTATCAGATAATGATCTTCAATCATCCATGGTCCCTCTTGAAAAGCATAATCTCTATGTTCTTTGTTTGAGAAAGAGACAATGTAATAGCCATTACTCAAGGGAATGATCTTCAATGGATCCTTTGGCCGCCACATACAGTTGATATGATCTTGAATGAGATAGTTTGGGAAGTTTGCACCAGGACTTTAATTGTAACACCCCAATTTCTAACAAATATAATAACATAAAATTGCAATGTTTTTATAAATAATTACTGAATTTCAAGTAAATCCTTGGGAAGTGTTACCGCCGCACTTGTACCGGGACAAGTGCAAGGCTACTTTATTACAATAACATAAGTCCAACTGAAATAAAAATGTTTTATTCAAAATAAATAAAAATAAAACTAGCCATAAATAATTGAATATTCTTCCTCACTTATCACTGCTAGCCCCAACCTCGAGAACCTGCTTCACTGAAAATCTGCTCCCCCGAAGGATCGTCGCAGCCCATAATACACAAAAAAATCAGCAAACGCTGGTAATCCTAATAAAAATACAATTTACCTAACACAAATATATTACAAAAATCAAGTATCAACAATAATACAAGAATTGCATAAATTATCATTCATTATCTTTTAAATTAATTTAGACCGGAAACCCCGCCATCTGTTTAGTGGGAGGAGAACCATGGTAGACCGGAAACCTGCCAGTCTACCATGTGACCCGGAAACCTGCCAGTCACAAATCATCAATTGGCCATAAAAACATTTCGTCCTAATGTGCACACCTCTTCCCAAGGTTGCTACTAGTGTCCCGAAAACCTGTCAGACACCACTTTGGGAAGAACGGATATAATCGGTTCACATCAATACATATCGGAGGCATAAAGCCTAAAGGTTGTGTTCATCACTTTAGGAGGTACCATCCCAAAGCTATCCTCCCATGATTTAAATTATTTTAATTCACACCCAAAATGTATTTCTTAATAAATCAATAAATAAATAAATAATATTTAGCATTTATGTGTGTGTGTGTATATATATATATTCAGCACGAAGGCACATCCAGAAAAGAGAACACAAAACGCACAGGTTACAATTTGAATAACATATATATGTACGCATGAAAACCAACGCAACTTTATTCATTTAATCACAAAAGAGTTCACGCACAGGGGTATGTAATGCATATACTTTGCACGAAAGCCGATGCAAACTTTTATTCATTTAATCACAAAACTTGTAATCATTCACGTGATTCGAGAAGAAGAACAAAAATAATTATAACGTATCTAATATTAATTCTTACTAGTATTAGGGTTACATATAATATATATACTTCATGTAAAACAATCCTAATATTTCTAGGACCTCAACTACCTTATCAGAATTCGCATGGAATTACCCTAGGCTATATGAGAATTAGGATTACCTGGTCTCCGTCTTTGCTAACCTTCCAGAAAAAACGCTTTGATAAGCGTGGGGGAGGAGAATGCCGTAGCAGAGAAAAGAGTCGAGAGAAAAAAAGAGTCGAGCGTTTTTTTAGGTTTAGGCGGCTAAACCTAAGTTTATAATTAATAGGGTTTTAGCGATTGGGCTGGGCTATTTAATTATTGCAAATTAATAAACTAATACTAAAAACATTATTAATTTCTAGATATTTTTATATAATATTATTATCTTTTTGTTGATATGGGCCTTTATCACTTAAACCCTAATCTGTTATGTGACCTAGTCTAATCAGATCTGATTATGTGATCTTAACTGTTTTATTTGTTTTTTTTAATTTCAAATTATTGTGCCTAGATTCTAGGAGAAACTCTAGAAATCAATTTAGATTATTTCTCTCTATATATGTACACATATTAATTCTTTTATTATTATTATTATTATTATTATTATAAGGGGTATTACATTAATAATGAGGGAGTTCATCCAGGGTAAGCACCAAGCGATATACTCTTCGATCAGCAGTAAACTTCAACATCCCTGTTTGCCCCTCTAGACGTCCCATGGTTTGGTCATCATCCTCCTTCGCCTCTTCCGACACACCCCTAACGTCCCTCTCATTCATACGATGAAAGTAATCCTTCCACCCTGTCACAATATCGTCTTCCTCAGAGTGCTTCATCAGGAAGCCGGCACATCCAAGGGATAAGAGTTTATCCCGATATGATAACGAGGATGAACCACTCCTCTGATTAGCATTAGTGCCCTGGGCTCCAACCGCACCACCCTTCTTCTTGTCAGATGTCCCTTCGAAAGCAAACCCAGCACCACCTTTGGCTTTGCTGCCACCTCCATCCCCGTCACCATCTCCCTCCTTCCACCCCTCCCTGCCTCCGATCTCCAACCGCTGTTGGCTTGCTCTCCTCTCTTTAGACGCTCTTTTCTCCATTTTTTTTCCAAATTAGTTATACTTTATTGACATACATATTATATCATATGATGTTTAAGTTTCAGATATCGTTTTTAATTTAATTTTTTAAAAGTAACGTTTTGGAACTTAATTCTTCAAAAAGTTTTCAAACTAGAAAGTCCTTCTAGCAAACAATTTATTTAATTGGCAAGCAGGGGTTCACGCGTAGGTTAGGATTCGCAATATAAAAGGAGTTTAAATGCTATTTTCTCTAAATAATTTAAAAAAAAATTAATATTAACATAAAATATAAAATATATAAGAATCCTTTTTTTTGCCCAAAAAAAAAATCCTATCAATATATATGATTGAATTCCAACTAACACGTATTATGTGGGATGATATTCCTATCAAAACAAACAATTATATTAGATATGAAAAAAATCGGACTAAAAAATAGATAGAAAAATTCTGAATTTCTTATTTTAGAAATAAAACTCATTTTGCGAATTCTATCCTACGGATTAATCATAATTTTTGAATAAATATAGAAATGTTAGATTCTTCACAAATGAATTTTTTTATGATTTATATTTAATTGTTACAATTTTATATATTTATTAAAAAGTTAAAAATCTTAAATTATTATCCATTTCATTAAAAAAAAGTTTCACTCTAAAATAATGTTTTGTCACATTGCTTTAAGAAATCTTCTTAGTGCTTATTTGTGACCACGTTTGAGACCCCTAAAAGTGTTTATTCATGTAAATTGAGATAAAACTTCTCTCATATACTCACCTTGTATCGATATTTTTCGAGTTATCAAGTAATCTTTCTGATCCTTATCATAAGACTCCTACTAGCAAGTATATTTAGTTTTTATTTATTTATAAGGCACTTGTTTATTCTCAAGAAGCATTAATTATTTTTCCCCCACATATATCCCTAATTAATAAGGGTAGTGGATGAGAGTAATAATTAATATGATACTAGAGTTTAGTGCAATTAGTAGGGATAATATGGGAAATTACTTAAATTTTAAGACAATTTTATTGCTTTAACTGTTTTTATTGATTTGTGAGAATTGTTAAATAGTACCTTATAATAAAGGGAAAATCCATCTCAAGGCCTATTTTGGAAAAAAAAAATGTCAAAAAAGGCCCAAAAAAAAGTCACATGTCTTTTGGTATTATTTTATAAAACGTTAGTTGTTAATGAGACTGATATAGTTGTTAATGAGACTGATATAGTTGTTAACGAAAACTGATTTAGTTGTTAATGAGACGGATTAAGTTGTTAAGATATTGTTGTTAATGAGACTAATATAGTTGTTAATGGGTATTGATTTAGTTGTTAACGTTTTATGAAATAATAGCACAAATGAATTTTTCTTGGACATTTTTTGACTTTTTTTTATCAATATGGGCCTTGAGATGAATTTTCCCTATAATAAGGACTAGAGGGAGTAACATGCTTGGATCTCATAAAATTACTTTTTCTTAACAGAATTTTCATAAAATTACTACTCATACGTATTTACTCTCTTTTTTTTTGACATTATACTACCCATTTGGTATTTATTATAAGACATCAACTAACAATTCTCACAAATCAATAAAAATAGTTAAATTCATTAAATATATCCTAAAATTTAAGTAATTTTCAATATTACCCCTATTTATTGCATTAAACTCTAATATTATATTAATTATTACTCTTGCCCACTATCCTTATTAATTATAATTATACATAAAAAATATATTTAATACTCTTTAAAAATAAATAAATAACTTATAAAAAAACGAAATATACTTATTATTAGTTGGTTAGTGTCTTATAATAAAGGACCAGATTACCCAAAGACAAAGAAACTATTTTTGGACCAAAAATACCAACAAACATTTTAAAGAGGAGCGCTCGGCTACAACGCTATTAACACCGTTAACAAAAAGTTAACCTCCGTTATCTAAGGTGCAGATTAGCAACGAACTCTTATTCCGAGGACGCCTAAAGACAAAATTCTAAATTTTACTAAATTAAATAATTTTTCTCAATTGTCATTATTCAAAACTACTTGTATAGATATCTATGGACAAAAATTATTCATTATTTAATTTTTTCAAAATTATAATTTGCTAAAATAAACAAAAGTTTTAATTAAAAATATAATTATATGATTTAAATAAAACTCAAGGTGTTTTATATTCTTTTCTTTCGATTTTGCCGTTAACTTAATATCATTATATTCAAGATAGATAATGTATCATTGGGAATAAGTTATACGGCAATTGACACAATTGAGCTTTAAGAACTACTAACCTAAATTTCTTGCTATAATTTAAAGAGGGAAACAAATTATACTTATAAATTTAGATTAATAAGACTTATATTTAGAAATAAAATAAAAATAAAAATCATGATAGAGTAAAAATACATACATAAATTTACTCTAATTTATTTGATTAATAAGTTCACTTTTACATATTTTACTCTAATTCTCTCATATCATTTATCATACATTTTTTTCTCATAAAAATTATTATTTTATTTTAGAAGAAATTTATGTTAGTTTTATTATAAAAATAAATCATATAATTTTTTGTTTAACATATATAATAAATTATAAAACACCTTGAGTTTTATTTAAATCATATAATTATATTTTTAATTAAAAATTTTGTTTATTTTAGCAAATTATAATTTTGACAAAATTAAAGAATGAATAATTTTTGTCCATAGATATCTATACAAGTAGTTTTGAATAATGACAATTGAGAACAAATTATTTAATTTAGTAAAATTTAGAATTTTGTGCTGGGCGCTCTGGAATAAGAGTTCGTTGGCTAATAAACACATATCAACTTATTATATTCATTATTCTGGTTTAAAAAAACTTATTTCTTCGTTAAGAAAACGCGCTACGCGGAGGGGTCAGTGCTCGTCGTCGACGTCCCTGTTTTTTAATCTCCACGCCCCTACGCAAACGATAGGAAACTTAACCAGACCCCAAGTTCCCAACCCCTGGTCACTCCTCCTATTACTTTCATCGCAGATCCGTTACCCTTTTTGTCAAGCCACAATCGCTGTATACTATCCCCTCTAAATCTATCTGCACAATCTGATTCTCGATCAGGTTCGTTCACTTTTACGTTTTGCGATTTTATAATTTTGATTTCGATATGATTTCTGTGATTCTTTGTACCATCGATTTAACAATTGAGCTCTTTATTTATCTCATCGATTTATTTATTATTTGCGTTGCAGAAGGGTATCGTGTTTTAACTTTCTCATAATCAACCATGTTTACCCGAATTTTTGGTAAACCTAAACAGGAAGCCAATACTTTAACGACTTTGGATAAGTTAAATGAGGTTAGTAGTATTTGATTGCTGATAAAAAATCTACCTGTGGATCTTTCCCTTGTGTAAAAATCATTATTATTTTTTTTTTGTCGGCGATTATTATTTTCGGTGCTTTGTATTCATTTGATCATTATCTTCGTTATATTGGAATTGGCGTTACTCTCTATGTAATTAATCCGGTAATTGTATTTCCCTCTTAACTGCCTTCTGTCCTTAAGTTCTGAAGGACTTGAACGGGCGATTCCCTTGTCCCAGGGGATTCCTAATTGTTAAAAGTAACTAAATTATGCATCTCATCACATCACATCACATCCCAACCGAACCTTTTTATTTTAATCTTGTACAGATTTCAGAAAGTATTTTCATCGTTTAGAGGGCAGGAAATCCCACGTTTGTCAGTTTTGTATTGGTGGTGCTCTACTTGTCTTGTGGCCATTTATTGTATGAACATGGTATTGGTGGTGCTCTACATGTCTTGTGGCCGTTTAGAGGGCAGGAAATCCCACGTTTGTCAGTTTTGTCTTGGTGGTGCTCTACTTGTCTTGTATCATAGCAGGCGTGATAATTGAATTAATTTGGAATCGATCATTAGAATGTTCTTGTGTTTTATCTGAGTTTCAGCCACAGTGGCCGGCTGTTAGTAGTGCAGGATATGCAGAGTAATTTGAGAATATGTTCGAAACTGTTTTTCCATGGTTCCATTTTTCATGTTTTATGAACATGGTATTTTTATGCATCAATTCATTCCTTCATGTAATGACAGTTTATTTTTCTCCTTTATGTTGAGCTTTAGTTTTCCTTATGTATGATACCATATGATTATTTTCTTCTTTGATCGTACGTTTGTAGACACTTGAAATGTTAGAGAAAAAGGAGAAAGTACTTATTAAAAAGGCTGCAGCAGAGGTTGAAAAGGCTAAAGAGTTTACTAGGGCAAAAAATAAAAGAGGTATTTTGCAAAACTCATGGATCTTTGTGCTGGTGTAGATTGTAGAACTGTCTTCTTATCCTGCATCAGTATATCTTCGAAATATACAATCTAAGAAAATTTATTATGTGGGCGTGAGAAGTTTGTGTTTCATTGTTGTAGGGTGTGTCGGGGTATGTATATGCTTGAAATATGTATACCTAATCTTTAGGGGATCATTGTTATTAGATTTGGGTTCTGAGTTTAAGCTTGTAACATTTCTTTTGTATTTCTCCTTCATGCAGCGGCTATACAATGTTTGAAGAGAAAGAGGTTATATGAACAGCAAGTAGAGCAGCTCGGTAATTTCCAATTGCGTATTCATGACCAGGTGTGAATGCAACTTTTTTTTTATTGACAATACAGACAGGGTTTGAGTTTATTGAACTTCCTTTGCATCATATGATGATTTGTGTTACAGATGATAATGTTGGAAGGTGCTAAGGCCACCACAGAAACAGTGGATGCATTGAGAACTGGAGCTTCTGCTATGAAGGCTATGCAAAAGGCAACGTATGTGGCATATTTTAAAATATTAAATAATAAATAACTTGTTCTAGTGATGTTCATATATTTTTTCACTTAATATGGTTTCTTTTAAATATGAAAAGTTTTTTATAAATTATAGTAAGTTTTGTTTTTCTTATTAAATCACTTGTACTGTTTTCATATTCTGACTTATCTTTATATCTTTATTAATGAAATGCTGATTGCGAATTGTTTATCTTGGTATATTATTTTACAGGAATATTGATGACGTTGACAAGACCATGGATGAGATCAATGAACAGACTGAGAACATGAAACAGATTCAGGAAGCATTGTCAACTCCAATAGGTGCAGCTGCAGACTTTGATGAGGTCATTTCTTAATCATTTTAATTTTTTTTGTGTTCGGACAAGACATACATGAGATTCTTCTAGGAGAACTTTTTTAAAGGAGTTGGCAGCCATGTATTGAGCATTAAGGGATATCCGCATCTCTCTTTAAAATTGAAAAACCCCACATCTACACTGTTTGAAATATATCTGCTGATCATTCTAATTTTCTTTCACTCTTTTCACTCTTCAGGATGAATTAGAAGCAGAACTTGAAGAATTGGAGGGTGCTGAGTTGGAGGAACAGCTTCTTCAACCTGCAACTACAGCTCCTGCAGCACCAGTGCAGGTCCCAGCTGGGAGGCAACCTGCTCGCCCTGCTCCTCAGAAGCGCACTGCTGAGGAAGATGAATTGGCTGCTTTGCAAGCTGAGATGGCACTTTAAGCAGGTCCTTTTCAGCTGTAATGCTATTTAATACATTTATTTCAATTAATTATTTTTGCAATTGTTAATTGAAATTGGGTGGCTTTCTGTTTTGGACTGACAATTGGATGGTATGTGCATGCATCATTTTGTATTGCAATTTGAACTCAGTTCCTTGGATTGATTTATCAAGGAAAATGTGGGAATGTTATTTTATGTTGTTAGTTCTCATTGTAATTGATATTTCTGCCGGAATTTTGCAGGCTCTGTCTTATCACGTGTGGCTTTGATTAAGAATTGGAGCCATTGATATGGAGAATTCTGCATTTCTCGGTCTCCTTTTCCCATGTGATTTATTGAACAAACCGGCTGGTGTATATAACGGTGTCAAAGACTGAACAGAAAAGTTCATCTTGCATCCATTCACTCGAACGAGTTGTTTTTTCTTTTTTATTCTTGTGTGATGTGTCTAATGTCTATTGGTAAATTTTAAACTTTTTTTCATTTCTAGTCATTGATGGATATTTTGGTGTTTATTCCGGATGAAATGAATATTAGTCTTGGCACTGAGCAGCTTATATCCTTGAACCAGTCTTCAATGTATAAAAGAAATATTTAGTGAGTGAGCGAGTTCGTTTGTTTGCCACTGGGAATGGGAGTATAGAAGCACATATCCGGTATAAAAAACTACGTTACAGTTAAAAGTAGGACCGGAAGTTAAAAGTACTGCCTCTGGTCCTAAATATAGGATATAGTTTGTAGTTTAAATTATACTACAAACTATATCTTATATTTAAGACCGGAGGAATATTTACTAATCATTCATAGAGATCATGACTGGTAATTTACTTTCCCTTATGGTTGTAGTTGTTTTTTCCCCATTGGATATTGGCAAATCTTCTAGTTGGTTGCTCCAAAAGAATAACGGTTTCTACCTTAGTTCAATTATTTTTCATGGCTTTGCCTTTTCAAGTGCTTGATTGGGATAGTCGTGGTTATTTTTGTTTCTGTGCTTTTTACTAGCAAATTATAAATTTAGGTTGGGTCAAATTTTTCTTTTGATTTGACTAAGGATTTTCTCTATTGAACTTAAAACGCAAAGAGTTTTCGCCTCTTCTGCCTCTCCCAATTAATGCGCTTCCCAATTCCCACTATTCAAAATTATATTCTCTTTTTTATGGGGGTGAGGTCATTAACAATCCCAACCAATAACTTACTGATTGGTTGGGTTAATTTTTATTGATAAAGGTATTTTAATAGATTTTTCTTGACGTATTTAAATGCTGTCACCAAAGATATCTTTAGTGTATAATAATTATATTTAAATGTAAATCATGATCCAAATGTATTAGCTGAATATGAACCTTAAATTTAAGAGAGAATTATAGAAAAAGAATTTTAAAATTGTAAAATCCTAAATAAGGTTTGTTAGCAAAAATTATAGAAATTGATAAATTAATGACGAGATTTGATTGAGAATGGTCTGAGGGGAGATTATTTTCCCCCACTATGGATTCTAGCTGTAGAGTGATGACGAAGTTAGCTTGGGTCCCGGGTATAGAAAGGCTGCTGTGGAAACGGATAATCGTGCGGCTTCAACTCCAATAGAATCACCCACCACAACCATGCAAGGACGTTGAATAAGTCTTCAACGTGATACTGTCGGATTTTTTGCTTTTGAAGGATCATTGTTTATAAAGCGATGACCCGTATTTATCTGTCAATTTAGGTTTATTATCACTTATCAGGGATGTTTGTAATATATTGAATGACCCTACCAACCCATAGAAGAAAAAGTGCGTCTTTCCGTTGCCAGTTCACTCAAAACTTCCCCTTACAGAGCTGAACCCCAAAATCCATATATATATATATATATGAACTCAAATTGCCATGAAATGAGTTGAACATTTGAATCTCGGAAGTCAGATGTGCGTTTTGTCTAGGAACTGCGCAATTGGTATTCAACGGACACCCTCACACAGTTACAAAGCAGCAAGGAGAAAACTTTTTTTTTTGTCGGCTCATTAATGGGTTAGTGAGAGACAGGGATGGACCAGCAATTGTAAATAGGAGGGGCAAAAATTACATAAACAAACCCATAGTTTTAAGAAATAACATTTTAACCTCATAAAATATTAATCTTCTCACTTTAGTCCCTCTATGAAACTATTAAGAGAGGACTAAAGTGAAAATACTGAAATTCTTATGGGGCTAAACTGTGATTTCCTAAAACTTTGGGTTCTTTTCTGTAATTTTAGGGGGCAGGGCCACCCCTAGCCCCCCATGTAGGTCTGTCCTTGGTGAGAGAGGCTCTTCCTTCTCTCTAGAATTCTCTCTCTTTCTTCAGCCATGCTTCACCCTGTTCCATTCAATGGCAACCTAAAGTGTGAACCCCCACCTCATCCAGGGGAAGACCAGTCTACTAAACGTGCAAGATTGATGATAATATGGAGGCCGAATAGTCCCCTGACCTGGGCTCCGTTGAAACCCATGTCTCTGCTTCGTTTCCTGTTGAGTACGTCCTTGAAACGCAAACGACCCCTCTCCCCTCTCCTCTAAACAATATCCATATGGGAGATGATATGGCAAACGCTGCTCCTACTACTCCTAAGATACCTTCTTTTAAAGACAAGCTTCTTAACTCTGATTCTAATCCATCTGGGGAAGATGAAGATGACATAACCCTAAACCAAGGAGATGTCTCCATTGGCCTGAACGAAAAAATCCCAACAGTTGACTTCGCATCGCATGTTATTGATACCCTGAATAAAAAGATGGGCTTAACAGTTGTAGTCAAACTTCCGGGACTTTTAAGCTTATTGACCTTCACGACGATTGCTTCTTGGTCAGGTTCCAAGATGATCTTGACTACCAAAATGCCCTTCTGACTGGTCCTTGGATGATCTTCGGACATTACTTGACTGTTCACCCTTGGACACCTTCTTTTAGGCCACAAGATCATGTAGTCAACCAAGTAATAGGTTGGATTCGTCTCCCCAAACTCCCTGCTTATTACTACCACAAAAGCATCATCCATTTTATTGGCGGAGTCTTTGGGGACGTCATTCGGGTGGACTACAACACAGACTCCGGCGATCATGGGAAATTCGCAAGAATCGTTGTTGTTTTAGACCTCACCAAACCTCTGATCTCCAAAATCCAGGTGGATGGGGAGCTTATCTTCATGGAATACGAAGGCCTACCCTCCATATGCTTCGACTGCGGAAAATATGGCAATCTCTAGGACTATTGCCCGATAAAAATGGTGCCTGTCTCGGAAAGTCCAGCGGAAGCAGCCTCTTCGCCAGAACCTAACGCGCTTCTGGCTCCGGAGGCGCGTGAGACATCCCATTTTGGAGCTTGATGCAAGTACAACGATGTAGGCGTCCTCCTGCTAGAGGAAACAAAGCGAATGTGGTGTTTGACAGTAAAAAGGAGGTCAACGATTCTCGTTATGAGGTTCTTGGTGACGCCTTGGAGGAGGAGTGACCAGGCATGATTCATTCGACGAAAGGTTCCCATCGCCAAAATGAAAAACCTGTGATCCGCAAGACAAAAGCTAAAGAGACAAAGAGCTCTAAAAAGGAAGACACAGGGACTAAGCATAACGTGGCAGACCTGCAGTGTACAAACTGTGATAGCCTCCCCTCCTTGCAGCAGTACATCGTCAGGCACTTTAACACTTCCCTTGACCCCAGCTCCAATTTAGCCGTTCGAATCAAAGACCCAAGAATGCCTCGGCCTAACCAAACCTCCAAAGGGAACAAAATTGGGCTGGGAAACCTCAGCCCATTGAAAGCAATGATCCAAGACCAAGAGAACATGGGATTAAGCTCTCCTCTGGGGTCACTATCCCCAAATTGGGAGCCAAGCCCAATTTAGATAGTGTTGGACCCTCAATCAAAACCATGAAGGACCTAGCACGAGGCATTCAAAACGAATTAGAAGCCACTGAGGGAGTTGGTCTTTCCCCTGGTTCATCCTTTTAAGTTTTATTTATGTCAATAATAACATGGAATTGTCAAGGAGCTTTTGATAAAAAGTTCCCTTCCATTTTCAAATCTTTTGTTGCTAATTATAAAGCTGATATTTTGTTGTTGTTGGAACCCAGGATTTCCGATGCCAAGGCTGACTCTGTTATTAAGAAACTTGGTTTTCATAATTCTCACAAGGTCGAAGCATCGGGTTTTTCGAGAGGCATTTGGATTTTATGGTCTTCCAATGTGACCATCAACATCTTGGTGAATCATGTTCAATTTGTCCACATAGAGATCTCTTGGGCTTGCCTCAATCTCAAATTCCTCTTCACTGCAGTGTACGGAAGCCCCCAATCACAATTCTGGAAATTTCTTTGGCGCGATATTACTCAGTTAGCTGATAGCTTCTTGGCTCCACGGATGTTGGCTGGAGATTTCAACACCATTCTGCACCACAATGAACACCAGGGGGGATATGTTAGGAGAGCCCAGGGGTGTGGCCTTTTTAATGCCTTCATCCACTTAAACGGGCCTCTGGATCTGGGCTCTAATGGGCCGAAATTCACTTGGCGAAGGGGATCACTTTTCATGCGGTTAGATAGGGCCATTTGCAATCCTGAGTAGCTTCATCTTCTTCCTAGATGTGTCATTAACCATCTCTCCAAGGTCTTCTCAGACCACCGACTCATATCTATTGTTTTAGGCCCAAATCATCTTGCTAGCCCACCCCCTCCCACTTCAAGTTCCTTGCCCCATGGATCTTACACCCTAACTTCCACGACATTGTCTGGCGAATCTGGGATACAGGGGATGAGCTCTTGCCTTGCATCAAATCCTTCAAAGAAGAGGTCCAACGGTGGAATTCAGACATTTTTGGAGGAATTGGGAAACGAAAAAGAAGATTGCTCTGTCGAATCAATGGCATCCAATCCAAGCTTGAATCTCACCCGATGCCGACTTTGATTTCCTTCTCGACCTAGAGACGTCCCTGAGAGAAGATCTTGAAGAAACTTGCTTTCAAGAGGAGCTATCGTGGCTTCAAAAATCATCCTCTGAGTGGGTGTGCCTAGGGGATCGAAACACATATGCAAGACAATATTTCCTTGATCTATACTCCCTTGATGATCCTACCTTTATTCCCTTTTCTCATCGTGATGCTTTCCCAGTGCTCTCGAACCAACAGCTTCTATTATTGGATCGTCCGATATCCATGGAAGAGGTCCGTCGGTCCCTTTTTGAGATGAAGCCTCCCAAAGCGCCGGGTAAGGATGGAATTCATGCTCTCTTCTACCAGTCTCAATGGTCCTTGGTTGGTAATAGCATCTATGATTTCATCCATCGATTTTGGTTTGGTAACACCTTGGAGCCTTCCCTTAATCAAACTTTGTTGGCTTTAATTCCTAAAGTAAATCAGCCTTTTCTCATCAGTGAGTTCAGACCGATTAGCCTTTGCTCTGTTCCTAACAAAATTGTCTCTAAGTGTATTGCCAATCGTCTAAGATCAGTCATGCCTGATTTAGTTGGCCAATACCAGTCAAGCTTTGTTCAAGGTAGAAGCATTGTTGATAACATTATTATCGCACAGGAAGTGATCCACTCTATGAGGGGGAAAAAGGGAAAATCTGGTTGGATGGCTATCAAAATCGACTTGTAGAAAGCCTTTGATAGGCTTAGATGGGATTTCATCGCTGATACTATAAAGGACACCGGTCTTCCCTGTAATCTTGTTAGATTGATCATGAACTGCATTTCCTCTCCCTCTATGCAGGTCCTTTGGAACGGGGAACTCACCTGCCCTTTTAACCCGGAACGTGGTGCGAGGCAAGGGGATCCCCTTTCTCCTTACCTATTTATGTTGTGTATGGAGCGTCTATCTCAACTGATTGAGTCCAAGGTCAATTCGAGTGATTGGGAAACGGTCAAATTAGGCCAGAGAGGTGTCCCCTTATCCTATCTCTTTTTCGTTGATGACCTGATCCTATTTGGTCAAGCCACATCTCAGCAGGTCACTTTGATCAAACAGACTTTGCATGAATTTTGCCAATCTTCAGGTCACTTGGTGAGCCAGTCTAAAACCAAAGTTTTCTTTTCGAAGAACATGGGTCTACCGGTCTACAAAAGGATCAGTGATGAGCTTGGCTACCAGAAATCTAATTCCTTAGGCAAATATCAGGGAGTTCCCTTAATAAATGGCTGAGTCTCCTCTTCTACCTACAAGTACATCCTTGATAACCTCCACCCTAAATTAGCTAGTTGGAAGAGCAAATCCCTTTCCTTGGCTAGCCGTCTAACTCTTGCCAAATCTGTCATGTCATCCCTACCCTTGTTTACTATGCAAAGCTCCATTCTCCCTACATCTTGCTGTGCGGAGATTGAGAAGTTAATCCGAAAATTTATTTGGGGTTACACAAATGACCATCGAGGTATCCATTTGGTTAAATGGAATGACTTATGCCAACCCATCAAACATGGGGGATGTGGCATGCTTAACCTTGAATCCCAAAACAAAGCACTAATGATGAAATTGATCTTCAAGATTCAGTCTCAGCCTAACTCCCTTTGGGTTAAGGTCCTGAAGCAAAAATATGCAGTCACAGATTACAAGGGAACCCCATCCGGGCGCGCATGTCTTACTTCTGGAAAAATCTGATTAAGTCTTGGGAAGAAGCTTCTCTCTACATCAAATGGAACCCTGGTGATGGTGGTAAGGTCAAATTCTGGGATGACTATTGGGTGGGTGACTCTGGTCCCTTAAAAAATTTATCCTTTTCCCCTGTCTCCCCTCTTGATCTTTCAAGGACTATCTTTGACTTTGTGAATGGCGACAGTTCTTGGAATTGGAGGCTTTTTCAACACCTTCTTCCCCTTGATGTTTTAAAGGAAATCTCCTCTGTAACCATCAATAGCAGGCCCTTGGTGTCCTCTTGCTCTTGGAACTTAAACACAATGGGAAATTCTCAACCAAGTCTGCCTACCAGGCTATCGAATCTTTGAACTGGAATGCTCACAGTGTCGTTTGGTCCCAGATGTGGAAACTACCAATGGCTCAAAGGGTTAAAACCTTAACTAGGCTCCTCCTTAAAGGGAAATTGCTAACAAATGAGGAACGCTTCAGACACTGGATGGCTCCTGATCAATCTTGCTCTATTTGTCATTTCACTAGTGAAAATCTAGACCATGTCTTCAAAGACTGGTGCATGGCCTCCACGGTATGGAGGAAGATTCTCCCCTCTGATATGTCATATGATTTCTTCAGACTTGGTATTCAACAATGGCTGACCCTGATCATCCAATCCCCTTCCCTTGACACCTCCTGGAAGACAGGGGTGTGCATTACATGTTGGAAGCTTTGGGAGATCTGTAACAAATCAATTTTTGCTGATGGCGTCTTCACCTCTGATGGAGTTTTAGCTCAGATCAAGGCAGTAGTCGTCCATACTCATCATTGTTTCTCTAAGTGTAACCTTATTTTTTAATTCTTCTTGATTTCTCATGTACAACACATGACTTTTTATTAATGGAATCCTTTCATTAAAAAAAAAATAGGGCTGTACATGTATTATTGAGTCAGTGGTGTAAAACTGATTATTTATGAATGTGAAAGTCTTGTTTTTCACTTTGGAATGTGAATTGCGTTTGCTTAAAGCAAATTTCAGTTACTTGTTATTTATTTTACAAGATTTGTGTTCGTCATCAACTCTGGAATACTGGTTACAACGTTGCAGAAAAAACGTTATTCCTTCTTTGCCCTTGGCCATTGGGCGAAGTGAAACCCAAAAAAAAAAAAACGGTGAAGTTTGCTTTTCCTCCTTTCCAGGTATGCAAACCTACCCTCAACCAATTATTTCCTCAGTAAATATAGTGCATCATTTTCATTCAAAAAAACAAAACTTCAAAGAGAATGGGATTCTAGAGTCCGTCAAAATAAATAGCGACAGGAGCAAGCAAATTGGACAGAGAGGAAGAAGAACGCATGAAATCAAAGAATTTCATTAAAAAAGATCATAGCTTCAACATATGAACAGAAACTAGAACCAAAAATAGACCACAATCAATATACAAATTCGCAAACTCAGGCCTTCCATTGTTTCCAAAAGGCTTAATGAATGATGTAAGTAAGAAGCAGAGCCACCAGCATTAACCCGTAGGCGATCCCTTGATCAATTGCCATCCCTGTCAGGTAAACACCATTCAAAACAAACCTTATCAGACCATTAAAGCAACCCCATGAAAGAATCAAAGACACATAAGAAATATTACAGATGAGAGGCATCAATTAAAAAGTACCATCACTGGTGGGAGGTGGTGCAGGGGCAGGGCTCTGAGCATTAATGGTTGGTACAACCAAAAGCAAAGCAAGAGCGAAAAAGGCCATCAAGAAATATTGAAGTCTAAATGCAAGAACCTCCATTGATATTTGCTATCAAGCTCTCACACTCTGTTTTGTTCTACGTTTGAGAGCAGCTGAGAACAAGAATGGGTTGTATTGGGAGAGAAAGAGGAAATATAAATAAGCAAAGTTGCAAGTGGAAGAGAAGGAGGGCGAAGGTTTTTATGCATAGAGAGAAGAATCTTTGAAGAAGATGACACTCTGGCTGGCATCTAAGAAAGGAGAGAAACAAGAAAAGGAGAAGCAGCATGCAAAGAGGGTAGGGCCCATGAATAAGAGTTGATTGATGACAGTTGTAGAAATGAGATTGTGGCCATGTTACACAGCCAGGCAATTTCGCGCTGTGGTACAGAAGGAGGTTGGTCCACACAGATATGGACAACGGGTTCGGTTCAACATTTGAAATTCGAATACTGATTTTTATTTTTATTTTGCTCAATGACGAATACTGAATTTGAGTGCTAGCCAATATATGAATAATATATAGAGATTCTTGTTGAACTCTGAAATTTTAAATCCTTTCTCAACTCCTCAAATATCGAGACATGATTCAGCCGTTACCTTACCTTGGACGGCGACCGTTGGCTAGGACTGCATGCCGTGGGGCCACAGATTACAACTCATCCACGACATAGATTAGTTCAATTATATCCCAATATCCCTTCATCAAATTTATATTATAGTAAGCAAATTCAATCTTATTCATAGACACTAGTCAATATTAAGGATTTCAATGTAATTTTTAAGTTTTGTCCTCTTTGAGATCCGCCATTTTGTTATAAAGCGACAATCGGCTTTTTCTTGGATGCCTATTTATTGTTTTGATGTGTTACCCTTCTGGTGAAGTTGTTTTCATGTTGATGATGCATGGATACTCAATAGGTTTTGTAAGGTTCAAAGTGATTTTCTTATGTTGATGTATATGGTATTTACTTGAAAAGTAGCAGCGGCTAGTGGTTGCGGCAACTTGTGAAATGTGTGACTTATATTTAACATCTTATTCCAAATTCCATATGATACATAGGAAAAAACATGGGTTAGTTGAGAGGGAGGGAATAAACTTCATATAAATAAAGTTCATTATGTTTTATCAACGGTTAAGGTCCTTGAAAAATCTCGATTTTTTTTTATAGCAAAGTCGCCCCAAAATTTTTCAAATTATAATAATTTTGCCCTAGTTATTATCTAAGTTAAGTTTGACTATTAGTTAACCAAATCTTTTTAACTAACAATCCATATGGCATCCATATCATTTTTGTTTTGGGTTTAGGTGCAACATTGCGTCGAAAGTTTTCACTCATGAGCTATGTTACCCTAGAAATTTTCATATCATAACAATTTCATCTCGACTGTTTCCCAAATTAAGTTTACCCCATAGTGGGTCCAATATGCTTATCTGAAAAATCCATATGTTATCCACTTCATTTATTTCCAAGTTAGATCAATTTATAAATAAGTTATTTTTTAAAAAAAAATGCATCATATTTGAATGATTGAAGAAAGTCGAAGAGGCGAAAGCATCTTGTGATCTTGTGTGATGAAGAGAAAATAAAAAGGTACTTGTTTATCTCGACATCGCAGGGGTACAGCGATGGAAGGTTACCGATGGCCTTATTCTCAATGATCTTGTTCAGTGTGTCTTGAATCCGATAATTGAATCTTTTTCTTCATCACTCTCTAGGGAACGTGAGTTCCTCCTACATCTGCGGCTTTTTCTTCAATGTTATTCACACGGCTAGCTAAGTATATTTGGTCAAGTAACAATCAAACTTAACATTTATAATGGTCATGGTGACATTGCTACAATTTGAAAATTTCCAAAAAAAATATTGAACCAAAAAAATTTCCAGGAAAACATTGCTTTTAAGTAAAAACTTTCATGACAAATTTGCACATTAATAAAAAAAAAAAAAGTGGATGATATGTGGACCTGCTAACTCATCATATTTAATTAATGGTCAAACTTGACCTAGATAAAGGTGAAATTACTACGATTTAGAAACTTTCAGGGTGATGTTGCTAAAAAAACTTCCAAAGCAAAATTAAGATTTTTTGACAATTTTCAGAGCAAAAATTGACCTTAACCCTTATATCAATGGAAGTTTAATCAAGTTTTTAAAAATAAACCTATATTGTTTAAGTTAAAGTTGATATTCAAGCATTACAAATAAAGAAATTATTCTATCGAACAGGAAGCTAGTTATGTTTTCTCTATTGCATAAAACTGTACAATATCAATGTTCATTGTTTTTATATTTTTGTATAATGAAAGGATCTAAATATAGAATTACAAAGATTAATCCAATAATCCAGTTACTGAGAAGTTGGCTCATGATTTATAAAGTTGCAAGTTTAAATCTTGCTGTCGATTTGAGACCTTGTTAAGTGATATGTTATTACCTCTTTAATTGTTTTTTGAATTTGGATGTGTAGTAAACCCTTAGGACCAACTCACCTGAACTTTCATCTTATTAAAAAAAAAAAAACACTAGGTATAGGTTCAGGTTTTGAGGGCAAAGTGTAGGGAAGCGACGAGGATATCCAGCAGTTGTGAGGAAACAAGTTTCTTGTATTAGCTGGAGGGGAATGTGTGATGTCTGGAACAGGTTTAAAGAGGGTGTAAGGAAGAACACTTGTTTTTTTTTTTTTTGAGAATTGTTGAGTTGAATATTCCTCCTACTGATGTGATAACTGGGAGAGAAGGTGTTATTGATAGCTATGATCGAGGAAATGGGACCATGAAAGGCTGGGAATCTGGTTTGAACCTCAAATTAGTAATCATGTGGGACCGTGATAAAGAGGATCGAGTGGGCTACTCTGTTTGGTTATGCAAACAAGTTCAGTTCCTTCCACAATTGCTGAGATTTTATTGAACTCATACAGGGTTTGAATCTATGTTCCAGAAGCTATAAGCTTGGTAACAAGAGGGTGCCATGTGAATCATCCCAGGAAGAATGTTTTTTCTTAGAGACTGGCTTCTTACTCTCCATTTTCTGTATAGAGAATTGAACTTATATGCTAATCAGCAAGCTAGGAACACCCAATTGATGAAAGCTTTTGCCTCCGTGATCAACCTCCACCTCTTCATGATGACATATTATTAGTAGGTTAGGTTCTTTATTTTGTCAAGTTTATAATTAAAGCAAAAAATGAGAGGCAACGATGTGTAATGACATATAAGTCAAAAACTTCTTGTTATGTTGACATCATCTGCCGAACAGTGAGCCTCATTCAGAATTCTTTAAGGGCGCCAAAGCAACAAGAATAACAAAGACATGTGGAAGAAACAATTAGTTGCGACAAAGTTTTGGTTGCCTGCATGTTCACCAACTGTCTTGTGGCCAAGTCAGACAACCAATTCACAAGCAAGGAACATGTTCTGTAATTACTTCTTCCCTTTGTTGTTAATATAAGATTTCTTGTCCAAAATACAACTAAAATGTAAAAAGTTGATCTTATTCTAAATGTAAAACATATTTTTTATATTTATCAATCTCTTCTTAGTTTAATATTGATACTCTCTTTACAATAATTAATTAAGAGAGGGAAAGAACGAATTGGGGAAGATAACTAAAATATTTTAGAAAATACATGGCATCTTAACTAACTTCCTTAATCTAATCAAATTAGATAAATATATATATTAAAGATAAGAGGGAGTAATTTTTTTCTAAATATCTTTTGTTTTGTTCATAACTAATTAAACAATCTCATCTAATTGAACATTATTAATGATAGTTATAAAGTGTTAATAACATCAAGTAATTTTATCTGAATTCCTTGGTACACGTTAATAGATCCTTACAAGTGATAACAAGATCTGAGCAGTGAACTGCTCGTACAAAAACCTAGTCTCGTGACGGTAGCCAAAACGTAACAAAAGATGAAGGTGCACTAAAAATGAGGCAGAAGATAAATACGAGTATTGTTTAATTAGTTAATTAATAGTACAATATTAGGACAGAAATCTATCGGCAAGCACAAAATTCAGCTCTCCGGCATTGAGAAGGCACTTTTACTTTTGCAATTGTATACGTACATTATTAGCTCATTATCATGACCAGGGGATCGAACGAACATAGAAGTTTCTGGCCACTATTGGATTTAAAACCCTACTCAAACATGTAAAACTCTGGCTCTTAGGACATGTAGTTTTTCCTCTGAATAATAGAAAAGGAGCGTGAACACATTCACACAAACAAAAACCCGCATCCTCTATTATATATTTAAAAAAAAAACCGCATCCTCCAAGTGGGAAGTACATAAGCCTCTTTGAAAGTGGCCTCCGCAGAAAAAGTGAACAAAAACAGCATAGTAAATATCATCAGGTAAGCATAATAAACACTTCAGGTAAATCCTAAATCTTATATTTCTTAAAACCTCTTGATTTTTTTTCACTCAAATCTTGGCTTCTTTTTTTTTAGCTGATTATGCTATCCTTGAGACTTTAATCAAGTTAGGGAAGTGGGGAAAAGAAAATAACATGCAACTGTTCTTTGTTTGAAGATGCCATAGGAAATGATCATAAACAGCTTTACTTTATGAAGATCAGTAACTGAGACACGAGCAATAAGGGGCCTTCATCTTGGCTCAAAGTTCCGAATTACCAATAGCCCTGAGGGGAAGAGGTGCTAACTCCAAATAGTCCAAATCATCTGTTATCCCAATCTGCACTGAGATTTTAAGGTGAAAGACATAAGGAGATACAAGAAACAGAAGCGCAGATAAACAACCTAACTGGCCTCAAGGAAGGCTGTGTTCTAGCTACGTTATGCATCAGGTTATCGATCTCAATCGCATTCAAATGACTATGAAAACCAAAAGAAATCTATTGCGTAGGGTCAAAGAGTAACAACTTAACAGAGGGTTTGAGCATTGAGCTTTACATAAAGAGGCATAAAAAACTGACCTCCTTATACAAGTTTTCAAGCTGCTCCTTGGCCTGGGGGAAGTTGTTTGAACACCATTGCTTCAGGGTGAAAATGTTGTCTGCACACATTTTTTTTTTTTTTTTTATGATTTAGAGGTTCTATGCAGCACAATGCAGTGTGACATTTCATAAAGGGTTAAGAAGTAATTTGGCCAACAAACTATTATCTCAGGAGCGTCTAGCGGCCCAGCACAAATAACCTTTAAATTGACCAAAAATACCAAAAAAACTTTTAAAAATATGCAGTTAGCAAAAAAAATGGAGTAAATTTTTTTTGTGTTGGGCGCTCCTAGAGTAAAACTTTTTTGTTCTGGGCGCTTTTGGAGTAAAAGTTTTTTGTACTGACTGCACATTTTTATAATTTTTTTGGTATTTTTGATCCACTTAAAAGTTATTTGTATTGGGCGCTCTTGAGGTAATAATTCGTTGGCCAAATTGCTCCTTAACCCTTTCATAAAACCATACATCCTCCCCTAGTGAACCCAGTTCACTGGAGAAAAGGAAAAAGAAAACATATTAACCAGAACCTGTCCATCTGTTGGCTGTTGCATGGGCAACTTCAATTGCTTCCTCTGCAAATATTGATATTAAATTATCAGTAATACGACGTGAAAACCATCACATGTTATAAGGATTAACTACTAAACTTTACAAATAAAGCATCAAATGACCAATTCTTAACTCATTGCTTCAACAACTGCCGGATCATTGTCTGCATATTTTCCTAACTCTTCCTGAAATCATTAAATATTAATTGACTGTGGTCATGGATTTCATTAAATTATGATCATACTCAATGCATTGTGAACAACTAAACTGAAAATCAACCTTCAACTCATTATGCTTCAGCTCAATGGCTTTTAGATCTGCTAAGGCCTCCTCCCGTTCGTCCTGGTGAAGATACGATTTATACTCTAGTAGTTTAGCAAAATGCAAATGATGCTCAAGTAAGGGATTATGAATCATAACTCACAGATTCCTCTCGTCCTTTCTTTAGCAACTCACATTGATCAGCAAGTTCTACATACCGTTTCTTGTTGCTTTTTAGATCAGATTCAAGTTTGTGGTAAACATTCCTAAGCTAAACAAAATTTCATTAATGTTGTGATCAAGTTACAACCAAATAATCTGGAAAGTAGTAACCAAGTTATCAACCAAAAATGGTAAAACAGTAGAACGTCACTTTGTCAGCAGAGCTTCACCTGATTTCCAGCACAGCTGGGAAGACTCCAAAAGTATACCTGACAACCAAAATATGAGATCAATCATGTCAAAGTAATGGATCCGAATTCCAAAGACAATTTACAATTTCCATTTGTCAAGTGTTGTGGGTGGGGCAAGCATCTGATGACCCAAACCATAATAAAACAAAGGACTGGGTGAAGTGGGTAAGCACAAAAGTGAAAAATATTTTATTCAGTCTCGATTTGTAGATGGTAACTTACAGAAGTTCCTATCTTATCTTTTGAAACAAGGTCATCGTCCACTAAACTTTGGATGACATCCTTCACGGACTGAGTGATGACACCTTTCTTGGGACCTAACTTCTCAAGCTCCTTAAGCTAAAAGAACCAATATATATAATTACTCATTTGATGACAAAAAAATGCGTAGTGAATGAAATGAGGCTAGTAACTAGAAAGTTACGCGGGAAACTAACCAGGAAGAAGTCTTGTGACTCGTAAAAGATTTGGAGCATCTTCTCACGCTTCTCCTCCAATGAAAGACCTCTTCTCTTCGACTGTACCGTGAGCAAAAACGCACCAATCCATCGCAAGACAAACAAATTGACAAACAACCGATCAGTCATCGAAAAAAACAAAAACACCTTGCCAGAAGAAAGCGTCATTTTCTCAAACATAGAGAGAGCCAAGATTACAATCGTAAAACAATCTATTGAAAATGCAGGGAAACAGTTAGGAATTCCATATACTAATTCTTTTGGTAGTTAATTCGGAAGTTTTGCCAACTCCCATTATACTCAATGATGAAAAAGAAAAGGAACCAAATGAGAGGGCGCTTCAGATTCAACTCTTGAACCAACCAAATTCCCAATTATTTCACATATGTGATATCAAATCCTACTAAAGAAAGAAACTACTAGTAAATGAGAAGATCAGTCGGAGAGGCGAACAAAGCTAGAGATAGTGATGATTAAAGACTAGGTTATCCGATGAAGAAAATAACAAGTAAAATTCCGATTTAGGGAGAAACGAAGTCACCATTGCGAATGTTCGGCGAACACCAAACCAACGATCGGCGGTGGAGGTGGAATGTCTAGAGTAAGAATAGAAGGAAGATTCCGGAACCGCAGGCTTTCCTGGCCGCAGCAGCCAATTTCTCTTTGGCGGGAAAAAGAGGCTTGGTCAATGCAACACAATAAAATATCAAGTACTCCTTTAAATCAGACCCGGGGAAAAAAAAAAAAAAATCAATGTTCAAGGGGGAAAATTAGGGTGACAAGCAAGGGTATTTTCAAAAAATAATTATAATTAACTAATTTAACTTCTCTCCTTAATCTCTCCAAATTCTGATAAAATGTTTATATAATTAGGACCGGAAGGAGTAACAACTACCTAATCCAAAAGCAACAAATATATTTTTTTACAGTGTACTATTATCTATTCTCTTATGTTGACGTGTCGTGTCTATTACGGATTTTTTACAGTGAAGTACTATTGACTATTCTCGTATATTGACGGGTCAATTACGGTGCCGCCTAAGAAGATGTGGGATGATCATCCCGAATTCGATACATATAAACAACTTGACTCTGCAGAGCAATAAAGTAGGGTAACAAACAAGGGTATTTTTGAAAAATAATTATAATTAACTAATTTAACTTCTCTCCTTAATATCTCCAAATTCTGGTAAAATGTTCTTATAATTAGAACCGAATGGAGTAGTACTATTATGTTTTATGCGTGATCAAGAGAAAATGACAATTATATTTATGGCAAAGAATATTAGTATTTGATAATTTAGATTTAGGTTATTAATCGTTAATCCCTTGGAGTAAAACGTCAAATATATATATGGAGTACTCTATACCTTCCAACTTGTATTAATTTTAATTTCAAACTGGTATAGACACTCTATTGATCAGTTTATAAAAAATTGTATTTATATTCATAATTTAAACTTGCAGATAAAAAATTGGAGAAGAAAAACGATTTGTTGCACATGATTAATCAGAATGGAACCTGACATTGTAGTGATTATAACCTTGTTTGGACCTAGTCACATGATTACAGAGATTAATGAATAATGAATACAAAAGCATAAGAATAAGACAATAAGAAGAAGAATGGTAGAGGTTATGGCATTGCCCATAGATACTTAACCAAAACCCAACCACTCATTCGTTGCTTGGAGAAGAGAAATATTACTAAATATTAAATGGGTTTGGCTTGGCTTGACCATTCTAAAAACTAAGGTTCTTTAAATATATATATATATATTCACTTGATTATATTTAATGAATTGTTAGTATCTCCTGCAAAATAAAGAATCGCTTATTTTTTCACTTGATTGACTCTCAGCTAAGAAGTTATGGCCTTCCCGAAGTTTTAACCTTTTTTAATGAACTCTAAGGGGCAAATTCTCTTTCATGTTTGATCAAGCCAAATAAGATATAAAAGCTGTATAGCTGAATAAGACCTACTGACATCTTAGCTTATTGGTTGGTTCACATTCTTAGGATAACTTGTCCTAGTTTGCTTCTTTTTTGATATAGTTAATTGTCAATTAATATAACTATTTATGTGATAATCAAAGTGCAAAATCACCAAGTAGGTGATCCTGCGCCAATCAGTGCAAATTGACTTCCCTTTTACCTATTCTCCAGCTTTGCTGATTTCACCATTTTCTATCTTTTTGTGGTAATAAAAGTAAATCCTTCTCATCTATGAACATTCTGCTATCCATTTTCAACATAGATAAATGATCTCACTATATATCCACTTTTTTTCCCGGGTCTGGGGCTGCCATAATTACCAAGACATCCAACTTGACAACTAAAGACTAAGAAGTCCCTATCTCTCTGGTTTCATTTTATTTAACTCTGCATAATTATGGCACTTGATAACATATGAAATCTTCTTAAACCAGACAAGGCTCTTTTTTGGTTCAGATATGACAATGTCGATCAGATTCATCACCTTGCTGATGATGCTTCATCTTGTTCTTATGGTTCCAGTTCTTGGACAGCGACAAACAGGTTATCCTTCCCTGTGATGATTACAGTCCTGCATTATAAGTTTCATATTGCCTTTTCTTCTGCAACTGTTCCTTATGGATCTATCACATGCTATATTTTACTCAATGGGTTGTCCCCAGTCCTTGCCCTTGTTTATGTCATTCATGAGTTTTTTTGTATTCATTCCAAACAATCTAGAACCTTGTTTTTCTGCGGCTAATTTGATTTAACTTCAGGCTTCATCAGTATTGATTGTGGAGGTGCAGAGAATTTTGAATACACAGATGATAGCGATCAAATAAAGTACAGCACAGATGGGGCCTACATACAAACAGGGGTTAACAAAAACATATCATCAAAATACTCATATCCAAACAATCCCAATCTACCATTACCAATGTCAGATCTCAGAAGTTTCCCCAAGGGAAAGTGGAATTGTTACACATTAAGAGCTGGACGTAGAGGAAGCTTACATTTGATAAGGGCCTATTTTTTGTATGGAAACTACGATGGAGAAAACAAGCTTCCACAATTTGATCTCTATGTTGGTGTCAATTTCTGGTCCTCTGTGAGTTTCAAAAATGTTTCAGAGCAAGTTACACTGGAAATTATCAGCATGGCAGAATCAGAGGTGACTAATGTTTGTCTTGTGAACAAAGGACTGGGAACTCCTTTTATCTCAGCTTTAGAACTAAGACCAGTCAATAGTTCTATTTATAATACTGAGTTTGGGGCATCTGCTTCGCTGTTACTTTTCAAAAGATGGGACCTTGGAGCAATTACTAATGGTAGTGGTAGATATGAAGATGACATATATGACAGAATTTGGTACCCATATGGCTCGTCTTCCTGGGATTCTATAAGTACTTATCATGCTATAAATGGCAATAACAATGGCTATAGAACCCCATTTGAAGTGATGAGAACTGCTGCAAAACCCAAGAATGCTAGTGCTTCTTTGGAATTCTCTTGGACCCCAAATGATCCAAATTCAAAATTTTATGTCTACTTGTATTTTGCTGAAGTGAAGACGCTTGAGATTAACCAACTGAGGAAATTCACAATATCCTGTAATGGACATTTATTGTGGGGACCATTAGTCCCAAGCTACTTAGTTGCAGCTGCAGTATCAAATTTGAAACCTTTGATGGGACATGAACATCGAATTTCTCTTCATAGAACCGAAGATTCAAGCCTTCCGCCTATCCTTAACGCAGTTGAGATATTTGAAGTTAGAATGATGGATGCATTTCCAACACTTGAGAAAGATGGTATGGTTTGTTTTTTCTTGGCTTCAAATTTGAGTTGCAAAAGCAAATGTTGTGTTATATGGCCTGCCACTGATTCTTGAATAAGAAACACAGTAAATGCTATTATGGATATCAAAGAGGCATATGGAATTCAAAGAAACTGGATGGGTGATCCGTGTGAGCCAAAGAACCACACTTGGGAAGGCTTAATTTGTAACTATAGCAATTCACATCCTCCACAAATTGTATCTCTGTGAGTACCCTACATATTTATGTTCTTCAATTCTGGGAACACTGATTTCAAATTTTAGAAAGGAGAAATTTACTTTGATAGGAATCTGAGCTCAAGCAGTTTGAGTGGGGTGATTGCTTCTGCTGTCTGCAACCTCTTATCACTTGAGTCATTGTAAGTAAACATTTAACTGATCTTGATTATCTTACCATCATGCCCATGACTTTAAGAAAGTTTTTCTCATTGTAAATAATATCACAAAAGGAATTTTTTTTCACCTCAGGGATTTATCAAACAATAGCTTATCTGGGTCAATTCCGAAGTTTCTGGCAGAGATGAGATCTCTTAAAATTTTGTGAGTCCTAATATTTTGGTGGTATATGAACATAGCCCTTATATCACTTGGGGTGAAGAAAAAGATAATTTATTTGTAGGATTTTGAAAGGCAACCAACTGTCAGGTTTTATCCCTGCAGCTCTTCTGAAAATATCAAGGGCAGGATTGCTTAAACTGAGGTATGCCTCACTAATTGCTATTAAAGACCTAGAGAAGTTTGCTTTCTTTTATTTATCCTGAAACTAACATAACCCACTAAAGGGAGAGTGAGAATGTTAAGCATGAAGCATGAAGCATCTAAAACTTCAAAGAGATGTCATCAAAATCAGTTAAGATATGTGAATGTGGCCTGATAGTGGCTTCCTTGTTTTAACCATTTTCAGTGTGGATGCCCAGAATCTTTGTGGCTCAGATAAGTGCAAGAAGAAGCTAAATGTATTTGTTCCCTTAGTTGCTACTATATCATCACTTCTAGTTCTTCTGATTGTTTTCGTTATCATCTGGAAAGTTAGAAGAAATATACAACCAGGTAATGCTTTATTTGATAAGATAACTTCCAACATGTGATTTCTATGCTAAATCGAGTCTTTAGAACTATATAGAGTCTTATATTCTGTATCCTTTTGAGCCAAAGACAAGGAAACAAGTAATCCCATCAAAGAAGGAACACGTGTGGCATCAAAGAAGTGGCAATATAGTTATGCAGAGGTATTGGACATCACCAACAACTTTAAAATTGTCATTGGGAAGGGGGGATTTGGGACTGTGTACCGTGGTCAGATGAAAGATGGGAACCAAGTTGCAGTAAAGATGCTTTCTCCAACATCATCTCAAGGGCCAAGGGAATTTCAGACTGAGGTAACCAGTAATTTCTTGTGAAAAGCATCCTGGTTTGGACTTAACTTTCCAGAAAATGGAAAAGTTTTTTAAACATTAGACAGAACCATCAACAGAAAAGCATCCTGGCTTGCAGGCTGAGCTCTTGATGACAGTTCATCACAAAAATTTGGTTGCCTTCATTGGTTTTTGCGATGATGGAAACAAAATGGCGCTCATATATGAGTACATGGGAAATGGAAACCTCAAAAACTATCTTTCAGGTACACTCAGTGCCCTTTGTTTTTGCTTCCAAGTTCTAACTTTTTGTCATCAAATACTGAAGAGGCGATACCTTGGTTACCATTGCAGAAAGAAATTATCGTTGCTTGAGTTGGGGAAGGAGACTTCAGATAGCAATTGATGCTGCACAGGGTCAGCATATAAATATATATATATATAGACTATACTTACATCAAGTTTTTTATATCTATTATATTAAGTTCTCCAATCACACATGATTATGTGTCCTCTTTTTTCATGTGTTTATTACTAAATGATAATAATTCAAAATAGGACACATAGTGGAATATGATTGGAGAACTTAACGAAATGGATATAAAGAACTTAACATAAATATTTTCCTATATATATAATCTTCAATCTAGAGGAAACCAATAGTTATAGTTCCCTTGTTGTACATACAGTATTTGATGATAATGATGTGCTTTGACTTGTAGGATTGGAGTATTTACACCATGGATGCAAGCCACCTATTATACATAGAGATGTGAAGACGGCCAATATTCTTCTAAGTGAAAAGCTGGAAGCTAAGATAGCAGATTTTGGCCTCTCCAAGGTGTTTAAAAATGATACTAGAGATGTAGGATCCTCAATGAATACAAATGATCAAGGAAATTCAGAACCTGCTGTTATGGGTACCAAAGGGTACCTTGACCCAGAGTAAGCCTTCAATCTTCACAATTTGGGCTCATTTTCATTCTCTGATGGATATACTGTCACCAAAAAAAAAAAAAATTGTTGTTTATTTGTTCAGATACTACAAATCAAGGAAGCTGAATGAGAAAAGTGATATCTATAGCTTTGGAATTGTTCTGTTGGAGCTAATTACAGGTCAACCTGCTGTACTGAAGGGAAAGGAATCAGTTCACATACTTGACTGGTTAAGACCTGAACTTCGAAGAGGAGATCTGAGCAAAATTATAGATCCAAAGCTGCAAGGTAAATACAATGCATGTTCTGTTTGGAAGGCTTTAGGAGCAGCAATGGCATGTACTGCTTCAGCCTCTATTCATAGACCTACAATGAGTTGTATGTTATCTGAGCTAAAAAAGTGTTTGGAAACAGAGGTGCCTGGCCAGAGTGAAACATATATGGTACCACCACATATCTATAGGGAGTTGCATGATTTGTCTGAGACATATTACATGGATGATGAATCTATCACCTATCCTTTTCCAAGATAGTGAAATATAAGTGTATATATTAAAACCATTCGGATGTATTTGGCTCAAGTGTGCAAATTCTTGTGAAAGCATAAAGATTAATAACTTTGGATTATGAACAACCATTGAAGTGCCATATTCCTATGAGCAAATCACAGTCATATTATGAACTCAGTCACTGAGTCACTTTTAATTGCAAGGTTTGTTGGGTTGTATCATTCAATTAGTAGCATTCATTCACAACAAAAGATTGATTAAATTGAGCAGGTGAAACTGCAGCACAAAAGGTTTTGGACTTCATTCTTGTTGGTAAATAACTGAATATTTATGTTTGTTGATATTGAAGTGATAATTAGTTTAAAAATAAAATTGTATTTGACATCAGAGATAATCTTATCCACCACCTATTATTTATTCAATCAGACGTTAGAGAGAGACATGGAAGTGTCATAACTACATGACTTATAAACTTCTCAACATAGCTTAAATAATATACTTAAAGATGAATTCCATTTCATGGAATCTGACAATCAGTCCATCATTTCCTTAGAATACACCTATTAGTCAATCACTGTTTTCTGACTATAGAGATTTCAGGTTGAATTTTCCCAATCCACTTGTCCTTTTCCTTCACTTTCAAGAAGAAAAGGGACCCATAACTTCACTAACGCCTTGACTCCAGAGGTACTGATTGGGCCAGTGATCCACATCGAAGAAATCTGATTTAATGGAAATGAATGCTCCTCAAGTCCTTAATGTAAGAGCTAATTGGGAATTTGATCTTGGTTCTAAATGTAAAACCTATTTTCCATATTTAACAATATATTCCACAATTACCCCAATTGACGCTCCATCAACAATAATCAAACAAGAGAGAGATGGAGGGAATTAAAGAAGATTATTAGGTAGTTTAAAACTGACATGTCATATTAACTAATTTAACATTAAGAATCAAATGAATACTTTAGTTGGATGCTAAGACAAATCCTAATCAAATTATTGTAGTACTTCCTCCGTTTCTAAATATTAGACCCACTTTGTAGTTCAATTTGAATTGAAATACAAAGTGGGGTCTTATATTTAGGACCAAAGGAGGAGTATACTAAGAACTTGTTTTGTTTTCATTCTACATTCAATTATTAACGTTTGCCCGGGAGGTTATTAGTTTGACTTGGTGCATCTAAATTATCAATCAGATTGACTCTGAGATGATAAGATTTTGACAATGTTTGAAAGGTTATTATGTCAGGGAAGTGGCGCCGCCTTTAGAGAGCACTATGTCTTTGAAATTTGATACATGGGCGTCTAGAAGCAGGAGACTACAAAACTAACTTTGCTACCTACTATGGGATTGTCAATTTCTACTTTATTCGTATTATTTTTTTTCTTCTATCATTCAAAAACGGCTAAATTATTATAACATATACGGTGCAACTCTTTGAATTTGATTGTAATTTTTTTATTCTCTCAACCTCTTTCTTGTTTTTTAAGCTTCTACAATTGTCTCAATATATATTGTGTTGGGAATTTTAGGCCATAAACATGCTGAATCAGCATGTGCCTGACATAATATGTTTGAATCCACCAATTCATTTATTATTGGGGGAAAAAACTCAGGTAAAATAAGTGTACTTAATTTTTCTTCCACATATATAAATTACTCGCATGCCTAAAATGTTAACTTGGTAGAAAAATATTAAAGTAAATACCATTTCTAGTCCCTGACAAAAAACACGAACCCTATTTTAGTCCCTGACAAAAAAAATGTCCTTTTTAGTCCATAAAAAAGATGAATAAGGCTCGATTGGTGGACATTTTTTATCCCTCACAAATTTCCAAAATGTCCTTTTTAGTCCCATAAAAAGGACGAATAAGGGTCGGTTTTTTTGTCAGATACCAAAATGGGGTCCGTATTTTTTGTCAGTGACCAAAAAAGATATTTACTCAAAATATTAATTAGTCGGGAGTTTAAACTATTTATTGGATAAGATGGTGATGATGACGGATATATCACAACTCAAAAGAGGTTACGTGTCAAACAAAATCCGGACAGAAACAAAAGCTATGTTATAATTACACAAATAATGGTCCCCCTAAAATAAAAGTAATGATGAAGAAGTCCAAAACATTGTCATGCAGGTTGTAAAGGGATTCAAAGTGATTTGATTTCACAGATCAGATAGTGAAAAATAGATATCCATGAATTACCAATGTTCAAACATATATGGCGACAATTCACTTAAAAAATAAAAGCTACTCCAATAAACAATTAACATACAAAAAGCCTCCTACACTTTCATTTGCTGGAGAAAATTGGTGGGCTGATGACACATAGTTCTCGTCATTCTCGTGGAAAACGAGCTCCTACTACTGTGTATGTTTTTAATTCGCATTTCTTCAAAGCATATGCCTTAACATTCTCTATATGTATATATATACACTAACCTAGTACTTAATAAGAGTTAATTCACTAATTTGATTAGATTAAGGAAGTTAGATTTTCCTAGAGCGCCATCTTTCATTGTTACTACCATTGGATACATACTCCTAGTGTGCAATCAATAGAAATATGTTGGAAAAAATAAATTGAAGAAACAAAATGGATTGAGATCTTATATATTTAAGATTAAATTCAATCCTCAATATCTCTTATATTAAAGATAAGAGGTAGTATATGATGTTGCAAAAAATTATCGTCCCACTGTAACATACAGTTTGATGTTCCTGTGAAACATTATCAAAGTAGCTGTCCAAAAGTTGAACTACTCACATATAGCTAATATATTCAAAAGGAGATAAAGATATGAATCTTATATATACACACACGGTTATGATTTTTTGTGCCTCTCTCTCTCTCTCTCTCTCTCACGCACACATAAATACAAAAATATAAGAAATTTAGCGAGTAATAGTTTTTTAGTGAATAATTCAGTTTAATGTTGTACAAGGAAAACACAAAGGTTGCCGGTCAAGCTTCTTTTTCTAATTTGTTCAGTTTCGGCCTGTCTAAACGTATATAAAGTAAGCCTACTTTAGATATACCTGAGTAGAATAGGATCATCTCACATGAAGAAAAAGCAAGTTTGAATTTTGCTGTACATTTGTTATTCTATATGGCCATCTTTTTCTAATTCGCTCAAACCTAAAGAAACTTTCAACACAACTGACTTGAAAGAATTAGCCAGCAAATTAAAGTTTCCTCACTAGCTAGCTAGTTAGTTCATGACATTCATCAAGGCAAGAGTGCCACACACTACTGTTATATAAGCAAACTACTAGTAATAATTACCACAAAAAGAAGAATAATATAGTGTTTGAACATATCTCAAATATTATGAATAAATAGAAGTAGAACTGATCGTGACTAAAACTTACTCGCTAGCTAGTTACAATGCTCTTTTTTTCCCCTTTTCTTTGGAATAATCAACATTCAATGTTGGAAACAACCAGTTTATAAAGCGACCTAAACTAAATGCATCCCCATTTTCCTTCTTTCTTTTTTTTCTTTTTTTTTTGGGGGTGGTAATCTGGCTATTAATTAGTTTGGGAAGCATTCGTTGATGAGATTTTGGTCATAAGAAGCAAAGCCACTGATGAAGAGATCATCATACACATGATCATATTGATGATCCTCATGCTTAAATTCAACCCATTTGGCATGATCCTTCTTTTCTGCTAAGCAACCTAAAGAAGAAGAAGAAGATGAAACTTCCATAGAACATGGTATAACACTGCAGCTTTCACTCATCACGCCGTTGCCCAAGTCTGAAACTTGAGATTTCAGATGTTTTGGTCCTGAAAATGGAGCTTTATTTTGCTCCAGGTCCAGAACACAAGGCACAAAATAGTCTGAATCCTTGTGACCAACGAAAAAGTCATCACCTTGATGAGGTGTTTGAGGGGAAAAGGTTAAGAACGGTACATAACTATCGCCCTCGTTCTTGTTGCTGAAGGTCTGAATCCCATTACAACTGTTTCCTGCAAAAAACTTCTTCTTCAATTTTGTGTTCCAGTGGTTTTTCACATCATTGTCCGTTCTTCCAGGCAATTGAGCAGCTATAAGAGACCACCTAATGACCCAAAAAAAAAAAGAGAACATATTCAAAGAGTAAAACGCAATTGTAGTAAGAAACAGAAACTGCAGCGAAAAGTAAGAATGTTGATTATTAGAATGGTTTGTGTGTGTGTGTGTGTGTGTGTGTGGACTTGCCTGCTTCCGAGGTTGGCATAGAGAGTGCAGATAATTTTGTCTTCGTCGTCAGTGAAACCTCCAAGCCTGATATGAGGCCTAAGATAGTTGAGCCATCTCAGACGACAGCTCTTCCCACAACGCTTAAGACCTACCCGTTGAAATGAAGTTCAAAAAGCAGTGAAAAGGTAGTATCAAAAGAGATGGAATAGGATATTGTGGATGAAGCTCGCTTGCTTATTTGCATAGATTGACATGTTGTATTTAGCCATCTCTATAGAAAACACAATAGTTTTGCTGATTATCTTGCTAAACTTTCTCGATCATGGTCTAGTAGGTAATTTTTGCATCTTTGATCAACAACCGCCTTCTAATCAGGAGGCGGCCGTTGACGAAGGATTCTAGGCTTGTTGCTCCTATTTGTATTGCTCATATTTTCAGACAATAGAATCCGTATTTCATTCAGAAAGAGATGGAATCATTACAGGATTATGAAGAGAGATATAATTATATAGTGAAGTGTATATAGTACCAGCTTTTTTGGGGAGAGCAATCCAACTACCACCAGTGCCATGTTTCTGGAGGTAGCTCTTGAGGGTGGCATCTTCTTCAGGAGACCAAGGTCCTCTTTTCACGTTAGCTTTGTCGCAACACGGAGCTCTTCCCATGGCTACTCACTGAAACTGAAACTGAACTGAACTGAAAGTAACAACCACACACAGAGAGAGGAGGGGGGGGGGGATATATAAAAGAAGAATGGTGGTTAGAAGCTAGAAACAAGTGGTTTTATAAAGAGAAAATAGGGTGAAAGCAGGAAGCTTGACTTCGTCTGACTGACTGACTTTAACTGACAAGAGGCTGTTACTTTTTGTTTTATTTTATGATATATCTACTGAGGAAGAAACAAAGGTACAACTGGACGAAAGAGAACCAGTCAATGCACATAGCACGCACAGATCGTTCAAACGAGTTCAGATTGATTTCATGTATACAATTAGTTTCCTTTTCTTGTTGCCGTTGCGGCCAATATATCATCCATCCATCACCCGTGTGAACGTGAGTACTTATGCTCTGATGCACGTACATAACGCAGAATTCCCGTTTCTTTTGGGAAAGTAAATTAATGGGGGGGAAAGCAGTTTCTCATTACTTTCGTGGTCTTGAAGCTTATATTTTCTTTCTTGTTTTTGGTTGGCCAAATTAAATGAGCTTTTCTTCGGGTTTGATGTTGAAGAAAAACAATGAGGAAAAGAGGAAAATGAAGTGCGAGATCTTGGTTTCAGAAAAGAAATCATAATACACGAGGCTTCAGAATTATGTAGTGACTATACTTGGGAAGAAACACGTACACAAGACAAATTAAAATGATTCGCCGGCAAAGGAATGAGGGAAAAGTAAATACAGACACGCGAAGTTTGAGTTAATTAGTACTGTGTACTGTCGCTGCTGCAGGGAACTGACTATGGGCCCAATGTTGGACTAAGTTCTTTTTTCAAAAAAATAAAATAAAAGTTGGAAAAAAGTGAGTCCTCCGTGTTGGTACCAAGAGTAATACACTAATACCTCACAACATGGTTTGAAATTTTACGGAGAGTGGAGAGTGGAGAGTGGTGCTCACGTTTAGGACCCGTTTGTTAGGAAGGAAGCTTGGGGAGGGAAAGGGAAGATCTCAATCTTCTCATGGATTTTGGCTGTTTGTTACTTCGAACTTAACAATAAAATATTTTTTTAAAATATATTTTAGCAAAAAAAATATTTTTTATTATTTTGAATTAATTTCTTTTGAGGGTAAAATAGACATTTTCTAATTCCTTACCAACTATCACCTCTTCATTTTCTTCCTACCAAACAACTCAAGTCATCTTCCCTCATCTTTCAAATCTTCCTTTCCATTCCTTTCCCTCCTCTAAAGTTCATTTCCCTCCCCAAGCTTTCTTTGTAACAAAACGGTCCTTAGTATCATCTGATAGTATTTCGAACAAAATTAACTTTCATAGGAGGATACTTAGGGCCCGTTTGGATGAGCTTTTAAAAAAAGTGCTTTTTTTCCATTGCTTTTTAAAAAAGTGCTTTAATTAGAAGTTAAGCACTTTTAATGTTTGGATATACCATTTTGAAAGAACTTTTAAATAAAAAGCTATTTGGATGTTAAAATAAAGAAGCACTTTTTATTAGTAAAATTACTTGAAATGGGCATATAAAAGCACTTCTTTTTACATTCGTTTGGATAAAAAAGCACTTATGTTAAAATTTTAGAAATATTATATTCACTAATTGAATTTAAAATTATAATATAATTGAATTTGAATAATATTAAAATTAAACTGTTGATATAATTTTTCATAGACCCATATAAATCAAAGTTGTTATCAAATATTTCTTTTTAATTTATACACTAAAATGACAAAAACAAAAATTAAATAGTATATATCATGTATATAACCAATGCATTAATTAAAAAAAGAGTCATATTGTACCATATTCCAAATACAGAAATAATATTTATCATACTACAAGTTACTAAAAGTTAACGATGCACCGGACCTCTATCTAACAATTGATCTCTAATAGCATTCCTTGTTTCTTCCATCAATCTAACGAGTTTTGAGTTGGCCCTTCCCATTCATATTCTCTATGATCATCATCATTATCTTCAAACTCATCAACGTTCTCAAATCTTCTAAGCATATCTAAATCACCGAATCCATTCTCCTTATATAATTATGAAGAGCAAAGGTTGCCCATATGATAGCAAATTGAGTGTTAAGCTCAAAGTTGGTCATATTCTCGCAATATCCTCCACCTTGCTTTGCAAACTCCAAATGTTCTTTCAATGACACTCCTCAAACTTGAGTGACGATAATTGAAGATTTCATTTTGTGATCTAAAAGTTGGGGCCAATCTGAATTGAGGAAGATGATATCTTGTATTTCTATATGGTCCTAAAAACCCTTTGAAATTAGGATATCCAGAATCAACAAGATAGTATTTTCCTGTAATAAAATGTCGTTATATTTGGAACAACTGTATAATAATAATTGCCATAATTCACAATAAAATTAAATAATTACCTTCAGGAGGCCATTTGTGGTAGTTATTCCCTTTCGCCAATAAAAGGAATCTTTTTATCAACAGAACATGAATAGCAATGTGAGTGCCATCTATAGCTCCAATACAATCCTTAAAGTATGGCCAATATCGTTCATCTTCCTCGATAAATTTTGGAGCATCTCTAAACATATTATCAAGAGCTTAATAATTTCAAGTCCTAAACTTTCAATAGAGTTTAATACACGATTAAATTGCCTCCACACTGTCTCTCCAGAACGTTGAAATCTCTCTTCAACGTCTCTGTAAGTGGCTCCACGACCAATCATGTACAAAAACATGGCCACGGCTTCCTCAACGCCGACATGCTGTGTTGGCTTTAATCCAAAGTGTTGAGTCAACTCGCTTACCAAATTTCTAAACACATGCTTTCTCATCCGAAATTGCTCAAAAAATCGATTTTCATTTCCTCTCTTCAATTCTTCTACCCATCCATGTCCAGAAAGAATTGATGTTCTCTTTTTCTGTTTGTGTACATATAGAGAACGATAATTTGAGATAGCAACAAAGAACTACTCTAGTTGCAAGTAATGTATTCTTCTTCATAATATATAATCTATTTGCATTTTCGTAGTTATCGCTGTCTGTGTCAGAGGTATTAGACATCCTGTGCAACCAAACAAAGAATATCAATAAGCAATTATGATCATATTGTCTAAACAAAATAACTGTTTCCATAATTTCCCAAAACAATTGTATAATAAGTGCAATGAATAGACCATAACAACAATTCAGGTTCAAAGATTATGCCATATAATCTCATGTTCAACATCAAATAGAAATTCACGTTCAAGTTCAAACATAACACAATACTATAAACTATTTTGGATCTTTGAAACATGTTTCCATCAAACTCAGAAATTTTGGACCTTGTTCCTTCCAATTCAAATATTTTGGATCCTCCTGTAATGAAAATGAATAACCAATTAGTAAGTAAATTATAAACTAATGTAGGTATAAAACTTGCAATATTGTAATTAGTCGGAAATACATACTTTGCCCTTGGCTTCCCACCACTGGAGGTGCCATTATAGTGTTCTTTCCCGAGTCCCATCCAAGACCAGCCTCATTTTCAACCAACTTTGCCCACATGCTAAATTCGTGTTTCAAAGGCATCCCATCTATTTTTCAATTGTTTCTTATCATAATTCTTCCTGGTGATATTATTAAACTTGTCAACTAGTATTTGAATCATTCCATCTTGCCTTCGAAGAACTTTCACTAACATTCTTAGACTGAACAAATGTTTCTTGTGTAGATGTTATACGAGCTACTTTTGGTGCCATTCTAAACTCAAATGAAGGAATAGTTAAAACTAGCATGAATATCATTAAAACCAAAATAAAAAAACTATAAGCATGGATAGACAATGGCACAACTTATCAAAAGGACACAATTACACAAATTTAAGGAAGAAACTCTTGACATATCAAACAAACGCCTCCCAATCTTAGAATTGATGATCATGTTCAAGAAGATGTTGAGAACGAGAAGCAATAACCACAAACAAACTCAAAATGTATTCAAACTTGATGCATCAAGATCAAATCATATATCAATGTCTACGAATAGACAACTCAAGTACAACAAAGATGTATCGAAAATTGACAATTCAAATTTGAAGACACAAACCAAGATCGATTGTACCCCGACTATATTACAGTCCACAAACATTCAAGAAGATGATGAAAAGCAGAAACCACAGACATACACATGCATGTGTGCAAATTCAACACAAGATGATCAATTTAAATACAAATATCAAAGTCATAAAAAGTGAGAACAAGCCAAAAATTAAACAAGAGACAAAACAAAAACAAAACTATGCGTCTGTTAAGTTGGGGAAGCAAGCAAGGCACTAAATCAAATTCTCTATATTACATCTTCATAGCTGTTGACATTAAAAAATTATCTAATTTAGCCGGTGCAAGGTATAAGATTAAGATATATATATATAACAAAAGAAGGAAATCATTAACAAATATAGTAACCTGTATAAATATGTTTATATATATATACGATGAGAAATAGGAATATTAAGAGTAAGCAAAATTCAGACACGCATGCTTGTACCAAGATCTTGTAATAAGATCCCATTGCCTTATTTGTGGTGTTGGAGGATGAGGATGTATTTATTGTTTCATGGTCGGGTAACGAATCAAATGTTTCTATTTATAAAAATAATTAGAAACATCCCTCTGTTTTCATTTATTTAATGTACTGACATAAATTTCTTGAACTGTATTAGGTAGCTAGGCAGTGTATATAGAGAAAGACATATTTTGGGGCCAACTAAGAAAAATTAATCCAATCAAACCATTCAGAGATCCGGCTACATATAATATACTTGTGATTGATTAGTGCCTTGCTGCCTAAACTTTTCCTTTTCATTAGCATATAGTTCATTTTGCCTTAACTTATCCTTTTCATTAGCATATAGTTCGTTCAACACACCTCCCACAAAGAAAGCAAAAGCCTCCAAGGAAAAACTATTGTGCATAAAGATAAGAAATCCATATCAAGTATAATGAAATGGGATAGTGATGCATTTACATAAAAGGATTTCGCTACAAAAATTACCTGTATAACCGTCTTTGATCCAACAAATGCTTCGATCTTCTTCCATCACGGCCAAACCGCATAGAATGAAAGGAACAGAATAATGTGAGGGTAATGCAAGAACGCAAATCTGAAACCAACAGAGCTAAAGTAAGGATCCATTGAATCATAAACTCCTTGTGAGATTCTTCTACTTTTTATTAAAAATTTGAAATAACCCCAAACACATTACATGGAACTTGGACTTCGAAAGTAGAACCGCAGAATCACATTGACATGATGTACAGAGCTACATAGCCACAATTTTTTCAAGTAATATCAAATGCTTTGCAACAAATTCACACAAATCAGTTTGAAGGTCACAAATGCTTTGAAGGTCACAACAGCAAAACGGTAAGCCCTTAAACATTCCTCTCTTTCAAGAAGCTATACAAGTAAAATGGGTGATGAAATTTCGCTTGTCATCTAAAAGAAGTTACGAATCCAGCCCCCAACAAACCGAAGTTACTGTCCTCGGTACAATAATGTACAGGCAGACAAATCCAACCCCCAACAAAGATAATCATCTAAGAAGAATTTGAATCCCCACCAAAGATCATCATCATCAAAATGGAAAGCTCTATCGTAATGGACTTTTTTTAAAAGCTTCAAATTGTAGCTTCCAAAAAAAGTAGAATTTTGGGCTTTTTTACTAATTTTGCTTTTTTTTTAAGTTCTCATCCAAACACCTAAAATAACAAAAAAGGGCTTTTTTGTTAGGAAAAAAGGACTTTTTTTATGAAATAAGCCCATACAAACGCACCCTTATACCTATAAAAAAAAAGTTAGTCCTTAATTTAAAAAATTAGTTGTTGGTTAGATTTCATCTTAAGAAAAAGAGGGTATTTTTTTGGGAAAATTCATTTCAGGACCCTTTTAATAAAGGAAATTATAAAAAATGCCCCAAGATTCTGACAATCCCAAAAAAGGCCTCAAGACCTTTTCTGGGATTTTCAAAATCTTAGATGAGTTGTTAACGGGACTGATATAGTTGTTAACGAATAGGTTTTTAACAACTAAATTAGTCTCATTAACAACATTTTACTAACAACTAAATCAGTACATTTAACAACTATATCAGTACATCGTTAATAACTATATCAACTCCGTTGACAACTCACCCAAAATTCTGAAAATCCCAGAAAAGGCTCTGGGGCCTTTTCTGGGATTGTCAGAATCTTGGGGTCTTTTTTACAATTTCCCTTGTTAAAAGGGCCCTGAAATGAATTTTCCCTATTTTTTTTCAATTGAAAATGGTTGCTTCTTTGACTTCTCTTTGCTAAACTTTATTTTCTGTCTTTTGCAAAAAAATTCGATCTCTTGTCTGAATTTATGTTTAATCAAGATCTGGTTGAGAGAAACCTCTTCATTTGTCTCTAAATGTGTGTTTCGTTGTTTTTGCTTAACTTCGAACCTGTCTTCCTCTGACTTGAGCCTCGTGTTCTCCTTCTCAAGTCTGTAGACATGCTTTACTAAATGCTTATACAAGCTCTCACAATCTGTAGCATTGGTTACCCTGATTCTTTCTTTGTCTTTAATTTTCATCATGTCCTCTCAGTGACATGGCCTGAATCTTCTCTCTTTATAATCTTTGTTATCTTCAATGTTACTATTATTTACGCCATCAAATGAAGATATATTTGCATTTAGTTTACATTCATTTTGTTCTGTCTCAGAACTCAAATGGGCAGAAAAAATACAAGAGCTGAGCTATCAATTCAGAGGTTTGAACAGCTAAAAAGAGATGGCAATAAACTCTATCAGGAACAAAAATTCGAATCTGCCTTAAAGAGATACGAGGAGTCTCAAATTCGTACCACCGGAGAATAAAAAAATCAACTTGTTCTTCTTTGTTAAAAATCAAAGTGTTGTATGATCAGTAAAAAGTAAAAACAGGCTCTTTTGTACCGAGCAAGGTGTTGTGGGACCAGGAACATGCTCAGACCTGCTGGGAGGGATATCTTAATTCAAAATTAACTAATATTCTCCTCCCTCCCTCTCTCATTCATCCAGCCTAAAAGGACAATAAGAAAAGGAGGCCAGTAAAAAATGCCTAAAATATTGTTGCAGTCTAAACTCCAATCACCTCCACTCAGATCAGTACAGAAACTACTCCCACTGTTTCAATTCTTTCATTGTTCAATGCGGTGTTGTCAAAAAACTAGTGTAAAAACGTAAAAACGTAACCAGGGTGTTCAATGCTAAAACGCAGGTAGACACTGTCCGAGATAAAAAACGGGTAGAAACTAGCGTAGAAACGGGTAAAAACGTAAGTTTCTACAGTCATTACCGTTTTTACTTAAAACCAAAAAATAATAATAATAATAAAGAAAATTGACTAAACCTAAATCATCGGCTTCCCTTCCCCATTCCATTCAAAAATCCCCAATTGCTTCGGTGCCCTAAAACCCAAATCCTCGTCACCGTCCTCCACTTGCGGCGTCGGCGTCTCCACTCGCGATGTCATCTTCCTCCACTCACAGCATCGTCGGTCGTCCTCCTCCTTGATTGATCCACTCGGCCCGTCGCTCATCGTGCTCTGCTCGACTGCTCGTGCTTCCTACTACTGACCCAAGTCCAAAAGTCATCGGATCCGCCACGTTTCTCACTGGAAATAAAACGACGGCAGTTATGTATGGCTTCTTACTAAGGTGCTTATTAGTTATTACTCGTATAGTCATATTTCCTCCCCCGTTTTTGGCCCCTGTCTTGTTAGCTCTTTGAAAGCGATATGCATAAGCTCATGTTCTTGGCTTCTTGCTAAATTTAATTATTAGTAATATTGCGATAGGTTGGTAGTAAGATTTGCATATGCCAAGACTTTGTTTATCGCTAGAAATTACAGTAGCTGGAAATTATATTGTCAAGTAGATTTTCATCTGCCAAGCCTCAAGTCTTAACTCATGTTTATTGCTCTGTCAGTGACTCAATGGTCAAGTATGAGTGTACGACTGTACCTAGAAATTATGTTCTTTCTTCCAAATCTAGCTTCCTTGTGCTTGTGTATTCATCATGGTTCATTTTCTAAGTGCCAAGCCTCTGCTTTTCACTTACATTCGTGCTAAATTTAATTATTGAGTAATATTGTGATAGTTGATGTTCTTAGTAAATTTAATTGAGTAATATTGTGTGACTTATATGTTTATATGACTTATATTATATCTTTTAAATATGAAGTTTTTCATTGAGTAGTGATTTATGATTTTTTTTTCCATTAAATTTTGAGTAGTTATTTACTGATTTATGATTTTTCACACGCACGCACGCACGCACACATATATATATAATTTTGAACTCTGACCTTTAATATTAGAAAGTAAAAACTTTACGTGTTGTGTCGTGTCGTTTTTACGATTTACATTTCTACTACCCATTGTCATTTCCGTGTCTACGTAGAAACTAGTTTTTGACAACATTGGTTCAGTGTTTTGCACTTGAATTAAAAAAGTTATTTATCTAATCAATGTAAAATATCACTCTATATAAATTAAAGCGCTCCCATAATTAATGCAATAATATAGATTTTAATACTCTCCGGTCTTTAATATAAAACATATTTACCTAATTCAATTAGATTATGAAAGTTTGTTAAGTTTGTTAATATGACATGTATTTCCTAAAACACCTTAGTCATCTTCTCCCTTAATTCATCTATTCTCTCTCCTCATTGATTATGGTTGAAAGAGCATCAATATATAGGTAAATTAAGAAAACATTAATAAATATAAAATCTATGTCTTATATTTAGGATCAAAATCAACTCTCAAATATATTTTTTATTTAGAACAAGAGGAATAATATTTTATTGGTTGGAGTAGAAGGAAGGGGGGGAGAAAAGATTTTTCGTTTTTTTGTTTGTTCGGTTCAAGAGGGGATGGGGGATTTTAGTCTTGTTAAGTTGTTATAGGCTTTAATTCAAACCAATCACCTAATCACCAAACCGAATTATATTTTGCTGGCCAAAAAACCGAAGCATATTTGCACGTAAACCAATAAAATACCTCCTTTATTCGCAACCGGATCTTTTTATAAAAAAGATCAATTAAATTACCATTAAAATATATTTTTAGTTTTTTAAATTTTATATAAGGCGTACTTTTAATCTCATAACTTTATAAAGTATACTTTGGGTCCTAAAATTCTTACACCATTAATATTGCGAACGGAAAACGCTGATACCGCGAACTCAAATGATGACTAATAGAATTTAATTACAAAAATTTTATATATTCTTCAATTTAGCCATATTTAAAATTTAAGTTTAATAGCATTTAATTACACAGTCATCACTTAAGTTTACACCGTTATCACTTGAGTTTACATTTTCCATTAGCAAAATTAACCGTGTTAGAATTATAGAACTAAAAGTATACTTTATAAAGTTAAGGGACCAAATGTATGTATCATGTAAATTTAAAGGACTAAAAGTATATTTTAGTCTTAAATTAACACAAAATGAAAAAAATTGTTAAGAACTATCCTTTTTCATATGAGATTATTACTTCATTTTTTTTAAGCATATGTATCATCCTGTTAGAAACAATAACGCGACAGCTTCATTATATATATATATATATATATATATATATATATATATATGGGAAAAGTATTTCTCCAGTCACTGGACCAGTGACCCCAAAACTACGTCGTTTTGAATTAATGAAGCGTGTGTTAGTAATTTTAGGTTAATTAATGAAGGGTGTTTCGGTAAAATTTATATAATTTAAAAATAAACAAAATTACAGAAACACCCTTCATTAATCCAAAACGACGTAGTTTTGGGGTCACTGAAGATAACTCTATCTCCAGTGACTGGAGAAATCATTTACCCTATATATATATGGGAAAATCATTTCTGCATCTAATGCAGAAAACAATCTGCAGCAAGCCACTAAACACTGCGTTTCAATTATTTTTTTTCCAGCCTTGATGATTTTGCGTGGCAGTTTCAGACCTATTCCATTCTTCTCCTTATATCTATTTCGTCTCTTCTTGCATCACACGCGGCAGCGATTCTGTTAGGGGGTGAACTATTCTCTTGCATCACATGGCGCAAGAAGGTTGAATGAAGTCGAGGATTATAACGCTCTCAAGTAAAAGGGGAAATGGAGGAGAAAAAACTGTTATCTCGATTGTCTTAAAAGCTAACTCATTCATCATGACTGGTGTAATAGATTTTGTTTTTGAGAAAGAAATTAATATTGATTTAGTTTAGCACGTTGCTTCCCCGAAGTAATCCCTGTTTTGGATGTTTGTAGCAATCCGTCAAAGGATTTTCATGCGCTTTGTTGGCACATTATTACTGGATAAAAGTGAATAGGAAATCCTAATGATCGTGTTGTAACCAAGTTATAACTAATCAGAGGGCTTTTTTACTTGTATGTACAGGAAAAAATATAGTGAAATGCTACAAGGTGGGAAGTATTTACCAATTTGCTGCACCTAAACTTCTTCACTCCAAGAACGAGTTTAAATTTACACACAAATTCATCACCCCAAAAATGAGTTTCACCATCTGATGTGAATGATGTGATGATTATTTTTTAATTAAAAAGCAAACTCGTTCATTGCAAGAATTAGTTCACCTTTACTGATTTGATTGAGAGAGAGAGTGTGTGTGTGTGTGTGGGAGCTGCGAGGGGGAGTGCCGGAGAAATGGGGAGGGAGAGAGATAGCGAGAAATATTCGACTTTTGCAGCCACCAAGTCCGACGCTGTGATCCCTGGCACATCCACATCCATCTCAAAAAGGTTTGAAACTAAGGCTGCCACGCAAAATCAGAAATTAAGGCTGGAAAAAAAAAATTGAAACGTAGTGTTTAGTGGCTTGCTGCAAATTGTTTTCTGCATTAGATGCAGAAATGATTTCCCCTATATATATATATATAGGGGAAATCATTTCTGCATTTGATGCAGAAATGAAATCTGCAGCAAGGATCCAAACGGCAACGTTTTCTCACTTTTTCTTAACATGGCGTGAAGAAAGAAAAGCAAGAGTCATTCTTTTTATTTCTTTGTCCCCACGGTGCGGTGCAGGGATTTCTTTTGGGTCCACCGTACATTGGAAACGCTGGAAGGAAAACCTCAAACCAAAGCTGCTATGCGTTAGTTTCTTCATTCACGATGGGATTTGGTTTTGGCATCCACGGTGGGATTTGATTTTTGAGGTACAGGAACCTATTGTTTTTTATTTTTGAATATGAGGTACAGGAACCATTGTTTTTTATTTTGCATCGCAATCTCAAGTACAGTACATCTAATCGTATTGTTCTCGATCCCTAATCTACTTTGTTGCCACCCACTTCTCCCCTTTTATCACAGGGCAGCTCCCATGTAGTGATGTCTGTTCCAGCATTCGAAGAAAGTCGATCAATAAAAAGCATATAAAAGCTAAATATTTGCAAAAACGATGTGGTTTTAACTTAATGCAGATAAAATTATCTGCCTTAAAAGCAGAAATGATAATCCCATATATATATATATATAATTATATAGGAACTGAGAGTACACATACTTCCACCTTAGCTTGGGTTATCCCTTCTTTCCAAGTCCGAGATGCCTCCCTCAGCGCCATAACGGTGTCAAGATTTGAACCCTCTTCATTTATAAGAGTTTCCAAATCCTTAATTGTTGAACCCAATGACAGGGGTTGCGGCAGCTTCAACTTTTTTTTTTTTTTTTGATAAAAAATTTTTAGGAAGGGGGTTGGGCTCACCCACAATCCAATGACAGGATGCTTGGAGCCCAGTCCACATGGCATATTGGGTTAGAGAGTACACATGCCTCCACATCTTTCCAACGTTTCCAATGCTTCGTAGACCCCTAGGATACCTCCCCCAACGCCTTGACCAACTTTAAGATCGAACCTCTTCCCTTTTGGTGAGAAAGTTCGACCCCTTCGCCAGTTAAACCCAAGGACGAGGGGTGGCAGCTTCTTTTTTTTTTTTTGCTACAAAATTTTAGGAAAGGGGTTGGGCTCACCCACAATCCAAGGCAGGGCGCTTGGATCCCGTCCCGCAGGCATACCGGATGCAGAGTACACATGCCTCCACCTCTACCAGCGTTTCCACTGCTTTCCAGACCCCTAGGATGCCTCCCCTAGCGCCTTGACCAACGCAGGGATCGAACCCCCTCCCTTGAGGTGAGGAAGACCGACCCCCTTACTAATTAAACCCAAGGACGAGGGGTTGGCAGCTTCATTTTTAAAAGCATTCATTTTCGTTGGAACTAATCAAGGCCCAGAGCAAACGAGACGAACTAAAAGCCCAAGAAAATCAGCAATCACTGCATTGTCGAGACTCGAGAAGGGAAAATCGAAGTTTGGCCCAAAAAAAGTGTGGGAAGGGAGGACCAAACATTAAAGAAAGGTTAAAAAATCAGAACAAGATTTGTCTGGTCCAAGACTTCATGTTGAACAAAACATAAAACAAAGGTGTTAAATTTCGTATCAAATACAAGTCATCCCTAATCAATTCACATGCTTCAATAAAACCAGCGAAGGTGTTAAATTTCTTGTAAAACTTAAATGAGTTTTAATATTATCTTTATTGACTTACTATACTAAATTTCAACATCGCATTAATTTATACTATTTATCTATCTCTCACTATTTTATCATTATTAAATATGGGTACATATCAAAGAAAAGCATTTAACATTTTTTTAAAAAAAATACTCGTATCAAATAGGAGCATCCTATAAGAATATCAAGAACAAGGTATTCAGTTATACAAATAAGGTTCCGTGGCTAACCTTGTTTGGATATCTTTGCTGGGATGTATAGATATCATGTTGTAAAAAGTTGTTTGACTGCGAGGTAACAAATGTGGAATTGAATGCACATAATAGTTTTTTTAAGCCTGTTTGGACAAGAATATCCTCAGCACAGGTGATATGGAGAAGAGAAGTAATAGTTCTCACTCAAATCAAAATCTTCAGGAAGAAGACTTCATCAAGGTAGTAATCGATGGCTTAGTCTTAGAGGATGGAAGGAGTGGTTGCATTCAAGGCCTACAATTGTGTTGGTCCAAAGGATATAGGAAGATTAAATTAGTTACTGATTGTATAGAAGCCATGAATTATATGTTGAGAGGATGTGATCAGCATCATCCTTTCAAGGACATTGTGGATGATATTAGAATGCTTCTTTGTAGATATTGGCAAGTTGTGGTCACTCACAGATATAGAGAGACTAGACCTATTGCTGATCATTTAGCCAGACACTCTCATAGCTTAGATGAGAATTTTTGTCTATTTGATTAACCTCCTCCTCTTTTTCAAGAGACGGACGTTGATGAAGAGTAGGAGTCTTTGCTAAAGATGTTGTAATGTCTCTGTTGACAATCTGAGTCCAGTATTATTCAAAAAAAAAAAAAGAACAAACTCTATATACGAGAGAGTCAAAGAGTGAGGAATCTGTTATATAGAAGATGTAATTTGCCTATGGCATCATCAGTGGCATCTCAAAGCACAAGAAAGTGGTTTTATCTTTTTGGAGTGACTCTATCCATAGCGATAATGTCTGTTGGTCTTTTAGTTTTCTCTTAGCGACTAATTTATCCATGATTCTACACCTTTTTTTTAAGCACAGATATGGTTTTATTGGAGGTAATTCTGTTTGAAATACCGTTGAGCATTAAAAGTGGGCACCTCTCTAACAAAAATTCAAACCTTAGTTTATCACGTTGTAAAGGACTAGTCCTTTCTGTTAGAGCCCACCCATTGATTTTTTTTTTTTTTTTGAACAGTCCAACCCATTGGTTGATCCTACACTTTTTCATCTATATGTGACTATCTGCCACTTCTTGTCCCATCTTTTGTAACGTTGTGTTTTCAGTCAATTCCATCCCCATCTTATCTTCAAGGCCCAACCCATGATGTTGTATCCCGTGATTTTGTCTTAGGCCTATATATTATTTTTCTTTTTTCTTCAAAAACAATATTACGTCCTCTCCTAAATATAAATATAGTAGGACATAGTTTATATTCCCTATTATCCCTAATATAAGATATATCTGAAAAGTATATCTTCATTCTAAATATAAGATATGATTTTTATATTTGTTAATATTTTCCTAATTTATCCATATTGATTCTCCCTCAATAATAATTAAATAAAAGAATGAATGAATGAATTAAGGAAGATAATTAAATTGTTTTTAGAAAATACATGTTATTAATTAATTTCATTAACTTTCTTAATTTAATCCGTTACGGACCAACATATTAGGCCTAGGGTCATGTGGCCCAGTAAGGGCAATTGATGACAGAATCGCTCCATAATCAGGTAAAACACTAAATTCCCTATAATCATGCCTGTAATCATGGAGAGTATAGGTAGTGGGTCAGGGATGTGTGGTGTACAAGGCCAAAGACTGAAACCCTAGAGGTAATCTCTATAAATAGGAGATCACCCATAAAGTGCGCATCCTCTATTCATTATCTTTTACAATATTGTTACACTGAGCACACACCCCACTCCCTCTTGTCGATTCATCATTCCTGTGTAGCTCAGTGATATTCCATTCTTACTGGTATCTTCTATATAGATATTTGTGAGAGTATATCGACATTCCTTTCGGTAGAGCTACCGTTGGGAATCCTTTGATCCCATATAAACATCATACTAGTCCATTGAGACTAGACATCTGTGTTCTACAACACAATATAATCTAATTAAGTAATATGACTTATATTAAGAATTGGAAGGAGTATTATATTAGCCACACGATAATGTTATGACAAAATTTAATTAATGAGAAATGAACTAGTATATTTTTTAGTAAAATACTGGATAACATTACCTTTAACAAGAGATACAGAGAGATCAAACTTTTAATCTCCTTCATCAACCACCATGTGAGGATTTAGCTAAATAATCAGTCCAGAAAATTCTCTCTATCAGTGTGAGGTGAAACCTGTCAGCCCTTCACACTTTAATTTTGTGGTCTTAAGTACACATCCTCTTATGAGAAGAAAATGAGGTTAAAGAAATCCAAAACAATATCTACACACCACATTATTGAATAGCTCTAATAAAATTTTTGGGTACATCTAGATTTGAGTTGAAAAATTGAGTTCTGTTGTAATTGATTTATTTGAATATAATGAACATCAAGGAAGACCATGGTTTTTAAAAAAAAAAAACAAAAATAAAGGTTGAGAAAAATTAGTAATATGACTTATAAATTCGAAAAAAAAAAACTCATTCTTTTTAGGAAAAATATAACTCAGGTCCTAAGGAAGAGAAAAAATATTAAAAAAGTCTCAATTCCAATATCAAAAAAGTTTCGTTATCAAAATAGTATTTTTATGTTGTTAAAATAGTTTTTCCGTAAATTATTTTCCATGAGGAAAAACTCGAAATAAAAATTTAACAATAGGAAAAATTATTTTGACAACATGAAAAGTCATTTTGACAACAATTTTTTCATAGGAAAACTGTAACAACCATTTTAACAACCGGAAAAGCTATTTTGATAACGAGATTTTTTTGATATTTTTTCTCTTAATTAATATCAAAAAATCCCTAAAAACTTTTTTGACAGGGAATTTGGGTTAGAAACTTTTTTTTTTATATTTTTTCTCTTCTAAATCCCTTCTTTTTATGCTTATAAGTAGAACGAAACACCCGTATGTGTTGTGCACCGTTTACGGCGGTCCTTTGGACTTTACGAAATGTATCCCCACAGCTGATCACGACTCGTGATATGAGGGGTTAGTTGCCACTTGTCAGCAAAACTCAAAACTCGTGGATACGAGCCAAAGCATTCAATGTGAGCTTAGATATACCCATACCCGCTTGTCGCTATCCCATATTTCGCAAATTTACTCACTCTTATCAATTCTTCACTTACAAGAGGTATCAAAATGTCCGCCATCATCCTTCCTATCTTTCTCAAAATGTTGCCATAATAATAAAACATTTTTCAAATTGAAAGTACATTAATTTCGATCCGGTCTGCTTGATCATTCATTGGATCGAATTCATTTAAATTCAGTTTTGAACTCCAATCTAGACAGGAAGAAAGATAGGCAGGCTTATTCTTAATCCTAAGCCTTATTCTGTTTGTCATGTTGAAAGTTGTTAGAATGGGCCATCTATTGATGGGTTAACTTATTGTTAGCAGACCCAAAATCAAGACGGAGTAACCAATCGGTTGAATTCAATGGAAAGGATTAATTTTTTTACGTGCACCAAAGTTTAAATCCCCAAAGAGATGTCCATACTTTATGTCCAACAATAGAAAAAAGAAAAGCAGAAGCACAGTGCAGGAATTCCCAATCTAAAAAGATCATCGTTATTGGAAAAATAAGTAAAGTTCATCTGTCCATTTCACTGCTTGCAACTATTCCATTCTGTGCCTCGATTGTGATATGAAGACTTTTGCGTAGCGCATTAAATTACAAAAAGGAACGCTAAAGAAAAATGACATGGCCATAAATGAATATTAAGATTTCATAAATAACAAATCAAATCAAATTTGTAAGGTGCAAATTCGTTGGGACAGTTTTGGTGGCACCGGTCGGGGCTTTGATGGCGTCGGTCGGAGTTTCTGGGGTTTATGTGCCAACATTCATGAAGGATAATGAAAAAAAAAAGAAAGATCATGAGATGTGCTTCCGCTTGTCTGGTAATTGTGACTCCCCACTCCCAATAGTAGATGGGAGATCAAAAGGGATAGGACCAAAGTAGCTGGTGTTGTTTGGGTTTAGGATCATGTTATCTAGAGTTTGGCCCATTTTTGTGCTCTTCCTTTTTAGGGTTTAGTGTACGACAGTTTTGATAATGATATTACAGTCTCTACTCTCTAGCTTTTCTTTGTTTTATAACAAAATCTAATTTAATTATCCTGCTTTTTTTGTGATACCTAATTATCCTGCTTTTCTTCAAGTCAAAAACATTATCGGTTAGCCTGCTTTTCCAAAGATGAGCTGAATGCCTCTAAAATGACACAAAAAAAGACATCTCTTAAGTTTCAATCAAACCCGGCACCGGGGGTAAGGACAGTCGGAGCCTCGGAGGGCAGAAGACATTAACTAACCCGGGTTAATAAAGTAATTTTAAAAGCGCCGAACTTTTTACGGGATCATAGCAATAATAAACTAATAAAAAAAGGGAAAATTAAAATAAAGGACCTAGAGAAAATAATATTTATTATAAAGGACCATAAAAACTGTAATTACTTAGAAGGACCGAACTTTATAATATAAATTTAAAATTACAAAATTACCCCTAATCAAACTTCATATATTATCTCTTATATTCATAATTTAAAAAAAAATTAAAACTAAAAATTCCCATCATGATATCATCATATCTTTTTTTATTTTCAATATATTATTTAATTAACAGCTGTTAAACTCATATTTTTCTGAATTTTTATTTTTCACCAATTTATGTCATTAAGTTTCCTGATTTATATTGTCAACGTTGATATCAATTAAACTCTCTTTGTAAAAAATAAAAACCAAACTTATTTCATATTTTTGAGGATATAATAGGTTAAAAATAGAATAGGGAAGTGAACGTAGGAGGGAATGCAAAGATTTTGTTAGGGGCATTTTAGTACTTTTAATTTTATATTTTTACATTTGGTCTTTCTAAATAATTACAATTTTTATGGTCCTTCTCCATAAATATTTTTTCCTCTAGGTCCTTCATTCTAATTTTCCCATAAAAATCAATTAGTCAAACTGAAAATGTAATACTGATAGCAAAATAGTCTTGATAAGATTAATTTCAAACTTCACGAGGTAACGCACAAATTCTAGCGTGTAAACAGCAACAATTGTCTCAAGGAGATTAGCACTGAGTTCCGAGAAAATGACTAGTAATAAAAAATAAAGAAATTTAGGTTTGGAGCTTCCGACCCAAAAATTGCGTTCGCTCGAAACAGTGAGGAAACTCTCATTCAAGTCTAGTCCGTCTCTGACGTAAACCCAATTTGACTTTAACCATTAAAAACCAAAAATCCATCCATCCATCTGGGCCTTAATTACCTCTCTCATAGGAGCAAACGGCCACAGATCTTACTCCCTAAGAAGACTTCTTCTCCAGAAGATCCTTCAGCCAGGCAAGATCTAAGTAATCAACTGTAATTAACTAAACCCTAAACGAACCAAATCAGCCATTGATGTATAATTCCTAACTTTTGCACGGGGAAAGGGTAATTGGCTCTGCCCGCTAACATGTGTCATCTTAGTTATACAATCTACCACCAAGACTACACGTCCATTTCAATGTCACGTTCATAAAAACTACGATAATGATAATGACTCTCACCGGGAAATTTTATTAAATCCCATGATCCTGTTTCCAAGCCCCGTCACTCGTTTCCTACTCCTTGGGTTTTGTCAATCTCAGGCAGTAGTTTTGGTAGCATCCAAGGCAAGAAAGAGGGCGTGACGACCAACGGGACATCAGGCTTAATAGTGAAGAACCAACAAGAAAGTCATTACTGCCTAAGGAGATCACACTGTTACATCAGCGGAGAAAATGGTTCGCGCGTCTGACAAAAGTAGGAAGACGCCAAACAAGTCATTATTCTTCTCCGTGGCAAAGGGTCTAGCATAAGGATGGGAAGACCAGAGACTGCAAGAATCATTTTTACT